>KZ309127.1:35597-46071 GCA_000376725.2 Ladona fulva | reverse complement strand
TTCAAAAAGAATTAAAAATATTTAAAAATGATAAATTAAAGAATAAAATAGATGAGATAGATAAAGACGACCAAAAGCAGAACAATAGGAAGCTTTGGGAATGTGTTAGCAAAATCAAAGGGAAAAAACAATCAATAAATGCTCCACTAAAAACTTCCGAAGGGAAGTCTATTCGAACAGATGGCGAGAAATGCATTCTTTTCGCAAATATTCTCAATAACACATTTTCACCTCGCACTACAGAAGCAGAAAATGATATTGCCTCGCCGCGGAGAAACATGGAAGGTAAGAAAAAGACGAAACGCAAAAAGAGAGTAATTTTAAGGAGTAAGGACGATGGGCCGCCTACTAATACTTCCAATAAATCTCCCGATAAATTATTCGAAAGTCATTGTAGCGGGAAGCCCTCGGAAAAATCAATATTTTACGACGTTAGTACAGAGGTAGCGCTCGTTTTCGCGCCTAGCTCAAACCCCAAGAAAACCACCAGTATAAATTTTAGATGCAATTAAGTTATTTAAAAAAGCGCCTGGCAAAGACGGAATATTCCCAAAAAAAATAAAAGCCTTTCCTGAAAATATAATTAATACACTGAAAGACATTTTCAATAGCTGTTAAGAATCGGGTACTTTCCCGATGGATGGAAGCTTGCTAAGGTGGTAATGATACCAAAACCGGGAAAAGATAACAGGGACCCCAAGAATGATACACCAATTAGCCTCCTGTCAATTATTGGAAAATGTTTCGAAAAGATTATACTAAAAAGAGAAAACGAACATGTGTCCAACATAAGCTTAACTCCATGTATCCAGGTGGGCTTTAGAACAGGTCTCTCCACGACTCAGTTGCATGATTCCTCGATTTTCAATCGCCGTATGAAAAAGTCTGTCTCAGGACATGTCTCAGTACAGGAACACGGAAATATATGTATATGCTGACGATAGCACAAAACTGGCAAAGAGTAAATCACCAAACATTGCAACTAAAAAGCTACAAAACCACCTGGACAATATAAAAGACTGGTGCAAAACATGGCAGTAGAAAATAAACGCAGCCAAATGGTTTTTAGACGAAAAAAAAATCGACTCCACAAACCTGTACTGGGGGAATAATCTTATTCCCAAATTAAATAAGCAGAAATTCCTCAGCGTAATTTTAGACTAGAAAATGACGTGGAGAGATCATGTTAAATTTATTTTAACGAAAGCAAACACTGCGATATTCGTATTAAATATTTTACTTTATAACAAGAATATTAACACGAAGGTTAAGCTTTTAATATATCAAACTATGATAAGATCGATTTTAAATTATGTAAGCCCTGCCTGGATATACTGTAGTAAAAATAATTTTAACGAGATAGACGCTTTCGATAAAAGACTAATTAAAATGATTTTAAAAGTCCTTAAATTAACAAGTTCCAGAGAAATCTTTAAGGCTCACGGGTTAGAACCAATGAATAGAGTCTATGAAAATCGATTCAGGAACTTTAAAAATAAAATTGCAAGTTCAGAAATGGAGTTCTGGAACCCCAGGAAAACAGAAGCACATATAGAAAGCCAAGATACGCACTGGAAATATTAGAAAAATGAATAAAAACAAAAAAAATAATATACGAACTTCATAATTAACTCTTTTTTTCAGCGGGACAAGTGGTCCCTAAAAATTACCAGAGAGGTGGTTTGCATGTGGCCCGAATGGCCGGGTTTTTCTGGACACCTGAGACGTAAATTTCGAGTTAGGCTCGTAATCACTAAAATATAAAACCGCGATTTATATTTCAAATATAATTAAGTAGAAAAAAGTTGGATAAAGCATAATTTAGGCCAGGAGTTACCAATTAGTAACTCATTTGGGTGTGAGAATCGGATCGGATCCATTATTTTCATAACTAATTCCAGTCAAAGGGCAATTTTTAATCGTTTTTTAAATCTAATTTATTTAACTGTATTCGTTCTTAAACCTTTTATTCTTGACTAGCTCGGCTATTTATTTTATTTATTCACTTATTTATTATTTCAATTATTTTCTCATATTATTCTTTTTATATGTAATTATGTTCTTTTAAATTATTTATTTTGAGTGACTTAAACCATGCGCCATGCGCTTCTTTTCATTTAATTTGTCCATAGCTATTTAGTAAACCGTTTGTTTATTTATTACAGAGCTGTAGTGGCCCTGGGGGCCAGGGTTTTTGGTCTCTTCAGACGACTTTTTCGAAATAGCGCACCATTTCAAACCCATTCAAATTATCGCTAAATCCTCATAATACAAATCAGCATTCATTAAAAATAGTAAAGCTATTCCGAATCCACGAAGTTAAAAAAAAAAGACATTTGCAGTGGATAAAGTCGAAGTGACCAGGTACCGTTTGGTGTTTGGTGGAAAATAGAGTCCCTGAACGCGAGGCTGTGGGAGTTCTGCAGGGACATGGGAGACGACTTCGTGGACCTACGGCCGACGCTGGGGTCGTGCTATGTTCCTCTGCACTACTCGGTGGTCCATTACACTGCCTCAACGTCGAGACGGGTGACTCGTAGGATTTTTGAGCATTGCAGGTATTTTTTAGGAAAGTGAGTAGGTCAGACGAAACGAGCAAAATTTTCTTTCAAACGAATAACGGTGACAGCGCCAACGAGCGACTTAAAAGATAAAAGAATTCTCCCGAAAAACCCACTTACACCTGTACCTGCCCGCGAAAACAAAATATCAATTGCGATCGTTAACTGTAGGAGTATCAAAAATATCAGATTTAGAGCATCTCATTCGTAGCCACAATACCGACATTGTCATAGGAACAGAAAGCTGGTTGTACGAGGATATAAACGATAATGAAATATTTCCCAGAGATTTCACTATTTACCGTCGAGATCGTAAGGAAAAGACCGGGGGAGGAGTTTTTATTGCAGTTAAATCGTCTCTCCAGAGCAAAGCACAGAATTCGAGCAATAGTGGCATAGAAAGTGTCTGGTGCACCATTAGCCAATCTAATAAGCCTAATATCAATGTATGTGCATTTTACCGTCCACCAAACTCCTCTCGGTAAGTATTACGCAGCCTTAGCGATGAGATAAACTCCGACACCCGCAAAATTAATCAAAGCGTAACGATTATAGGAGGCGATTTTAACCTTCCAGATATCGACTGGGAAAATTACAGCGTTAAAAGAATTGTCTGAGATGCCGATTCGTGTAAAAAATTACTAAATGTGCTTCAAAAAAATTCATTAAACCAAGCGGTAAAATCACCAACAAGGGGAGAAAATATTCTTGATCTCTTATTGATTAACTCTCCTGAGCGAGTAAAGAGCATTTCGAACGACGATGGACTTGGCGACCACAAGGACGTATACGTAGACATCGATATACAACTAAATAAACATAAGAAGCTTAAACGCAAAATCCAACTCTACTCCAAAGCAAATTTCGAGAGCTTTGCCGAGAATTTACCGACCAATTTTAATTCATTTAAGTCGCACGTCACTAATCTGTCCTCCGAAGAAACCTGGAAAAGGTTTGTAGAAATTATGCATAGTTAAATAGACCTTTATATTCCCTCGAATAATTCTCAAAGAATGATTGCGAACCTAGGTGGTACGATTAAGAGGTTAGAAACGCACTTCGGAAACAGAGAGCACCTCACGGAAAAGTAAAAGCCCTTACGGGAACAGACCAGTCTGATTTCAGCTCAAAAACAACGTTATTATTAGAGAAGCACAAGAATGCGAAATCCGATACTAAGCGTTCTATGAGAAACGCCCTACGTAATTTTAAGCAGAAAATTCTAGGTGATAGCTTAGAGGAGGACCCCAAAGCCTTCTGGTCGTACGTTAGGGAGACACAGGGAAAATTACAAACCGTTGCTCATTAAGGGATAACGATGGCAATGTTACTAGTGATCCGAAGAAGAAAGTGAAAATCCTTAACGACTTTTACCAAAGCGTATTCGCAGCCGATAATAGCTCAAACAGCCTTCCGGTAACAAACACAAACGCGTTGATTGCAAGTATTTGTTTTACTGAAGATGGAATCGCTAAACTCTTGCGTACAATTAAGCCAAATAAATCCCCAGGCCCTGAAGGTATTCCGGCTAGTGTATTGAAAGAACTAGCGGATAGCGTCGTTCCATACCTCCAAATTGTGTTCTCCAAGTCAATGAATGAAGCCAGCGTTCCTATGGATTGGAAATTAGCGAATGTTACGCCCGTTTACCAAAAAGGATTAAAGGATGACCCAGGAAATTATAGGCCCATCTCGTTAACTTCAGGCATGTTAACTGAGAGGAAAAGTAATGGAACACATCGTTGTTAGCTCACTAATGAAGTTTTTAGATAGCGTTAGTTATTTCAATAAGAACCAACACGGCTTTAGAAAGTCCCGGTCATGCGAAACTCAACTTGCGCTATTCGTCCACGATATCTTAGAATCTGTCAAGAGTAATAAGCAAGTGGATGCTGTTTTCCTCGATTTTAAGAATACTTTCGATAGAGTTCCTCACAACAGATTAATTTACCAATTAAAATTGGCTGGAATTAATAAAGAAGTAATTGACTGGGTCAATGATTTTCTCTACGATAGAGAAGAACAAGTGGTACTCGATGGCGTTACTTCAAACAGAGTCAAAGTTACCTCAGGCGTACCCCAGGGCAGCGTGTTTGGGCCCCTTCTTTTCTTGATATACATAAACGACTTGAGCCACGAAATCGATAGTAAAGTGAGGATATTCGCGGATGACACAGTTATATATAGAAAGGCGGGGAATCCCTAGCAAACGACTCAGTTCGTACTCAACGGTGGTGCGAAAAATGGCAACTCGACCTAAACACAAGTAAATGCTCCGTTGTAATTTTTTTCGAAAGGAAACAGTTGTGGCAGAATAAATCGTACAGTATTAGCGGAACGGTAATTAAAGTAATGGACTCGGTAAAATATCTCGGAATCACTTTTACGAATGACATGAACTGGAGCACGCATATCCGTAACATTTGTGCTAAAGCAACTAGAAAACTCGGATTCAACAGGCGCATTGTCGGTAAATGTGACGAAAAAGATAGAGAACGATGTTATTTTACGTTGGTTAGGCCTCGTCTTGAATATGCGTCAAGTATATGGGATCCGGCAGACGAAACATGCATCCCTGAGCTCGAGAAAGTACAACGGAAAGCGATACGTTTTGTTAAGAAGTCCTACAATAAAAAAGCAAGAACCAAAATGCTGTCAGACGCAGTTTGGGAATCCTTGAATGATAGGAGACTAGAAGCTAGATTGCGATTGCTCGATAAATTTAGGGAAAGTACATTTGCGGAAGATATAGTAGATATTATGAGACCCACCTGCTACCTTGGACGATCCGACAATGAGCGCAAAATAAGAGAAATATATGCTAGGACGAGTAGTTTTAAGAATTCATTCTTTCCGCGAACTACACGTGATAATAATAGGCTAATGAAATAGTCCGAACGCCCGGTGTTTTCACCCCCTACCTTACGCCGCGGCGTAAGGCGGCTTGCAGTGTATTTATGTAGATGTAGATGTACCACTGTAAGACAATATATCCATGCCACTGTCCTGAAGGTATTCAGATCTGAACCAGCTTAGCTCTGCTCAGCGTCTGAAGTGAATTCGTTCCCGACAAGGTAGCGGTCAAAAAGCCCTTTCTAGGGGCCCTACTCTTCAGGTTTGTGAGCATTCGCTCACCGACTTTGTTCTTACTTTTATTCAATTTAATGTATGGTATTTATAAAAAGTTTATCTAATAGTTTAGGCCCCCCTTGGAGCCAATGGTGATCCAGGGCAGTTTGCTTAAAGTCACCTCCTTTTAAGCAAAGTTCTTTTACCTTTTTAAAATGTCACTTGGGTGGTGTTTTGTTAACTTTTTTATCACTGGAGTTTCGGATACCCCAGTATTTTCTCGTTTTGATCACTATTTGTCAACCAAGTACATTTTATTTACCTGTTTATATAAGCTTACAAATTGTTAGTGTCTTCTTTTGTCCTTGCTTTTTCAAAATCTGTTCTATTATATATATCTGCTTACTTATTTAATCATCTAGCTTATTTATTTAATTTATTTTTAGTTTGTATTTATTTTCCATTAATTTTTTACTCTTTGACATAACTTCCCCTTTGTTTTATTTTTTTTACAAATATTCTCTATTTATTTTTGTGTGCTATTTCACTTTTGTGATGGAGTCCACTAACGTAATCGAAAGCGAAACAAGGGAAACCCCAATAACTAGCAAAAAGAAAGGTGGACGTCTACGTTCATTGAGAGTTGGTCGCAACCCTTCCGCTGAAGCGCACAAATTTCTTAACGAACTTCTTAAAAATGTAGGAAAAACACAAAGGGACAGTTCAGTGTAGCTGGCCAAAGGAATTCCTCCTCGAAACGTGTCGGATGCTGTGCGGGCGAGCGGTGGCGAAAATAAAGGCGATCTTTCTAGTCCAAAGTTAATAAGCCTTATAAAGGATTTTAATACTGTTTTTAATCCCGGACATTATAATTTAATGGAGAATTTTATCCCTAATTTTTTCATCAGTGACGATACTTTTAAAGAAAATCCTAATAACTACTTGCTGATAATAGCATATCCGCTAGTGCTAACAAAGTTAATTTTAATCAGTCTACGGAAGTGGTTAAAAGCAAAGAGATGCCCTGTAAATCCATCAGCACTCAGCCAAAAAAAGGGAGCGGGCAATCCGGCCTTTCAGGCAACTAATTCAAAGAGCGGCAACGATCTCCGTCTCGAGACTCGATGGGCAGGCGCCGGGGGAGTGGGTGCATCAAAAAGAAATAAGAAAAATAAGAACTCTCCAACGGTTCTAATCGAACGAACAAACGCTGCTAAAAGGAAAAAATTCAAGCCAAGCCAAATTCCTGGGCCTCTTCGGCGAAACCATCCCGCCGGCGAACTTGAAATTTTTTTCTTGCTGTAATTCCGCCATGAAAGAAGGGGTGGGGGCCATTAGTCAAGCGCTTTCCCTTAAGGAAAACAAACAAATGCATTCTGACGCAACGAAGGCGGGAATTACATCCGCATTAATTACTCACCCCCACAGCCCCTCTCCTCCCGAAGCTGTTTCAGTGGTCGCAACCGCAAACGACTGCCAAAGTAGGGGCTGTCGTGGTTTCGTAGTCAAATGGGGCGGGTAGTCAAATTCGCGGGGGTCCCGCACTGTGTTCCAAACAACTGAGGACCTCTTGCGACCCCGAAAAACCTGGTACTTCCAGCACAGGCGCAATGCGACGCAAATGCTCGGTTGGCGCAGGTGCCAAAAGTAAAACATTTTCCCCTCTATAGAATATCTCTTCTGTCAGAGGGTAAATAAGTGAGGCCACTTTATCCGCGGATAAGAATATCGTAGCACCCACCCATTCCATCACAGGGAAAAAGTTAAATCAAAAAAGGGAAAGTGCGAGACAACGGCCCCAACCACTCCCAATTTAGATGCAGTACAATTTCCTAGCAGATTTTCTGCTCTACGGTCGGACATCGCTGGCGGAGACCCCGGTAAACAATAACGCAACAGATCAAATAAAATCCCTCCAATTTATGTGGATAAACCCAATAATTGGGAAAAGCTTTACAAAAAAATCCAGGAAATATGCGCCTTTCCTCCCGTCGCTCGACTGGCGGGCCGAAGGACGGTGATTTGAGCCCAGACGATACCCGACTTTTTTTCTTATTAAAAATATATTAACTTCAGAAAAAGAAAATTTCACATATAGGTTGGTATCAGAAAAAAAAACTATGTTTTCAGAGACCTCCCGATCAACTTACAAATCAATGATATCTCTGAGTCGCTGGAGGATCAGGGCATCTTAACATCAAGAATAATCCAGATGCAGGCGACCACACCTGCTAAATACCATTAAGAAAAAAACAGAAATATTAAATCGGTCCCTCCGAGACCACTTCCGCTGTTCCTCGTGGAACTACACGAGAGTCTTCCTTCAGTAGAGTCTTAGCGGTTAAATGTATTTGTGGCCTTAAAATTTGAATAGAGAAACATCGCCCTCCTAAAGAGCCGCCTCAATGCAACCGCTGCCAGTCGTTCGGACACACAGACAAGGCATGCCATATGCCACCTTGCTGTGTAAAATGCGGGGCCAACCACTTTACAATTGAATGTAAAAAAAAGTGAGGCGGTAATATGTGCCAACTGCCAAGGGAGTCACCCGGCCAGCTACAGAGGCTGCTCCGTTTATACTTAACTAAAAGAAAGTTTGAACGAATGAAAGCAAAAAACAATTTAGCGAAATATGGCAATAGCGCCGTCAGAGCCGGTTAATCCCACAGCCACAGCGGAACCGCAATCAAAACAAAGTGACCCACGATCGAAAACGTATGTGGAAGTTATGAAAAGAGGGAGGGAAAATTCTAACCCTCCCAACCAACAGAGCAGAAAGGCAACAACTTCGTTAACTCCTTTAGATACTGATAAATTTATTAATCAAGTCGAAGACCAAAGTGATAAAAGTAACAGTGATTGGAGAGTCATGATGAGGAAGTGGATTTCCCAATTGGCATTTTTAATTGTTAAACCGGGGCTCACGAAAACAGAGTTCATCTCACACGTAATTAATTCCACTCACGTACTAATTAATGATTAATACAACATTAAAAATTTTACAGTGGAATTCAAACAGTATTTTCGAAAAAATTCGAAATACCTGGTTTTGAAATTTTTAGAAATGATGAGGACAAGTCTATTGGAGGCACGGCTGTCTTAATACGTAAAGATTTAAACGCCACTCGACTCCAAATTCAAAAATTTAATGCAATTTCTGCAACTTGAGCTCAAATCAAAGGCACTTACGTTCCAGTCAATTTGATTTCGGTTTATTGTCCGCCCACGCGTAATTTTGCCCGTCGCGATTTTAACAAATTGACGAGACAATTTGCAAATAGCTTTACTCTGGTAGGAGGTGAATTTAATGCAAAAACTTTCAATGGGGTAGTCAGAAAACAAATTGCAAAGGAAAAGCACTTGCCAATTTTTTTAAATGACAATAATTTCACTGTGCACTCAAGCGATATTTATACTCATATTGTAACAGGACACCCCGGAAAGAGTGACTCAATCGATTTTTCTTTACTACTTTTAACTCATATAAACATAGTCAAAAGCTATTACGATCTCGCCTCGGATCACCTTCCACTAATTCTATTTTTACCCGGAGACGTTTTTCATTCCACAACTCCGTCGCTTAGGATTTTAAATTATGAACTGTTTAGCCAAATTTTACATAATTTATTTTCAGATGTTTAATTTAGTTGTATTAAGAACGAGCACGAAATTGAGGAAGCGGTGAAGGATTTTACTAAGCTCGTCGGACTGGCGTACAGGAGAGGGTCGGTAACGAAGAAACGGCTCCCCCCGAACCATGTCCGGTTGCCTCACGATATTTTATTACTTATTAAATGTAGGAACAAAGCGAGGGAAAAAATGTGCAAAGAAGTGGCTCCTCTGCAGATAAAGATGCATTTATCCAGTTAAGAAAACAAGTGCAGAGTGCAATCAAAACCTTCAAAAATAACGGAATTAAAACGATTATCGATCTCAACGAAAATATTAATCGCCCAAACGACATCTGGAAAACAAATAAGAAAATAAAGGGGACAAAGCAAAGCGGTTCAGGGGAAAGCCTGCTAATTAACAATGTTGCTGTAAGTAATGATAGAGATAAATGCACCGCCTTTTGCGAACTTTTAGAAGAGCAATATACTCTATTCGAGCACTCAGATGCTGATGTCGCGGACATGGTGAGGGGGAAAGTAAGAAAAGGTGAGCGTCATTTTCATATCCATTTTCACTCGAGCCGAAAGGAAAGTAAATCAGAATTGGCGAGCGAAATTTGAACGTTTCAGCAGAATTTGAATATGATACCTCGTGGATTGCATCTTATTCAAGGCATATGTGGTGCGACTTACTAACAGCAACGCAATCTATACTTACGACCAGAGTAGAGGAGGGTTGTGATTATTCTGTGGCTTAGGAGACCTTGACCGCCAATATTTGCAATCGAAAGAAACTGTTTAATAAAAGAAATGACGATTTTTTTTTCGAATCATATACGAATTTAAGCGAAAGAATTTTAGTCACTTCGAACAGATTTCGATTCTGAAGACGAATTATATTGTCCTTAATATAATTTTCACTAATGCTTAAATTATCAACAAACAAAAACTTTCATATCTTTTTTACGTTGCTAAACATACTGTTTTAATGGGTTTCGATGGAAAAGCTCGTAAAAAAGAATATCTCACCTATAATCAACCTAATTTTCAAAACTGGAATTTAATACTGAGCCCCTTCTCTGGACTACAACCTTGTCGTGGTGGAAGGGCTTGCGTGTTCCTATGACCTAGAGAGCGTAACTGGCGGGAACTATGTTCCTGGTAGGGTCACCCATGCCAGGATGGTCAATAGGTAGGGGCCTGACGAAAGGTAGTCCACGCAGTGTCTGTACC
>KZ309126.1:114924-191904 GCA_000376725.2 Ladona fulva | reverse complement strand
GTTGACGAAAATAAACGAAGTGTTCATTCTCCAAACTATCATTTCGAATAGGAAGGTTTATTTCAAGGGGAAGCCGATTTCGATTTAATATTTTTATTCGCGTTTCCGACCGAGGATTTCTCTCTCCTTGATTCATAATGCCCGCAAAAGGTCGTCCTTATATAGGTCGGCTCTCGTTCTTTCGCCGTCTTTTATATTGATATAGTTACGCGCTGATAAAAATGATAAGGTTTTAAAGGATTGTTTGCGAGAGATATTTTTCTTGGTAGCGGAGTTATTTCTCTTATCTTCAGAGGCGTCCTTAAAAATCATACCATTTTTTCATATCCTATTCAAATTCTTCCTTCCACCGCTCCCTCCTCCTTTTATATCCTTTCCTTATCTTCATGGACACTTTCCTGAGATTTTTTCATAAATGGATATCCCATCGCTCCGAAAAACTTTCTCTTGCTGCATTATCGTCCCGATTTTTACAGGATTTCAATTGGCTCGTTTGATACTAACGCATCATATCCTTGGATCTTCCGAAATCTTATATAATATTACCGTTATAAAAATATCATAGTCTTTCGCAGCTGAAACACACGAGAGCTCAAACGTTCATGGATTTAATTTAGACTACATTTCTAGGAAAATTCCAAGGAAAAATGAAGAGTCTTGTGATAGACCTGGATCAATATAATTATGATTAATATTATATAAATGAATGCATGAATATTGTATTCAAATGTATCGATAAATATATAATCAAAAAATGAAGGAGTTGTCGCCGTTATGAATGTTTCTCACGTATCGTAACATATAAATTAGTATACCCTCCATCGTTCTAAGAATATTACAAAAGTAAGTGTGCATTACAAATTCAGCAAAAAATTGGCCAAATTTGATCATTAGATTCATCAGTTCTAAATGCGTGGCCCTATTCTGAATTCTGCTTAAAAAGATATTGTAAGCCGAGTTTTTGTCTGGCCGTTTCGGAATGTCAATTCCACGAATTAAAAAAGAATAGTAAGAGTAAGTAACATTTGACTCCGACTTAGCTTGGATTAGAAAACCTCTTTTTCTTTCCAGAATCATTGTGAAAGTTTCTACCGTGTAGTATAAGTAACCTTGTCATACCATCACCTGAATACTCATAGCCCTAATTACAATTTAACATTACGACACAAATATTTAAAACATTTTACATTTTCTGGTATAAAGTCAAATTAAATAACAAAACTTCCTGTATTAAATAACTAAAAAATGGAAAAGAGCTGAATTGTTCTCCGTTAAACTCATCTTGTGAATCTGATACTACAGATATAGTGTGTAGAGCAAACAATTAAATGCTGAGCTATGTGACGCAAGGTACGTTGTGAGACACTTTCTAAAATGGTGATTGGTGATAAAATACGGTTATAGTTTTAGCAACTAAGAATATACCGTAAGAAACACCCTCTTAAAATTCTTTAAAGTCACTACATCGCCCTTGTGTTTCTACGATTTTTGCTGTAAATACATGTGTAGATAATTTAAGTATTTTCTAGATAATAAGACCGACATCCTTGCATCTATGGCTTGTAGCCTAGTATGGAGATTTAAGTGTCTCGTGAGAATTTTTTCCACTAAACCGTCGCAAGCTTTCCGGGAAGTTTCCTTCGTGTCGCACACAAATGGCGTTAATCTGGTTCACTGTTTAAGCCATCCAGCCATATCTCTGGTAAGTCATTTCTCATTTAATTACGGGAGAAAATATTTCATATCCTCTTCCACTCGGAGGTGTATAGCATGACAGCACTCAAAGTAATGTGCAGAAGTAGGCTTTCCTTTAGCAGCCCTGGAAAGAGAGCGGTCACACATTGTCACCCGCGGCCCTTTTCTGCCTAGCTTCCCGCAGCTAAATTCACTGCATCGCGTCACTGCCGCAAAGCCGTTTTTAATTAAGGGGAAACCTGTTAATTAAGACTGTATCAGGTGACATTATTCAGATGGCTCCCCGCGCTACATCGTTTTAATTTGAATGACTACTGTTCTTATCCCGCCCCTATTTTCACGGACACTTGATCAAAAGGATTATTTTAATTTATAACTCGGAGCGACGCTTTCAGCACTTTGCGTTTTTTCGTCATTTTAAGTGTGAAAATTCTCCCAAAATTCCATGAATTTCTTCTCATTTCCATCCATGCTGGGTGAATTGACGCTTTTTCCATTTACATTCGAGAATACTTCCAATTTATAATTGCGATATCAAATTTAACACGCGTGAATACCTGTAAAATGGAATGGGAACGGCTGACATAGTTCATCATATTGCCAGTAACAGTTTCGTTGTTATTTTTTATTTATTTAATTTTATTAATCCAGAACACAATTTTCGAATAATTCTGTACCTCTTTTGGACATTCAAGTATATTTAAGTCGCAACTCTGGTGTTACATTCAATGTTATTGCAATGTTTAATATGTTTATCACCAAAATTTCTAAGTCCGCGAGTCTGGTTTTGGTATGAAACACGTCGCTTTTAATAGTTGCTGGATTCTATACCTTCTTTTAGTAGAAGTTTCTTCATATCTTCATAACCTTCAAAGTTATTGCTGCAGACCTCATAACCGTTTCCTGAAATAGGATTTGAGCTTGACTTCGGGGAAACTCTGA
The DNA here is from genome assembly GCA_000376725.2 of Ladona fulva. Classification (NCBI taxonomy): domain Eukaryota; kingdom Metazoa; phylum Arthropoda; class Insecta; order Odonata; family Libellulidae; genus Ladona; species Ladona fulva. Next base: position 189,267 of record KZ309126.1, on the reverse strand, counting down.
GCGTAGCGTTCCTATTTGCAGCCCGTCACGAAATCACGAGGCACGTTAATTGGTCCGGTCACCAGGAATGAAAAAAAAAAAGAATAAACTTTCCAATTATTGGTTTCGCAACGGAAACACGGAGGCAGCTCATTTCCCTCGAAAATTCCATTTCTAAATGGTTTTGCCACTTTCAATCTTCCAAGACTTCATAAAGAACGCAATTGAGCTTCGATTCCGCAGCTGTGTTAATAATCCAATGCGATTTCCACCCGCGAGCCCTTTCCACGTTGAGCGCCTGGAGCACAGACCGCCGGTGAAGCGGCTGTGCTTCGCGCGTTGCATACGACGCCTGGGGAGATTTTTTTTTTTTAGGACGGAGAGCTGTTGAGGCGAAACCTTCAGGGAAATCGCTCCGAAACAAACCAGCTAGCGAGATCGATCGATCATTTTTTCGCTTTTTATTAATTGAAAGGCTTGTTCTTTAGAGGAGGATGGGGCATCTGAGTGTGATGGAATCCACGATAAATGCATAAATAGAAACAAAAATCAGAGAGAGATCGATACGACAGAGAGTTCATCTGAATTCTTTTTATCACTGCAGTGGATGTAAAGAAGTTGATATGCAAGTTTTACTCGTACGCAAAACGCATAGCTTACTTGCGGATAGTCCTGCGTTTGTCAATATATAATGATTTCATTTCAGTTAATTGGAATTTTCATAACTTAGGATTTTTATATACTCACTTGTGAGCGCAGCATTCGTATAGGTGTGGAATATCTCTGTTGTATTAATGAATAAACCGTAGCGAAGATTGAATTAAGCGATTTGATGGTAAGAAACGTCATTGATAAAATTTTACAGTAAAATAAAGGGTTCTTAACATGATATTGCATTAATCTTTGAATATCAAACTGCGTTAACTACTCAAACTCGGTGGGAGGGAATAAAAAGTACTTAAGTGATGTTACATTGCGTTGGTTAGGCCTCACCTTGAGTATTCGTGTAGTGTATTGGATCCTGAGAAAAATGTTGTATTCGAGAATTAGAGAAATTACAGCGAAAGGCGGTACGTTTCGTAAAACAATTGTTGCAACAAAACAGTGAGAGTTATGCAGACGTTTCAGGAAGCAGGATGGGAATCTACAAAAGATAAAAGATTCAAACAAACTTAATTTACTCAATAAGTTCAGAGAAGGTACATTCTTAGAAGATGTAGCTGATATTATGCACACTACCTGCTACCTAGGTCGTTGTGATGCAGAGAGAAAAATCAAAGAAATATATGCTAGAACAAGTGGTATCAGAAATTAATTTTTTTCTCGAACGATACGCGAAACTAATCTATTAGGAAAATATAATCCTGGTGCGTGTACCCACTGTCACACCCCGAAAGGTGGCTTGCAGGGTACATATGTAGATGTAGATGCGTTTCAATAATATATCATTTCAGATTAATATTTCATTTCAGTTATTGCAAAAATCTTTTTGTCCACGTTGAAGTAAAGTATTTGTGCTAACAAAGCTCCGGTGATGTCCTAGGTTCGCATCCTAACTACAGAATATGGAAGCTTCTCTTAATCAGTTATGGGGTTTGTCCCACAATTATTAAAACGTATATAATTAGGCTTACAGGGAAACGAGCTATTGAACACCGTGGATAAAGAGCGTTTCATTGTCCCTGAATCTAATAATATTAACGGAGAAACTTTAATCCCTTGTCCTAAATTCTTACGTGGAATAGGGGTTTTGTGCATAATTTCTTTCTTCGCCGTAGTGTTAGGGTATCACCAATTCTACTCTCACTTTGCATGAAGAAATCGGTCAGGAAAGCAGAGCGCGAGACGTAACCGAATAAAACGATCTCTGTATTACCTCAAAACCCCGGGACATATGCCCCCCTCGTCAACCGAGCATGAAAAAAGAGGATGACTAAAATTAAACGTACACTCCGTCGAGAAATCCATTTTATGCCCGATTTCACAGTATCTTCTTTAATCAAGGAAGGGATCGATGGGGCATAAGGAACGAGGGGAAGGAGCAAAAAGTCACCGTCCCTCGATTTGGTATCAGACGAATTGGAAATCTTATTAGAATCATCCTCATCTTCCATTAGGCCCTTTTTCAACCTCCCCTCTCTTCTTCCTCAGGGGGGTGGGGATCCTGCTACCTCCCCTCCACCGGAGAAGACTCAGCCACCGATGACGAAAATGAAGAGGGAAGCGACGGGGTACGTGAGGAAGGAGGAGGAGAAAAGCTGAAATGCGGGGAGGGGCGCAGGGAAAGGCCGGTGTGGTGCACGGAGGTGGACGGGCGGACGGTTCTCGAGTTCCTGTGCGAGTCTTCGACGCGTCCAGCACGCACCAAGCCGTGCTTCCTCGCCTGTGAACACCATCGCGGTGAGTGCTTCCTCTATGCATGCGCCAGGCGGGAGTGGGAGACCCAAAAGAGGGCATTTAGAAAAATAACAAACTCGTAGGAATAAAAAAAGGATGTTTATCGTATCCATGGCGACTGGGGAGATGGTTAAATGACGACGACGGCTCGTTATTTTCCTTCTTTTTCTGTTTGTTTGGGAGGTAACGGAGCCTGCAGATGTGGATGACACGGGTTCATTACTTTATTACGGCATCCCCCGTTTATTGCAAAAGGGAGCACGGCGTAGCCGTAACTTTCAAAGTAAAAACCGCGTCGTCTATTTGGATGTTTTTCAAAACCCACCAACGCGCGGATGTCTTTCAGCAGTTCGACACGTAAAGTTCCCTTTTCATAAAAAATCGTTCTTGCGGTACCGAGGGCTTCAATTTGTGGAGCGCTTCACATACTCTTTTGGTCGCTTTCAAAAGAAGGTTTCCAACAAGAAAACGCGTCTAGACATTTAATTTGTACTATATTAGCAAGTCCCGCTGTTTATGAATGTTTCATGACGACAAAATATTTCATTCGATCATCGTCACTTATTGAGCCAGTTGCATTCAGTACGATATGCGGAAGTACGGTTACCGCAAAAGAAATCTTAAGAAATATTAATAGCGTGTTTGCGATAGTTTCAAGGAAGCTATGTAAGGACATTATTTTTCTAAGTAATATTATTGATGTATCTCTCGCTCATCGTGGAATTTTTAAAGTGAGGATAGACATTCTTAAGTATTACGTTCATATATCGACTGTCCACATTTTTTATCTCATTTTTTATTCTCATTCTCTTTTAATTTCATCCCTTTTATTTCTAAATTCAGGTGCATATTGTGCTTCTTTATTTTGTATTCTTCAACATCACTTAAATACAGAGAATTCTATAATTGGCCGGTATTTAATTCGTCAAGTCGGCTTATCAGTGAAAGATTGCTCACATCAAATTGCCGGTTCTACTTATCTGAATTTTTCGAATATAGAATGCTTGTACTGCTAATTTTTTTTGGAATAAAATCAACCTGTGAAATTTATGTTTACACTATAACATTGAAAAATTAATTTTAGAGTTATGAATTTCTTTTCTAATATTAATATTCATAAATTAAAATTGGTTTAATTTAAAATTGAAGTGTTGTTTCGACTCACTTTTTCTTCTCTTCTGTTTCATTCCCAGCTTGTCTTTTTCAAAAGCCTCCACTTTCCACAAACTATCCTGAAAACAACAGTTAAGTATAATTTACAAAAAGTATGCGAGGAAACCAAATCGACGAAATATCCGTGAAACGGATTCAGATTTATCGGAGGTTTTAGATAAGCCTCGGGTTACTCTGTCTGCAACTCTGCATCCACAACACCGCCTGCATCTCCGAGCATAAACTTGCGCATATGTTACGAGTTCATTCAACCCAATAAAACAAATTAAAGGCTTTTAATTCGAGACGCTTAACCAAACGAGAAACCAATCCAATAATTTGCGTCGACACAATTTGCCTCATTTATCTCTGCGGCTTTACCTCGGGACCCAACTTGGCCTAAGACCAATTAAGGGGAACTTTAATCTAAAATGAACACTGTTTAGAGCGGCGAAAGCGTTGATAAGAAGGAAATTAATTAATTCGCGGCGGGACCCCGAGTAGAATATGATGCGGTCTCGCGAATCGTTCAAAAAGTCGTTTTCAATCTTTCTACTCCATTTAGACTTTCGGAAGGTCTCCGTGACCCTTTGCGAAGACAACCTCGCACATGCAGGGCCAGAAAATTCCCCGCAGTGGATCCTAAAATATAAAAAAGAAACTTCCTCTTCGAAAATGGTATATTCTTTACGCATTCCGGGATAAAACCTTTCATCCGCCAAGAAACTAGGTTGAAGGACTTAGAGAAAACTTTTCCATTTGCAATTCAAATATCTTTCCTTCTGCGAGGAAAAAATAAAAGTATAAAATTCCTCCGAACAGAACCCTCTGTGTGTGTTTCAACATAAACTCCTTTCCTTTGGCGTACCCAGAGTTTGCTGCATCGTCCTACCCCGTCTCCTAGCAATCCATCCCCTTTTCCTAGGAAACCGCCCTCCCAACCCATTGGCTCCTTCTCCATCTCGAAGGCAAACATCCGTGGCGCTCGCAGATATCCAAAAAAGAGGAAACCGCAGCTGAGCACTCTTGAATGCGGACCTCCCATTTTCTCACTCTTCCCTCCTTAGAAAAGCCATACGTCCGCATTAAAGCGATTCGCGGAATCTAATATTTCACACTCAGGAAATTCCTACATCCTCAAGAGCCGGCGTCCGAGTCTTTCTTCCACGTTGGAGTCCGTCCGCAGACTTCGGCATTTCCACGACCCTCGGAATAAAAGAGGGGAACATCGGCGGAGGGGGCAATGGGATGATATGGAGTTTTTGGGGAGTGGTCTAGAGGATAAGTTTCGATTTCGGGCGTTCCGCCTTTGAGCCTCGGGGGCTTGGGAGAGTGGTTCCCTCGCGAGACTTCCTTCCCCTCTCTCCCACAGCCGCCTCTATCTCCATTCTCTTCCCTTTTTTATCAGCTCTTATCTCCCCTTCCAATTCCTCTCTTTCGCCCCTATCTTTACGGCCGATTTTACTCCCATCGCTCCCTTTCCGAAGTGCCCATTTCTCGTGCCGTGCGCCTCTTCTCCTTTATCTACCGCAGATTTATCAATATACGATGCGTTAAATGCTACATTTCATTTCTTCGCGGTCGAATCGATGTTTATTTCATGGCGCACTCAAAGATTTACCCTCTGTTTCCCTTCCAACTTACTTCACCGTTGACGAAAATAAACGAAGTGTTCATTCTCCAAACTATCATTTCGAATAGGAAGGTTTATTTCAAGGGGAAGCCGATTTCGATTTAATATTTTTATTCGCGTTTCCGACCGAGGATTTCTCTCTCCTTGATTCATAATGCCCGCAAAAGGTCGTCCTTATATAGGTCGGCTCTCGTTCTTTCGCCGTCTTTTATATTGATATAGTTACGCGCTGATAAAAATGATAAGGTTTTAAAGGATTGTTTGCGAGAGATATTTTTCTTGGTAGCGGAGTTATTTCTCTTATCTTCAGAGGCGTCCTTAAAAATCATACCATTTTTTCATATCCTATTCAAATTCTTCCTTCCACCGCTCCCTCCTCCTTTTATATCCTTTCCTTATCTTCATGGACACTTTCCTGAGATTTTTTCATAAATGGATATCCCATCGCTCCGAAAAACTTTCTCTTGCTGCATTATCGTCCCGATTTTTACAGGATTTCAATTGGCTCGTTTGATACTAACGCATCATATCCTTGGATCTTCCGAAATCTTATATAATATTACCGTTATAAAAATATCATAGTCTTTCGCAGCTGAAACACACGAGAGCTCAAACGTTCATGGATTTAATTTAGACTACATTTCTAGGAAAATTCCAAGGAAAAATGAAGAGTCTTGTGATAGACCTGGATCAATATAATTATGATTAATATTATATAAATGAATGCATGAATATTGTATTCAAATGTATCGATAAATATATAATCAAAAAATGAAGGAGTTGTCGCCGTTATGAATGTTTCTCACGTATCGTAACATATAAATTAGTATACCCTCCATCGTTCTAAGAATATTACAAAAGTAAGTGTGCATTACAAATTCAGCAAAAAATTGGCCAAATTTGATCATTAGATTCATCAGTTCTAAATGCGTGGCCCTATTCTGAATTCTGCTTAAAAAGATATTGTAAGCCGAGTTTTTGTCTGGCCGTTTCGGAATGTCAATTCCACGAATTAAAAAAGAATAGTAAGAGTAAGTAACATTTGACTCCGACTTAGCTTGGATTAGAAAACCTCTTTTTCTTTCCAGAATCATTGTGAAAGTTTCTACCGTGTAGTATAAGTAACCTTGCCATACCATCACCTGAATACTCATAGCCCTAATTACAATTTAACATTACGACACAAATATTTAAAACATTTTACATTTTCTGGTATAAAGTCAAATTAAATAACAAAACTTCCTGTATTAAATAACTAAAAAATGGAAAAGAGCTGAATTGTTCTCCGTTAAACTCATCTTGTGAATCTGATACTACAGATATAGTGTGTAGAGCAAACAATTAAATGCTGAGCTATGTGACGCAAGGTACGTTGTGAGACACTTTCTAAAATGGTGATTGGTGATAAAATACGGTTATAGTTTTAGCAACTAAGAATATACCGTAAGAAACACCCTCTTAAAATTCTTTAAAGTCACTACATCGCCCTTGTGTTTCTACGATTTTTGCTGTAAATACATGTGTAGATAATTTAAGTATTTTCTAGATAATAAGACCGACATCCTTGCATCTATGGCTTGTAGCCTAGTATGGAGATTTAAGTGTCTCGTGAGAATTTTTTCCGCTAAACCGTCGCTAGCTTTCCGGGAAGTTTCCTTCGTGTCGCACACAAATGGCGTTAATCTGGTTCACTGTTTAAGCCATCCAGCCATATCTCTGGTAAGTCATTTCTCATTTAATTACGGGTGAAAATATTTCATATCCTCTTCCACTCGGAGGTGTATAGCATGACAGCACTCAAAGTAATGTGCAGAAGTAGGCTTTCCTTTAGCAGCCCTGGAAAGAGAGCGGTCACACATTGTCACCCGCGGCCCTTTTCTGCCTAGCTTCCCGCAGCTAAATTCATTGCATCGCGTCACTGCCGCAAAGCCGTTTTTAATTAAGGGGAAACCTGTTAATTAAGACTGTATCAGGTGACATTATTCAGATGGCTCCCCGCGCTACATCGTTTTAATTTGAATGACTACTGTTCTTATCCCGCCCCTATTTTCACGGACACTTGATCAAAAGGATTATTTTAATTTATAACTCGGAGCGACGCTTTCAGCACTTTGCGTTTTTTCGTCATTTTAAGTGTGAAAATTCTCCCAAAATTCCATGAATTTCTTCTCATTTCCATCCATGCTGGGTGAATTGACGCTTTTTCCATTTACATTCGAGAATACTTCCAATTTATAATTGCGATATCAAATTTAACACGCGTGAATACCTGTAAAATGGAATGGGAACGGCTGACATAGTTCATCATATTGCCAGTAACAGTTTCGTTGTTATTTTTTATTTATTTAATTTTATTTATTTTGGTTGATACAATGAGGTTGATTGTGTAAGGGTGATGAATTTTACCTTCAAAATTTTAATATTGCTAAATTGATGGAGCTGACTTTGCTCTTTAATTAGAATTTAAGTTGGAAGTGGGAATATTTCATTCATCGCGATCTTTTCTGGGATTTTGAATTTTGCTCTCCGTTGATGATATAAATCGCGATTACCTAGTTTGTCTAGTTATGCATTGTGTAAAAATATTAACTACTATTCGACATCTGTTGATATCTAAAATTATAGTCAGTGCTACATACAAATTTAATTTCATCACAGGATGTTACGATAATAAAAGAAACGTTTCTCTCTTTACTCATGTGCGCAAAAACGGAATTCCACTACACTAACACTCTAGATAACGAGATACACTCCCTCCATCACAGTACGCTACGCGGTTCGGGGAAGTAGAATATGTTTAGACTCGGGAATTCGCCATTAATAAACCCGGAAAGCCGTAAACTTTAATCTTCCCGCCATCTTATTCACTATCAACTGCACTTCGCCGAAGATGGAATTCTGAAAATCTCCACATTAACGTTTACGTTCCATGGCGAGATTCTTCTCCATTGTTCCCTTTTGCCACGGACAGGGCTTAATCTCCTTTAACCGGCCATGCGTGCCCATTTAGACGTCCAATCCGCCTCCTGTCATATCGCATTCCCCTCCTCCTCTCCTTATTACTCCCCATCAAAGGAAGCTGGGCCCTTTCGCCGCATATGCCCGCCATCGCATAAATCCGGGAGGGACTACAAAACCCTCCTATTCATTCTGCTTTCTCTCGTTTACTTCCCTCTCCCATTCCTCCGCGCGCGCTCTCTTTCCCTTTATCCTCTTTTAGCATGTGGCTTATTTTTCTCAATAACGTTTCAATATCACTCCGATATGTTTCCTCTCTTTTCCATCGACATTATTTCCCGACCGCCCCTTCGGTTTGCTTACAGATTTTTCTTTCTCTCCCTTCCTTCCTTTCTCTCCCCCTCCGAGTCTCCGAGTTTAATATTCTCCCCCCTCCGCCATCGTTTTCTAGCGGGTTTCTCCCGGAGATCACTCGTTTCTTACCACTTTCTATTTCACTTCTCCGTTTGCACCATCGCCGAAAATTTTATCTCGATTTCATTCCTCATCACCATTCCGCTTCCGCGGTTTTCGGTTATATTAAACTTCCTTTGACATTTTTTCAGTTCCCAAAACGGCCTTTCCTACGCGGAGTTTTCTCATTCGCTTCATTCGCCGTCTGCGTTTCATTTTCTCGCGATACTTTCCCATGTATATTTTTCGGCGCTTGAGATAGTTTTGCGTGCAACTCATTCCTTCCAACATTTCCCTTTTTCATTGCACGGAAATGATACCCAACGGCCTCTGCTCTTTAATGTCGCATTTCTCGTTTAGTTTCCACTATTTTCCGCTTTGGTGTTTTGTGACTGTGACCATGTCCAGCAAGGCCGTTTCAAAAAAATACTTCTTGTTTTTCTATATCTGTACCTGCATGATTCTTTGCTGGAATATCTGCCGCAATCCATAAGATTTTTTAGGACAAAATTCTGATCGAGCTGTCGGAGTCTATTTTTGTTAACTGTCTCCGTTAAGTGATCTTCGTATTTCTCACTACCGTATCTCTTCTGTTTCACTTCTTTTCAATGTAACACCTATTTCCTTATTCCTTCTTCCCTCCGACGCTTGGCATCTTTCCTTTTTCTCATCCTCCTCTATTTTACAGGCTAAGATTCTGAGCCTTCTTCCTTATTCTGTTTTGTTCTCTCACCTCCATTCTCTTCTCTTCCTCAGTATAACCTCTTCCCTTCTTTTCTCCATTTTTCATTTTTTCTCTTTCTTTCTGTTCCCTCTCTTCCCCGGCTTTCCTCAAACAGGTAAGCTTTCCTGAGTATGAATTTAAGACGAAAATCCTCGAGAGGCTTCCTACATCCCTCGTCTCCCCTTCTCTTCCTCCTCTTTTCATTCTTATCATTCTACTTTCCTTCCCCTTTCTACTTTCTTCCTGCATAACCAAATTACACCCACCAGCTCTCTCTTTTTGCTTTCTTTTTCCAGTAGTGACCGCTTTTCCCTCGCCAAAAAGCAACGAAACTTCTTATGTTCATTCATTTTTCAAACCGCTGAAAATTTCGCTACAGAGGAGAAGGTTGAAAATAGCCAGGTCGTGAAAATAAACAGAAAGAACTTTAATACTTAAATCGCGTGTTTTATCTTCTTCATTATGCACAAAAGATCTACGTTTCCTTTACGTGCATTATGTTGCTTTATTTGTAGTAGTAGTGCCTATTGCTAAAAGTGCTTCGACAGCTGAGGCCATTTCGCACATAGGCCCCAGCGGGAATGGAACCCGGGATCACTTTCATCGATGTCGAAAGCTTTATCAACTTAGCCATTCGGGAGCTCAATTTTATTTCGTATATTTGAACGTGACAGAGTAAGTTTTAAGCATATGGGAATGAATTATTTTAATCTAACTTTTCCATTAATGTTATAAATTACTATCATTGGTATGTTGGGTACGTGGTTTTAATTTTTATTCCAAATATCACTGCGTTTGGGAAATTTAAAAGAAAAATGATTTCATAATGTGCTATGAAAAGATACGTATCAGTTTAAATTTTTCTCATTTATTACGAAAGCATCATATCTTTTTAAGGTTTTTATCTAAAAATTCCGTTTATTTCGCTGATTAATTTTCTGTAGCAAAAGGAATTCATAACTGTGTTTCATAAACCGAAAAGTTAACCTAGGATAAGTTATTTTGAGAAAATTGCATAGGTTTTGTCTAAAGAATCTTAGTCAATGAATATGTTTGCAGATCACTTTCATTGTGTACTTTCTTACCTTAGTGGTGGTAATTGGGCGAAGACAGTTTTCTGTGTGTTTTCACCTTGCAACCTTTCAATTGACAGATATCAAATATTCATATTGACGACTTTAATTCACGCAAGGTTTCACTAGGACATCCTATTAATACCAAAATCGTATTTTAAGGCACGAAAGACGCTGCTGATACTGCCTCTTGAATATATGAATTTTCCTTGTTTACTTCCCAACAGTCTTAGCAACTTAATGTAACGTCACGTGCGACCGCAGAATTCTTTGAGTCCATTTTGTTATCGATCTATTTATGTATTCCACCCTCTTTTCCCGTTCACCTCGCTTCAAGAATTTACCTTTTCTTCAATCAACTCATGTGCGAAATTTGTCTATTTATCTTGAGACAAGAATTTGCGTTGAGTTGAAATACGTAAATGTTTTCCAAACCATTAAATTCTAGGAGATCATCTCCTGACAAGATGATAGAATCGAAACATCGGAGTCCTTTTGCGTTCTTTACAGTTATTAATTATTTAAAGTTAATTTCGGAAAATTATTATATTTTTTATCCTCCTTCGGTCATTAAAGGTAAATAAATTAATGTAAGATTGGAATTGTAGCCTTAGAAACTCCAACAGCTCGTAAAGAAATCACGAACAATCATACTCCATAAATAAAGCGCAAGATATTTACAGTGCTCTCTGTTTCTCTCATCCGCGCAATAAGGGACCTGTATCTTATTTACCAAGAGACTTATGCTGTTTCAGATGCAGTTAGCATCGGTTTATCCGCCGGAAACTACTTCAGTGAGCTTTTAACACTCGAATTCTCTCAGACGGTCTTCTCTCCGCCCATTCTCCCAACTGTACTCCTTTGCGGAATTTTAAGTCCTCATTTTCCCTTTTCTCAATATAGCACTCTACTTTTTAAACATTCAACAATACGTATTCCTTTGTGAGTGCGTTAATGTATGCATGGGAACTGATAAATGGACATATTGTAGTAGTCTGTACAGTCTTTATCCTGAATGCTGGTTTGAACCTCATCCCCGCCACCATCAGTTGCGAAAAGCTTCGGAAGAGGAGCCGAGGCGACTAAGCAAAATGAGGAGTGAGGTAGTTTGCGATTGCTTTCCTCACTGAGCCAGGATGCTATGAGATAAACAAGTCCACGTATGTTAAGCATAATCGCTCTACAAATAAGACATAAATAGCATTCAAAAAGGTGAGACCTTAATCAATCTCATTATTCAACATTACTAATACCTCACTAGCTTTCATATTACCACAGCCATGTACAAAACCGAGACAAAAGTAAATGAAAGATACATTTTTCTATCTCCTGCACCAAAAGACATGAAAAATATCCCTGTCATCAGGTTAGAGTAGGAGGAAGATTTTAGTAATAGTATTATTAAGAATGATAACTACGGTCATTTCGCACGTAGGTCTCCACCGGGAATTGAACCCAGGACCGCTTTCATCGAAATCGAACGCGTTGCCCACTTGGATAACCGGGAGCCCAACTAGCCCTATTTTCACAAAAATATATAATTATATTTATTTCGAACCATATTATTCGTTTGAGATTTCAAAACACTCCATAATCCGAGTTTCAGAAGATGGAACTCGCCTTTGGAGACAAACGGGAAGTACCGGATTACCGATTTCCATGCATTTTCATTTTCTCGCCAATCCTACCGAATATTATTTGTCGTAGAATCGGTGTATTTGTCATACTGGGCATCCATGTTGCCATGAAACATTCTCAGAAGGCTGTAAACAATTCAGAGACAAACCTCTCATTCCTTCATAGTAGTTCTTCTCCACCACTTGTGCGCAATGGATGGATGAATGCTCACGTGATGCTTTACTTTACTATGAACAGCCTTTGCAGCTTACCAACTCAACTGGTTAATAACTCTCTTCCCTATTCCCAATCGCCTTCAGTCTTTCCCCGCTCCCTTTCTTTCGATTCCTTTCGGTGAAATTCGCCCCGTGATGCTCTTTTGAATTACAAATGTGCATGCCGATGGGGTCACATTCCCTTCCCCGACCACTCGCCCCCCTCCTCACGTCACTCGACCATGAGCACCATCTTCCACTCTTCTCCAGGGGATCCCCCCCGCCCGTGTCTAGCCTGGCAGAGAATATTTGCCTTACAAAGCGCTGATTGTCCCAAAAGGCTCGGTTAATTTTCTCTTTGAACGCCTGATTTAATCCCGCTAGGAAGGACGGAAAAGAAACAAAATAACTCTCTTTGGTACTGCTTGCATTTAGCGTGATACATCTAACTTTGACATAAATTCAACCGCCCATTCCTCCCCTATAATTCTCTGTAAGAAAATTCTGACCACACGCTGATGTTGAGATATATTCCTCTTTTACGTATTTGCTAACCAAAGAGCAATCCTACGCTTAAAACCTTATCTGAGTTTTTAGCATGAATAATTACAGCGTTATGTAAACATGTTGAACATGCATGTCGTTCCTTCATTCTACTAAGTAAATATTTTTTAGGAGGAATCTTCGGATGCTTATTTTTGCCGTGAGATATAAAAATTTAAGATTAAAATGCAGTCATTGGCACCACTGGTATTGTTGGAATAGCAACTGTCCGATAATAACTTTAAACTAACATGAACTCTCCGTCCAATGTTCAACATTTGTATAAAACATTTCAACTGCAAAATACTTATTACCTATTCTTCAACATGCTGCCACTTGGCCTCTAAAATTCAGGGGAATATTGGGAAAGGAAGTTGTGTAGTTGGTATCCTGCTGTTTTATATTTTCTTGTGGCATAGTCGAGAATTACATACCTGCGTATTACGGTGTAAAATTCGTAAATATTACCGGAAAGATTAATCGTCAGTTGAGGTCTTAAATGTTATGGCGAAGAGTTTGTTCGGGGTAGATAGTTGCCTCGAGAGGATATAATTCTTGGCCATAATAGGTTGTAATCACCTTCATTACTCTTTTTTTTCCTATGAATAACTCTTGCCTTAATAAAAGTAATTCAGCCGGTACTATCAATATATTTAGGAAAATTATTTTAAATGTGAGTAGCCTCTTTGCTTAGAAAGAGGGCTGACGTATTATCAGCAGAAGCCGGGATTAAATCATTAATAAATTAAATAATCGTAAACCCTCCTTCTGAATAGCTCTTGAGAGGACCATCATATTGAAGCAACATTTAGAGGGAAAAAAATCGCCTTTAAAGACGAATATCAATTCATCGTTTATTGCAATTGGCGTTTTCAACTACAGACTGATGCAGATTAAGTCTGAGTGGTAGCGTAGATTTGATGGAATTAATTCATCGCTAACGAAAGAACCTCTTCCTCTTACCGCTACCATGACATGAGCTTTCATGATATGTCAGTTCTGATATGCGCTGCTTTAACCTAGTTGCGTCAACGCTCTTCTCGCCGCGTTTCTGCCAACTACTCCCACCTTCCTCTTCCCCTAATTCCCTCTATTTTCCTCTTCGATTACTCCCATACTTAGCGGATATCCGGCGAATCCTTCCACGACTTCCTGTCCTTGTTAATAGGCTCATACTCCACTCCTCTCTCCGCCTTCCACTCTTCTTCCTCCCACAACTCTTCCCCCTCTCATTCTTTCGTCTCGCAATTTTCCCTCTCTCCTAATTGTAAATCGATTTTTCATATCTAATGGAATATCTTTCTAGAAAATTATCCGTTTTAAACCTTTGGATTATTAATAAAGAGCACAGTTTTAGGCAAAATGTAAGTAAAGAAAACTTTCAGTAATGAAATCAACCACCATCCCTAATAAAAGTTGAGACACTCTTCATCTTCCATTTTATCTCCGATCTTTTGGCAAATTTATCAACAAACAGTCAACGCCCCGCCGAACCAATGGAAGCAAGAATGGAAATCTGTTTCCCTTTAAGTTCTGGGATCGTTCTTAACGGGGCCCATCAGGCTGTAGTTGTGTGTTTCTTTGCTTGAAAAGAATAAAAAATTAATATTTCAACGGGGAAGGACGTGGCATGGGGAAGAACCAGACTTTCTGATTATTTTCCCTTAATGTGACCCTCGAAAGTGATGGAGAAAACCCTTAATTCTTAAAGCATAGAAAATGGTCTTCAACTTATGAATTAAATCATTTAGATTTATATATACTACCATCATATTAGAGTAAATATGATGAAAATATTATTTTATTAATATAATATCATTAAAAGTATCATCACAACATTGCATCGTAGCAGATGGGTTCAATACTAAATGGTTATGAGTTGAAGGCATAAAATCAACTACACAATGAAAATAAAGTGCAAAACAAACCAATAACATGATAACACTAACAGATGTGATGAAACTGGGGAAATACAGATGAAAGTAATGTATTAGTGATATTAATTAGAGCATCGGGTGAGGAACACTCTGTGATAGGTAGAGAATACATTTTAAGTAGTCGTTGTAAGCTTCGTATAAGTGGAGCATTTATTTCCTTTATCTGGACATTCATTTAAGAAGAGAGAAAAGCCCTTCAACTAGGTTATAGCAGTATTCATACTATAGTACTAGTATAATTACACTGTAGTTTTTAAAACGCCGTGTTATATGGACAGTTATCATTACATCAGTTTAAATACCTGAGGAGGTACTAACACATGATATTAATTGCAAATATAAAATCTCAATGAAACATTTTCAAAGCTAAATCACCTCAAGAAACTTTGATCCCGTTCTTACAAATTCTCGTTGCAAATGGATTAAGTACTTCCGTTAGGAGTTTGTGGCCCGTAAACACACACAGAGACTACTTATAACTTACTCATTTTTCTGCTAGTCAGCAAGGATGGCAAATGATACTTCATTTTGGCAAATTCTAATATTTTTTCATCCTTCAAAGCGTTCGTTATACGAACGTTATTCGTACGAATCCGTATTCGCCATCCGATCCCGAAAACCAGCATGGAAACCTTTTTATGCCAAAGAATTCGATATGGGGTCTTTCGTTAATGTAGATATAGCTGTACTTGGTTAAGAATTAATAATTTGAGTACCACTTGCGTTGAAGAGTATTCTCTGAAGGTCAAGTTCAAATGAAGTACCGACGGTATGGAAATTTCCCGTCTCCTATTTAACTTTGGTAAAGATGAGACGCAGCAGTCTGGCGCAGAATAAAGACCTTTAGCCATCCACTCCATCCTCAACCTGCGCACCAGCCGGCTGTGCACCACTTCCCTGTCGCCGTCTCCCGTTGCCTCCACAGAAAGAGGGCAACGAGCTCTTGAAGGGATTTCTCCTCCGCAAAAGAGAGGCACGCGTTTACTTTAAAAGGAGCGCAGCTTAGTGAAGAAAAATCCCTCTCCCATTCTTGTTTTCTGACGGTGCATGTGTTCGCATAAAGTCTCTCGTCGAAGCCGCTCTTTGTCTTTTTATTTCCATCCCTGTCCTCATCCCTCTTTCCCGCTGTTTGCGCCTCAAATGGTGTGGCGCACTCACTTCGATAGCGAAACGTCGCCTTTAGGGGTTTCTAGACCCCGAGATCTCCATCAATTTCAATTTTTCCCTTCGCTCCTTTATTTTTCGCGCAAAATATCGATCTGCACGTGTCACGACGAGAACTCTTGAGGTCATCTTGATTTCTTTTGTGACCTGAAACAACTGGATCTTTTGAGACATGATAGTCTGCGTACTGAAAGAATTAGTGTGATTACTTTCGTAAAATTAAACTCAAATCGTAACCTTCCAAGACTGAGAGATCATAGACAGATGATTTCAGAAATTATCCGTACTTAGAGATAACTACATGAATTCCAGAATACTAAAACAAGTCGTGCCAATATTTTGTAAAACTACGCAACTGGAGAGGACGAAATGGATAATGATCGTGAATGATAGAATGACAGGACTATTGGTTGCTTCAAGATGATCCAATGATATATTTTCCTAGGAATCAGAAAAATGAGCGGTATATATATTTAGAGACTCCAAATATTTCAAGCACTTTGAGATGAAAATTAGTTCTCAAATAGAGATAGCTGAATTAAATGTATATACAAGTTTGTGACAATAATAATTTGAAGTTTTTAAAGCATTTATTGGTTTTGGTGTAAATCATCCAACTTAGTTTTTCAGTCTCCAAAATGACAGTACAATAATTTGTTGAATGTATGTTTTGAAGGTTCTTGATTTTGACCAAAAGAGCACAAACGGCGGTACTAAATCGATGCCAGACAGTGCTTAAATGCATTGTAAAATGATCGGAAGTTTTTACTTAAAATCCACGTCCTAAGTCAGCTGAAGTGCGAAGCAATTCATCTCCAACTGATGGCTCAACAGCTTGTGCGAAAAAAACCTCCGTTCCATGCTCGTGTGCTTCTTACCGTGTTTAGGTGAGCAGATACATCCTCTGAAATAATTGGCAGGCAGCCAATTGGGCGAAAACTGTAAAAACAGTCATTGTTGAAGTCGTAGAAATGCTCTGTCGTATGAAAGCACAATTCACAGTAGTGTGAACCCTTTAAGGAAAAGCTCCTTTATCCCAGCGCTTAGTGAAGCATCTGGTGGGTTTCTAATTGCTCGAGTTCCATCGATGAATCTCTTGACAATGCAAGCACACGATTCTTGCGAAAGAAAATGTTGCGGACGTCCTAACCTGTTGGGAAATCAGTAAATGTTTTTGGACCTTTAGACTTCGTCTATTCTTCAGGTGAGGAAGCTGCAGCCCTAAGGTCACATGTGGCATTTTTCGACGTCCACTATAGGCTTTTCTTCGTTTCTTGAAACAAACCCAGATTCTTTATTTGTTTCTAATTTTGGCTGACAACGTCGGATGGAAATAAAATGAAAAATTATACTATCATGTTTCATGCTACACATTCATTTGGTGCAACGCTCCGATCTGAGAATTTTACCTGTTTTCACAGCCAATCCAAAGTTATGGTGTAACTAGATAGGTTCAAAATTCGCATGCATCCACTTATCATCAATCATGCATTACCAAAAGTTATCCATCTCGATATGCGTGGTTGGTTTTTGTGAAGGGAAAGAACTTATCCATGCAATCCGCAAGGGTGCTAACTCTGACATAAATACACAAACAAGGCGATATAGTAATTGTTTATTCATTTTTAACCAGCCTTAATTAAATTCAGCTGCAATAAATGTTCATTATAGCGGTACTTTCGCTAACTAGTATTATTACTTCCCAATTGACACTCGATAGTCCCCCAAAAGACGGCTTGCAGACTACAAATGTAGGTGATAGTCAGATTTCGGTTTTTCGCAATTCACCAAATCATTACTTACCTAATAAATCAGCCAATAAACTAATTAAAAAAATGAGATGCATCCATTTATGGTCACCTTGGAACTTTTGGAAAAGCGTACGGGTACAATTTTTGTAGCTACCAAAACATTTGTCTGCCTAAACTGAAAAACAGCGAAAACGACCTTCGAACCGAGTAGCAGTATTCTTTATCCTTGGTTACACCATATTTCCAAGGATTACGTTTCAATTGTTTATTTTGTTTATTAATGATTGATTTATTACCATCTAGACGGAATATTATATGTTGAAAGGAAATTTTCACTTCATTCAATCGCTTCCCAGTAAAAAATATACTACTGTCCCCTTGTTCTGCATAACATTTGGCGTAACAATACAAAATAGTTTAGCTCATGAGCCCCTAAAGTTTCCCTTTTGGTTTCAAATTACGCCACTTGGCCATTTTGTGAAGGGCCTTCAGCCAGCCCTTCTCACAGATGAAAGGAAAGACGCGAGGAAGAAGTTAAAGAACGGAAGAAGAAAGAGAGAAAGACGTGGAAAACTCGGCCGAGGAATGGAGAAAAAGTTCGGGCGAAAGAGGAGGGGAAGAGAAGGATCCAATTCATGTCCACGGGGCATCTCGCAAGGCGTCTCACGTGCCGCCACCAAGTCGGGAAATGGCGTGAATTATGCAGGGGGAGGAGAAAGAATGGCAGCAGACGAATGGAAGCGCCGGCGGGGAGAGGAGAATCGAATCGGGAGGAAAGGAATATGAATAAGAGAGGGAAGCATAAGGGTGGAGCGAAATAGCTCTGGAGAAGAGGGCAAGGGTTGAGGGCCCACCTCACTCTTCCTCCTTAATTCATCTCTCTCTCTCTCTCCTCCATTTTCTCGTTCCTATCTCCTCGATTCCTCCCGTTAATTTTCTTCTCCCGCTTCCTCCTCGTCATTCTCATTACTTCTCTCACTTCTCCGTCCGTCCTCTCTCCTCCACTTTCATTTCCCATCCTCTTTTTGGCCTTGGTTGGGTTCAGTAGAGGTTAGTGTGCTAGCTCAGCGATACCGAGTTCGAATCCGGACCAGGGCCTCAGGGGCGTAGCCAGGATTAGGGGTTCTGAGCCAAGGAATAAACACAAAGTTGTTTACTACCCAGGGTTATGAATATTTCCGCCCAAATCTCATAAAATTCGAGAGTCACCAGCAGCTTGTGCAACTCTAAATATTTAAATATGCACATATTTGTTCTTATTTTCTATATTGGGATAATTGAGCATCTTGCTGCACAACGCAGCTATTCTTTCTTAGATTATGTATTTTTATCGACATTAAGACGCGAGAAGAAAACTGTTCCTAGCAGATAATAGAGAGAAATTAAGACATGACGAACATGACAGCTGTATTTCGTAAATAGGCCAAAGGGAAAGCTTTGAGGGATTCCTAAGTTTTATTGCCGGTTCTTCCACTTCCTTCTTTTGTACTTAAATTACTAGGTTCCCTAAGAGTAGGTTATCCTCTTGCTTATTTTCGTTTATCGGTACCTCTCTTCACATATAGATGGTTTAAACCACCAAAACCACCCGCTTTTCTACACCTCTGCAGGCCTTGAATTTGTGTTAGTTACTTTAACACATTCGCAGCAGATACCTCCAATTCCAATGCATTTATCATTCCAACGGTGGAGTGATCTGCAGTGTACGTGTTAAGATAGATTTTGAAGGCTTATAATGTCTGAAATTCGCCCAGGAAAGTTCTGCGGACGAATCCATGGCACTTGTATACGCTTATGGGACGGTTAGTATCCTGAGAAAAATTGAAGCTCCAGTATTTAATATATGTGTAGATAAAACCTCCTTACTATTATGAGTATATCTAAGTGCGGAGAACCGCTTCTACCTCATTTATTAGAAAGACACAAACTAAAAAATTCATAATAATGCCTTCATATCGGTCTGGACTGATCTAAACTATTTTGCATTAGTAATTTTAAAATGGAAATCTTAGAACTCAACAAATCAGTGATTAGATATTTTATAGAGGTCTCTATAGCTTCTAATTTTCTGCTCTTTCCTTGACGTTTTTAATAATTAGTCTCTCTATGCTCATTTACTCGCTAAAACTTTTTCCTGCGAATTAACTTGTATTTAGTTTTTATTTTCATTGTGTGGCTTTACTCACGATCTTTTATCAGATGACATTGCTCTTATTGTTCCTTTACAGACATTTGAATCGAGAGCGTTTTAATAATATTGCCCTATCCTAATTTATAATCCGACTTTATCATTTTCTTAACCCTTTCTCTTCTATATCATAATGCCGCGATTTTCGTATCTCTTTTTCGCGCTTCTCGTTCCGCACTTTCCTATTTCCTCCACGTTTTTATTCTCCTTCCACCCTATTCATTTCCTCGCGTTGCCTCTTCTTTCATTATTTCCATTCTGTTTTTTCTACACACCTCCCCACTCAACCCCATGCTGATTCCAATCCCCTTCTCTCGCCCCTCCCCACTCCATTTCTCCCCACTTACAATGACTCGAACAGTCGTTCGAAGCTGTTACTCCTCTCTCCCTCGGAAACTAATTTGTGAATTCGCCAGCAACACCCCTTCCCTTCCACCCTTCTCTCCTCCTCCTCTCCTCTTCTTCTCTGCGGCCTTTCCCTTTCATCCTTGCTAATCCTCTTTCCTCTTTGAAGTTCACACTTCCTCCCCTATTCCCTCCATTTCACTTCCAGCAATTACTTCTCTCTAGGCTTCTCCCCTCATTTTCCTAGGACGTCAAACAAATCTATCGTTCATCTTCGCATTATTCCTTTGTTTTTACCCTGAAACCAGTCTCTCTCTCTGTCTCTCTCGCTCGCATCTGTTTTTCTCTCCCTTCCCTCGCTGCCGATTGCTTCCGCATGGAGGCGCCAGTATTTCAACAAATCGCTTAAAACCCGCTTCAAGCACATTACGCCCGTTAAAAGGAATGTAGGAGGTTGAAGCGTTTGTTTTGAACGCGGATCTAACAGGGAGGAAGTACATCTTCCTTCGATGGGGAGGCATTTGCACCCCCTCTAAACTAGGGTCGATTTTTCTCAATTTCTCGCGGAGACGTCCCTAGGAGCTGATTCTGGATTTTTTGAGGCAAGACGGAAAGTCCTTTTACTCTTGTGTTTACGATCCTCCACGGCTGTTAGGTTCTGCGACTCGTTGAATCGTAATTCTGTGTATTAAGGAATTAACGCCCGATGGGATTTATCGCGCGCAGTTTCACACACTACGTTGGTTTAAATTACCTTTTCAGTTAACCTCGGTAAATGAGACCATATGATATTAGTTTCCACTTGAATCAACAGGGTAAATATGCGTAAGAGTGAAGGAATGAGTAACAAAAATCTTCAGGCCTGTATATTTGGAAGTTATTTTGACGCGTATCCATTACGATCGCTTTGGTTATGATACCAACTAAAATACGCTTCATTTTGCTATACAGCATAAGGTTACAACCATACGTTCTGTTAGACAAGCTTATCTTTCTTTTGATTTGGTGCACTCACTGAAATTGAAATCGAATATTTTCGTGGATTGACAGCATAGGAGCATTATACTCCATTCAGTCCTACATCATTAATATGATATAATATTAATGTAATGGCCCTATGTATTTTAGTAATCCTTAGTTTAATATTTCGCTTTTTACATCCTCTGAGCTGAACCGCTATCAGTTAACGATTTTATGAAACAGTAGCATATTAATAATGTTAAAGAAAACTAATATTATGAATAATTCTGTTATTTTTCAAAATTTTAGACTTAGCTGTCTATTGATAGTTAAAGAAAAACAATATTTTCGTCCTTTTTCTACGAAAGTTATATTTTAATATTATATCTATAAAATAAATTTTTGTAACCAATTGACGGGTGAAACCCATAATAACGTTGCTGAAATAAACTTGTATTTCTTCCCATAATCTGATATTACGCTTCGTTAGAGAGTGACTGTTGTTATTGCCGACTGATTAAAAGACAAATCTAGGTTAATATCGTCATATCTTTCAGGCAGAAGAGATTGGTACCTCAAAAGCAGGCGAAATTACGCACACGCCTCGACTAATTTAAGCCTACCCTTCCAATGTCCTGAGGTATTGTTTCCTGTAAACTATAACTATTATTATGTCCTGAGGTATTTCTTCCTGGCAGCTATAACTAGAGCTATATTATTTTTAGTTCGACAAATTGAAACCTTTTTGTCTATGACGACATTAACTAGCTCTTTTTTAAAAGACATATTTTAAATATATATTAATCGACGTAATGAATCGATTAATATAATTATTTGAATAATATAATTTCTGTTTCTTGAGAGATGATCAAATGGCTAAAGTTAAGGTTAATTACGTCGCAATGAGAGTTATTTTCCTTGGTATGCACTTCGGCTGCTCGCTTATAGTGTCCTGAAAAGTTGGCTGGTTGGAAACTTAGAATTATGAGAAACATGACATTCTCTATTCATTGAGTATCCAAAAACATTTTCTTCGCATCAAGATAATCAATGAATATTTTGCAAGAACATTACCAAGGCGCCTTTCGAATGGCGAAAGAATTCTGTGTTTAAAATTCCTAAATATCGTAACTTGAGTCGTCAGGTAAAATCATCAGTAAAAATTGGATAAGTCAACCACATCGAGGAATTGCACCTTCCATTCAGCCCACCGACCTTACGTTATAAACACACGGGCTAGATGGATCCTATTCCAAATTTCACGAATCCTTGAGAAAAATGTCCGTAATGCCATTGGTTCATGAATTGATACCGTCAATTTAATTCTTTCATCAAACTGGTTTTCTTGCCAGCAACTCTAGCGTTGTAATGGAAGTCGATTACTCCATCATTTACTTCGGATTCTATCCCAAGGCGCCTCAGAATGCTTTCATTGGATGAGTTCAAGTGGAAAACTTCAGCATTTTACATAAAATCTCTTTGCGTGAACTTGATCAAATATAAACCATTGCGATGGAAATGTTAAATGCATTCCTCCCCTCGTTCACTTAGGTCCTTGGAGCGAGCAATTAGACACAATGTTGTTACGCTTCATTTTCAACGGAGCGTTGGAACGAATTTCATTTCGCACGGATATAATCCAAGAAGGTAGGAATTGCTCGTGTCCTTTTCTTTAACGCGAAGATCTCATTCCTTGTCCTCTTTTCTAAACGCATTTTTCCAGCCCTCCCCCTCGCTCTTTCCCTCGCAGCGCAGCCAATCCCAAGAATCGCAACTGCCACCTTCCCCAAAATACTCCACAGCCTGGCAATTTGTTGGGATCTCGCGGGACTTGGAAGGTGAGATGCGGTAGTTAGCGAGGAACGATTCGCTCATAGGAAATGTATACGTGGCTCATTCATGAATTTCGCATTAATTCCCGCGGTGGGTTCTCTCAAATTCACGCCGTGTCATCGATCTTAACATCCCGCGCCGCGTATAATTCGTTGATGTTCATTCGGGGCGTGTTTCTCGCGAGATGTCGCCAATTACGAGACTTCTTTCCCCCGAAGAAGCTCTCTTGAAAGTCTTGGCGCCGGAGACTGTTTTTCTCTCTCTTCCTAAGACGTTAACGACAGTAATTGTTTCCCGAGCAGCTTTTATTTTTTTCCTTTTGGAGAGAACAAGAACGATGAAGCAAACTAATAGATTTCCATTTTTACCTAATTTCGTCAGTGGTTGCAATACCTACGTAATAATCAATCACACTGATAACTTTCAGGACACACTTGCTTCGTTTATTCACAACACTCCCCAATATTTTCTTTTGCTTGCGCACTTTCACTTTATTCACAGCCATTCTTATTTTTAAAGATTTCCTTTTAAGTTATATACATCTCTTGATCTCTTTAGCATCTCTTTCGCCTCATTAAACTTCTTTTTGTAGAATTTCCTCTTCCATTAATACCACTCACATTCTCCTCATATACGAGCCTGGATTTCCTCTTCCAACCAAACTTCACAATCATCCAAATCGTCTAAAACTACGATATTTCTCTTACGCTAGTATCGCAGCCTTTATTTCAGCAAGTAGTAGTAGTATTGTTAAAAGTGCTTCGACTGCTTTGGTCATTTCGCACATGGGCCCCCACCGGGAATCGAACCCGGGACCGCTTTCGCCGAAGTCGAACGCGTTGCCCACTTGGCTATCCGGGAGCCTTATTTCAGCAAATACGAACAGGTGTACACACGTTCGTACCCAATCTTCTACTAAAGATTTTATTTTTATTTTTTTAAGATTTCTGTTAAACTTTTCCTTGCAATTATGTATATTTTAACTTACCTTTTTTTCTACTTCGAATCTCACCATTTCCTTCTTTCTTCTCTTCCTTTCGTATTGATATTGTAACGGCATCGTTTATTTTGTAACTTTTTATATTGACTACCTCGTATGTTTTACAATTAAGTAGCTGTCGTTTTCTGAGCGTTTGGATTATGAATTGTTTTCGTAAGAAATCAAATATAAAGCGGATAAGTAAGCAATTATCCTCAAATGAGTCAACAACCACATCAATGGTTAGGGTAAAAGATTTTGCAGTAAATACCTAAGTATTCATGCATTCAATAATTTCTTTATATGGTTAATTTTCGTAGATCGGTAAGGAGAGAACATTCAACTATAAACAGTGGCAAATTAAATTGAATTTCAAGAAACGAATATCATCCCACTACCTCTTCAAATGCTTATTATAAGTAATCATAGGTATAGACATAGGCGCAGATAAAATATCAAGTTTGTTGAATAGTGTTTAGAGTAGAGTAAAATATGTTACGAGTAAAAGTAGACTCTTCAAGAAACATCTCTTTTAGCTAAATCTGGAGAATACTTGAACCCCTTCAAATTTATATTTGGTCTCGCAGGAAATTTATGTCATAAGTATCTTTTTATGTTTGTTCTTAGTTTTTATAGCCGAGAATAATTAAATTTTAAAATATAATTAGCAGTTCATATCTGAAAAGGGAACTTCCAAAATACCTTCTAGAAAACGTATTCTGGACGTTTCGTTTTTTCTCTACATTACTCTAATAATAAGTTAGCTGCAGGCTCTGTAACTTTTAAATAGAATAAAATTGTTTCAACGGATGCCTTACTTCTGAATATTTCGTACACCAGTGTATAAATCTCGAGATCTCGTTCTCAGATGTTAATATTTCATATGTACGCTGGGCATAAGTCATTGCTGAACTTAAACGGCATAAGCTATTCTCTTTGCTGACTTGACTCTCTGCTATGGAGTCCGCAGGGATTCCTAGGTTTTTCCTCCAACTATCCCTCTTACCTCTCCTTTTTTTATTTGCATCACGGCGTCAAAGAAAGCTGAATGCGGATAATTAGATCCCTAGAAACGCTCCGAGATTCGTTTATTTTATGTACCGCTTTGGCCGTTAATTCGCCACGTAGAGGTAATTATTGCAATCGTTAAGGATTTAATTAAGCCGAGGTCCCCTCACAAAGGAAGATACCCTCGAGTGTGGCACTGGTGAATTATGCTTTAATGGCTGAAAAGAACTCTTCTAGAGGTCTCTAAATAGGTTCTCTTGGGTAGAATTGATGATATTCTCCGAGATACATTGCTTCCATAATATTATAATCTTTTTGGAGGATCGAAATATGGAAGGAATTTAACAGATGGTATTTTGGTAATAGAATGGGAAAATATTTCACGACCCGAAAATTGAGCATAATTTTGTTCACAATGGAGGTAAACTTGGAATAAAGAGGCTTTTTAATTATTCGCGCAAGAGAGAGTGGCTTAATGAAACTTCGAAAAAGGAGGTGCTTTAAGAAAACTCAACGTTTAATGACTATGCATATTACAACGATATCTCAAAGAGATGTTCATATCTACCCTAATGAATAAAGTCCTTTGTGTTACACGAAATTTACTCCCATTATTAATTATAGACAACCTTTCATCGCACATTTACAGGTGAAAAAGTCTGAAACGATTCATGGATAACATGAATATTTCCTTATATTTTACCTAAGTTGGAAATTATTTGTAATCCGAATGATTTTCCTTAATTTACATTTAATTATCTTGATTTCCATATCCTATTTTCATTTGAAAAGCGTCTATACCTTTTGATATCATGGCTTCTGGGATAAATTTTTCGCAAAACTTAACAGCATGATTCCCACCTCGGCTACAAGGTGACTTCAATCATTTTTAAAACGCAAAAACAATGATTGCAATATTTTATAATCAACATTGCGGAAACGCTGGCTCATAAGCACTTGCCTTCGGATTTCAGCTGGATACGAACGAAAATATTAATGAATCACTACTTAAACCGACATATATAATTAATAATTATTCCGGCTTCAGTTTAATTAACATTCCAATTTTGAAGGGCGTTTTTTCTCTCGGATATTTGGGTTCTTAAGGGTTTTGTAATCTGTCTCTACCCATTCTTATGTTAATACCACTTTGGAAGACAAAATTAAAAACTTTCCTCTCATCCCGCTCGCCTCTTCTATTTATCTGCACCCAACTCTGCCCTCTTTATCTTCCTATCCTCCCCATTGTTTAATTTTTCTTCTTAATCTCTTCCTTGAATCATCTCCGTCCATATTTCACTCGCAAATTCCGCCCTCGGCCCCTCCCTCCCCGTCTTTTCGTCTTTCAGGACAACATTTCTCTCCTCTTACGCCGAAATTTTTATTACTGTTCTTTTTTAAGTCGCTTTCCTTCTCCCCACCGCATCAATCACTCTTTCCTCCTACGGCTCAACCCTTTTGCTACAACTACGGCGCTACCCCAACATCAGATTCATCTTTTCTGTCTTCTATTAGATCAATTACCTCTCTGAACCACCGCTCCTCCATAAGGCCGTTCATTAGCCATAAAATAGCCCCGCGCACTTTGGGGAAAGTTTGGCGCAAATATAAATCAGGCGGAATTTTTCGGAATTTGTTTTCCCTATTCTCAACTCCTTTCCCAGGCTTTTCAACTTTGTTTTCGGGAATGAATTACAATTCTGCGAGCCGTCGCTCTCCCTTCCGTCAAGGCGACGATTTCGCCATCGGAACGCAGTGATTCCCGACATATTTCTCTATTTATCTTTCATACTTCTCTCTTATTTATAATGCCTCTTCGTGGTTCTTTAGTGTCGCCCATTTTGGATGTTTATGCCTCCCTTCCCTTGATTTATACATTTACCTGCGCATAGACGCAAGTTTTTGTCGCATCCTTCCATTTTTCATCATCTTCGTCCCTTACGCCCTACACTCGTAAATTCTCGTCTCCTTCCTCGCCATTTTGCTCCCTTTCCCTCAGCTCACTCCTTTATCTCCATTTCTCTTTACTCTTACATTCCTCGCCGTGCTCTGTTCTCCTTCTCCCTGAGATCTCCTTTATAAAGCGCATTTATTTGTGTGCACTCGCCACCATCCACTCTCCGTAACTAGACGTCTGGATGCAGACTTCCCCTTATCTTCCACAGTAACAGCCCCTTCGCGGAAGCCTTATCTCCGCCCATATTACTCTCATTCTCACCCTTATCTTTCCCTATCTCTAAAATCTTTCTTTTCTCCTTTCCCCGACAGCGATTTCTCCCTCCTTGGATGGAACCCATCTGCGTCTTAAGCGGGACAAGTAAAAGATTATATTTATCCGCGTATCTATTTTTATATTCATCCGCTCCGCTTTGCTGTTCTCTTTCTTCATATGGCTAGGCATCTCCCACCCTTGAGTGCCTGTAATTTCTCAAACCGCCTGCCAAGGTCGTTAAAATACCAGTGCTCTTGGAGTCCCCTTGCGGTGGTCTGGGAAGGAGTGCGCGGGAGAGAGGGAAGAGAGAGAGATTTTGGCTTGAGAGGGGTTTAATAGGATGGAGGAAGAGGAGTTAAGCAAGAGGGAATGGATCGGATGAAACGAAACAGGGGTGTCGAGGAATTATGCAGACGGAAGAATTATGAGAGAACTTGCTTCCCCTTCGGGTGGTTGAGAGAGGAAGTGAAATGGAATGAAATGTGCAGGAGGGCAGGATCGGTCTCCAAGGTGAAGCAACGAATAGGAAAATCCCTCGGAATGGAATTCGGAAAGATCCTCGCGCGGAATGAGAGGCTGCGTATTAGAATGAACGTCGGCGATGAAAAAAACAAAGGAGGGAAGCGGACCGTGATAAGGAAGAATGCGCGCCGAGACGCGATTTCATCGAGTTCCCCTTCCCATTCGATGTTCTTCCCAATTGATTTTTAATTCCGTCCGAGATCATCCGCGTAAGACGGAGGATATGATTGGGTCGGTTTATTCGGGGAAATGAGATTCTTTCGCGCCCCTTTACTCGAAGATCTCGCACTTTTAAAACGTTTCTCTTATTTTACTTTGTTTCGTCTCGAACATTGCGGACAAGAGCAAATTACATCTCCTCATACGAGCAATTGTAATGTACCCTTACAATTGCTTCCTTCCGATCTGGATTATAATATCTTTATTTCATTATCTGAATCTAATATTCTGGATTATAATATCTTTGTCCCATTTATCCGTATCTTTGCTACTATCTCATTTATCTGTGATCGATTTTCCTTTAATGATAATTCATATAAATTAAAGAAACCATGCATATACTCGTATTGGACCTTAAAAATTTATAGCAAAAGTACAAAGGCTAGTTCTCCAATGCCTAAGTCGCATTACTGTAAAATGTTACAGTAATTGTTATAGCTTCCCTAGTCTACGGAAACAAAACAATGACGAAATTAGTGAATGGAGGATACAGTTATAAGAGAGGAAATTTTCGAAGTTAGTGAAAGCTAATACGAGATAAGACAGTACTCGACACAAGAGAAGACATAATCCTGCAGAATACCAAACATAAATTAGGAGATTGTATGTCCTTACTACTTTACCCTACCACTCACCGAATATCTAAACAAATGAAGTTTGTATAAACGCTAGTTATCGGAAAAGGGAATGAAACATTAACGGCCCAAGTAAAGGATGGATTTTTTCTATGTAAAAAGGCAAACTACTTACCCCATTTAAAAAGTAGGTTTTTCTGTATAAAATTAATAAAAAAAGATTTCCTTTACACAAGTTATTTGCTCGCATTTATGCCTCTATTTTCCGAAATTTCCGAATATTTCAGAGGAAGTGTACGAGAGCTGTTGCAACTTAGGTATTTACGAATTTTGAAGGCACGTGAATTTTTAATTTCGAGACCAAGCTTTAATAGATTGTCACGATAAATAAAGGTCGAGTCTACAGCAAAATTTAACCGTTATAATCCGCGGTTGCATTACTTCAGTTAGAACTCGAAGCGTACCGCCTTTAATTGCCAATAAATTTCCGGACTACCTTAATAACGGTGAAGTTAATTTACGATAGGTCGTTGTTACGCCGCGCAACATAATGTCTGGGTACGAGTTTCTTGGATACGTAACGTTTATCATAGAAGTGAAGCACAGCTGTAAGCCAAGGCACCCAAAAATTCACCTCGAACAATAGTGCAGAGGCAAGTCTCACCTGACCTACGCTCTGAAGTTTATGCGCCGACTTTATAGGTTCTCCTAATAGGACAATTTAGAGAGGATCAGGCTACCTATTTTCTCTTTCTATTATCTCGTGTGGTATAAAATCTTCGTTTTATCCACTCATAAACTTTTCAGAGAAATTGTGGTCTGCTATTCTGTTACAGTTATTTTTTATGCCATCCCTTGTATACGTGTATTCCTAGCTCGAGGTCTTTTTAATTTTGTAGATTTACTGTTGACGCATAGGTCACCATTACCTGTTAGTCTAAATTTTACTTTTCATTCGTCTTATCCTCGAACAAAGAAACCATATTTGAATCTTTAAGTTCGCCTGCTGTATCTCTTCAAAAAGAGACCATTTATTAAATAATTCCATTTTAGGATAAATTTGAAAGCACGAAACAATATATACCACCACCTCGAAACCTCGAAATAATATGCCCTTAGTTTTTAAATAATATAATTCATCACATTCGAGATAGACCAATAGTCCGGTGGCAATTTTAGCTCGAAGAAAATACTATAAATTTTAAATAAATAATATACTATACCATTATATATATAATACTATCAATAGTACGGAATGCGATAATTAAAAGAAAATATTTATTAAGTTAATAAAGTACTACGGCAAAATTCTTAATTTTTACTTACCGAGCGTAATAATTAAATAATAAAAATTAAGTTAAAATCAAGTAATTGAAATAATACTCCTTAACTTATTATTTACTTAATAAAATTTTTAATTGTAACACTTTCTGGTGAACGAATTAACCGTATCCTAAATCCAGGTCGTTCGTTGGCAGGAAGTATAAAATAAAATGGCTCAATGCTTTTCTTTTCTTTCTGAAAACAACATAGGATTAAAAACACAAGCTAGAGATATGGGAGAGCATTGTGAGAACTACGCTTGTAATCCCCGCAGGTCGCACCAGTGCTTGCGGAATCCACGGTGGTATAACCGATAAAAGATGGGATTGAAGCAGAGAATTCAATCAATAGGGACCGTGCATTTCGTGACACTACACTCTGATTGCGGTAGAAGTGCAGGAGTGCAGTTTCTCTGCGGAAAAAAGTTAAATGAAGTGGAGAGATTATAGTGCGTTTGTGTCAGGGGAACGGACGGGAGAATGTTGTCAGCGTAGGAGAGGCTGAGGGAACAGCGACGGTTTTATCACTGGTGGTTGGCGGTAGTTGAAGAAAAGGGACTCAAAGGGTTAAGGACAACTTATGCATTTACCTCCGTAAAGTCCTCTGCTTCTGTTTAATCTTAATCTCCTATACCGTATTCCTACTTTCTATTTATCTCTCTCTTTGTCTTCCCCTCCATCTTTTTCACCGTTTTTGACTCTTACCTAGATCAGATATAAGGAACTTACGGCCTTCTGTCCTTATCCAGCCTATCAGGAAATTCAGAGCGGCCTTTTCATCACTTAATGAAAAAATGCCCGTATCGTCAAATGATTTTGTTTCGTAATCTCGCGAATGTCTTTCAGTGAAAATAAAATGTGTAGTTCACTCTTTGAATTCAGTGAGTGAATAAATTCATCTTCGTACGTTTTCATGTTGATATTACCTTTTGATTGAACCTTTTGAATATAGGCAATGAGCCACTCAAGTGCGGCCGGATGGTTTCACATGCGGCCTTCCGATGGCTCTAGTTCCCCACTCCTGATCTCCATGTATAACCCTTTCGTCCATTTCCTTCGTTTCTATAGTTACTTTATTTTACTCCCATTTATTCATTGTAAATTGAGGAAGAGGAAGTAAATTACCTAGAAGCAAATCAACAATAACTATTATGATGATAAATCTATAAATTATTGAATCTTTTAATTAATTGTTAATTAATCGTTGATTAAAATTAAACAGTTCAACTAAGAAACCTATAATTCATTATTATTTACACGCGAGACTATTTACAAGAATAGTGTTGTACGAATTCTTTTCAGAATTATTCATTCTATCACCAATGGTGTCTTTCATCCTTTCCTCTATTCTCTGGTTCATTTGCTGACACTATCTTTTTCTCATATTCTCACCGATTTTCTAACTAATCCTAGTTTTACTCTCGTTTTCGTCATCACAATGCCTACTTCTATTTCCGTCTTCAGCATTTCAAATCTGGTGTCCGACTGCGAGTCATCGAGTATTTTATTAGTGGTCTCGGTGGTGTAGGGGTTTGCGTGTTAGGGGTCCCGGATTCGAATCCTGGTCAGGGCGCGGTCGTTTGTGTTTGTGACTTGAGAAAGATTAATCGTAAGAGCGGCATCTTAAGACCGAAATTCGCCCAATAAAGTCGTCATTATTATTATTATCATCATTATTATCTCACCCTTCAAATTTCAGGTTTCTTATCCTTATGATTATTTGTTTATTCTCGTTTCCATAAAAAAACCTCCCGACATCTTCCATTACATTGCCCCATAACTCTTCTTCTTTCTCATTTGTTTTATAATTTATTCATTTCACGTTAATTTCATCGTCTTTCTCATTAATTCCCCCGTGTATCTCGATCTCTTTTTTTCGTCTCCACTATTAGTTTTTGTCCTTAATCTTTTCATCACGTTTTCCCCTCTCCCTCTCCTTCATCTTTACGATTGGTTTTTTGTCCGTAATCCCTCCATCACGCTTTTCTCTCCTCATACCTTGCACCTTCTCCATCCTCCATCACTTCACTGCGTGATGCCGACACCCGGATGTTCAGTGGGAGGCCATTAAGGAACTTCACTTTGTTCCCATGGGTGTGCGACTTCACCGGTGTCGCGTTTATGCGCGGGGCGTTTTTCAACTTTTTCGCCTCTTTCTCTCTCTGAAGAGAGAGAGACGAAAAAATGCCACATCCTCACTTCGCTTGGCTGGAGAGCGCTGCCTTTTTCTATGGAATCGTCCCTCCGTGCAACGAATTACGGCCGAGTTTTAAATTTTTTGACCTTTTTTTTGTCCCGCTCCTATTCTAAATATCCGCGTCCGGACGATCATGCGGAAATAAAGTTTTAAGCAGTGGGGATTAGGAGAAGTAAGACGCGATGAAGAAACTTCCGTCCAAGTTCCTCTCTCTTTTATTTATACGCTCTTGAATTCCGCATAGCAATGCTTACGCTTTAATGGGAAATTCCTTACACGATTCCAAATACATCCACGAGACTTACTTATAGCGACTTCAATGGTATTAAATATTCAGAAAAAAATAAAGTTAATGTACCATGTATTGCATGAGGCATGGCTTCGCCTCCTAGGGTTATAAGCAGAGGTGGAACTGTTAACGTTTACATTCGCTTTGGTCGTAGGTTTTACTTGTATAGAAAAAATTTTTGAGAGCAAATATAATGGAAAGATATAGTTTTAAATGATTTGGTGTTGAATTTAAAATTAAAGCTGCTGAAAGAATGAGACGAAATTTCTTGGGAGCTTGAACCTGCTTAGAGTTAATACAAGGAAGAGGACCAGGAGGTCGCTATTTCGTGATAGGGGTTAGTCGTGATTTTCCTAGTTTTAATAAATCCACAACTTATATTAGGATTTATTTCCATAGTTTTTCCAAAGTGGGAAATATCTTTCAGTACAGCAATACATAGTTTACGTCTCACTGTTCAACATTTACCTTATGGCATGAACGGTATGAATTATATGATATAAAGATCAATATTAGCTAATATTTAAATTTAATACATAAACATTTTTGATTACAAATATGTTTTTGGATTGGGATAGATTATTAGCACGTCATAAAATTAAGAAACTTTGGATTTTCTAAGAATGCTAGTTGCAATAACCCTAAGTAATGGAAATCTTATCTTAGGATAGAAACATCTTGCATCGCTGTAAACTTACCGAGTGTGTATGTGAAACTATTGTTGTAAGTTACTGACTAACGAATGGGTGCAAAATATTTTATTTGTGATTATTTTACTCAATATCGAGCTAATAACTTTCGGACTACCCATAATTCCGAGGGCAAGAACCATTTCCACTGATCATGAAGTAAGTTATCAAGAAGTGCACCCTTTCAAAATATCCTTGCATCCCCGGCCACAGCCTGGTGAACTTCAAATAGAAAATATCTGCTGCGAGCTTTTTACTCTAAAAAATTCCCTCTTTTCCTTTTAAAACTTCTGACAGATAAAGAACGAGGATGTAAAAAGAATCCAGGATGCTCAGGGCCCCCTCGATACACGCAGGTAGCTCCTCTATAAAGTAAACATAGCTTGAAGAGGGTAAAAAAAGTAATTTTGCAAGTGATTAAAGCTATGCTCCTCTGTTCTTGGTGCCTTTAGAAAAAAAGTTGGGATCTGCCAAAGAGGAAACGCAGGGAAACTGTAGTCGGGAAATTTTATTCGGAGGACGAAGTGGGGGCTGAAACGACGAGTGGCAGAGACGCCGTAGTGTAGTCGTGCTCTGAGCCATTATGCAGGATGACTGTCCTTGAAAAGCCTTCCCATTGGCATCGAGAGGGAAGGGGCCAAAGGGAATGAAAGGATGGAATGAGAAAGGAAAGGGCGTGCGGCAGACGGGACGAAATCAGCAATGGTGACCGAACGCTTGTTAAGCTATTTCATTCAATCTCGGGTTGTATTGGGACCGAATTCGATTTTCAAAAGGGCGAAAATCCTTTTCAACGTCCCATCAATAATCAGCCAACTCCCTCCATGTTTACGATTTAAATTGCCTTGTAATCTTTTTTCCGCTGCAAGCGCCGACGGGGAAATTGTTAATACAAGAATGATGAGGAATAAAAAGAAATTGGAAGATGGAATCCATTTCCCACCGCTCGCTTCTTCGTTTTCGGAGGGAAAAACTCGGACCATCAGACATGGAATGCCTCTTTCGCTCGTTCCGAGCGTGAATAAATATTTTTACGATCCATTCTCTCCGAAAACATCTATTTTCGGGTTTGTAATGGCTGGTCGTATCATCGTGAAAGGTAGCTGTAATGTCAATGAAAAACCGTTTTGTGATATTCAATTTCGTACGTTGATACCTGTGAACGCTGAGTTCGATATTTTGGGGTAAATAGATAGAAGTAGCTCATTTAGCGTCGAAATATGGGCGAGTTAATTGACAAAATCGCGAAGAAAATATACCTCATTAATATTTACGAGTTCATTTTCATTACCTTCAATAAAGATATTTGATTCCATTGTAAGAATTTATGACTTTTGAAATGGGTGTACAATTTTTATTTAATAAACTCCTCTTAATTGGGAGCGAACAATCGGTAAATAAAATTTATCGACATATTCTGAACGATCAGTTAACCGCAGAGTCACTGCCATACCGCGATTCAGTTAGTCAAATCTAATTTAGGGCATTAAATATCAACAGGGGAACATTTCTCTTTAATCTCCAAGTTCAAGTCCCGCTGTATCGATTTAAAGATACCGTACCGACGCAATTCATCTGTATGTGGTAGCATTTTTCCTTCTGCCTATGTAGCATTTCAAAAGATTTAACGATACCTTATGGATGTACAATCACTTAATATGACGCGTGGTTCCGAGCTAAGATATTATGCCATTTTCTTGCGATATCTACATCTGCATAAATACCCTGCAAGCCGCCTTTTGGCGTGTGGCAGGGGGGAAAATTTCTCCCCGGTGGGGAATCGAACCCCGGTCTCTCGCGTGACAGGCGGGGATACTGAACACTATACTACCGAGAAGTACAATCCAGTCTCATCTGAGATGAAAGAGATGGAATGGTGATCTAACGCATTGAGTATGGTTTCCGAGAAGTATTTCGCTGTCACATCACGGAAGAGGAAATTAGAATGCTGTTCTGGTATCCCAAAATTATTAAAATTGAACGCACAGTCGGTAAACAAATTGATTGTAAGCAGTCTATATTTCAAACGATGATATTTAATAGCACCGCTATTTCATTCCGTACGTAAATCACCGATTTTTTTATTTCCAGGAACCTTAGGATATCTTTCATGTAGGAAACGCCTATCCTCAATGAAAAATTAATTGTAGAACAAAATCGTTCATCGAACTGTTCTTGATTGAGAATATTAACAATTACGCTTAATTGCTTAAAAATATGACTTCAAAGCTTATTCGTCTTTACAGTTCCAAGTCCTTCTTCATAGATGGACATAAGAAAGGATTCTTGTATAAATACGATAGATCTTATCTGATGGCATTTCATCACGCAGAGGAACATATTACTATTTTCATCAATTGAAGACACCACATTAAGTAATAAAATTCAACATGGTTTCGATTACCAAAAACTGATATTTATACTGTACGATTTAGGCTTACGATTAGCTTGTTTTTTGTTCTTCTTGGTACTTGGTAAACATCCTAAATAAATGTAATGGCATACAATCATAAAAACAAAGATAAGGTATCAGTTGAATCTGAAATTTATAAATACCTTTTCTTTACGTTTTGCTTCTTAGTTTACGGTGCTATTTTATACGTAGTTTGATGGAACACTTTCCAATCATTTCAATTGATTACCTTGATCATGGAAATCCCTACCTATCAAGTCGCAATTGGTTATTGAGAAG
The DNA here is from genome assembly GCA_000376725.2 of Ladona fulva. NCBI lineage: Eukaryota > Metazoa > Arthropoda > Insecta > Odonata > Libellulidae > Ladona > Ladona fulva. The sequence continues at coordinate 153,641 of KZ309126.1, read as the reverse complement.
TAATCTGCGATGCTGGAGAACTGCGAGTACAATGTAGAGTAGAACTCTATTGAAAACGCTCAAAATAAATAAATGGGGATTTTTTCAATGTATTTTGATGAAACAGAGCAACGGAAAAATACCTTTGCAATATTTGTGGGAAAGCTGTCTCTCCCTTGAGATTATCGGCAGGGCCGGCCATCCACGAAAGATGGCCCGGGCGCAAATTTCCATTGGGCCCCATTCTTTGCTCATACGACGAGTAATTGTTAATTGATAAAGCTTGATATTTCGCAAAACAAATATTCTTGCTATTCCCGTTAACCCGCTAAAAATCAACAAGATTGCTTTAAAAATGGTAGATTCTGAAACTCGGGGACTGGTTGCTAAACACCCAAAGAACCTCCTCCTGACTGGCTCTAGTTATCAGTACAATAATTATAAACTGATAAATCGCGCAATTATTTATCTTTCTGATTAAGGAACTCCCTTTCCTTTTGCAATGTAACTTAGCCAACAATATCGACTCCACGTTGCTCACTTAACGAACTTTAAAACAAACGATAAGTGATGACTTGGAGCGCCGAACTCCTTCAAAGTCGGCGCATTTCCCGGTACATAACCTATAAACAGGCAGTTTTCGAGCATCACGGGACCGTTTGTCGTCTGCCGAGAGGAGTGACACGCCAGCAATTTAATTTCCAATAAGAGTACGTGCTGAAAAGGAGAGGAAGGAGTTAGGTAGACAGAGGGGCGATAGAGTGCTTCAAATGAGGATATACTTTTTTATAAACGTTAAGGTTCTAATGGATGATGAAAGGACCCGCTCGGAGAGGATGTTTAAGTAGGCGTAGAAAAAGGAATTAGTGAAGAGGGTGAGGAAGGAAGAGTCGAAAGTCGTGGAAGGGATGCTGTCGGCGACAGTGGCAGGGGTTGAAGAGGACGGAAGTTAAGGGGAATTGGGTTGGCTGACTGACTCCCCCTCTCGTAGCCACTTCTCGGGCCCTCCCGCTTTACGGCCCCCCATCGCTCACCCTTCTCCGAAAACTTATCCCCACCAACAACTTACCCTGGTTCCATTCTTCTCCGTTCCCTTTTCCGTCTCTTTTCAACGTCCCTTCTCCATATTTTCTTCTCTCCATTTCAGAATCCGTGTGCGTGCGGCCCGAGTAGGACTATATAACTCCGACGAACCCTTATTCCCACCTTTTTTCTCCGCGCCGAACAAAAAGAAACCTCTAACTCAAGTGGGGGCTATTCTTCTTAGGTCTCGGGGTAGGGACGGTGGAATTTAGAGTTTCCGGGGCGATTTTACTCCTTCTCTGCCTGTTTCTTATAGTTCGAGGAGAGAGATTGTGAGGGAAAATGGAGGTATGCGAGTAAATCCACGGCTTCGGGGTGGAGAAGCTGCGGTCTATCTCATCAGGGAAACTTGTAATTAACGGAAATTCACTGCAATTCGCCCGAGAGAAGGGTTTTCTGGCTGTTGAAATTTATATTTTTTTATATTTCGTTAAGAAGTTAGGATTCGATGAGTAAAAAATACAGGTACGTTTCTCTTTGACGTGAAGTTTAAACACAATTTCTAAAATTCAGTTAAAAATTACGGGTAATTACCGCGATTATCCTGTGATATAGCCAATTGTACAGCCTATTTCTCTGTATGGCTTCCATTGTCTAGAGATCACATATAAGGGCCAAAACGTTTACCCTGAAACATATTTAATGAAAATTTCCTGTTACTCTAAACATCATCGCGAATGGCATTCCTCGAAACGCGTCCAAGCTATTCTGATTACGACCGAACATTATTATTCCGAGATATCCGATGGACCTCCCGTGAGATTGCTCTTGATTTTTCCTCAGTAAACCAATTAGGAACAGCTGAGCATTATCTAAACTACAAATTCGTGCGATACAACGAGCTCTTTAAAGTATCAGTAAATATCCCAGATCCTTAGAGGTTTTAAAATACTCCGTAAGCCGTACTTCGACAGGCGGTACTGACGTTTAGAGACAAACGGAAATTGTATGTAGATATGTAGGTGGGTAGATGTAGTTTCTGCATGAATTCGCTGCACATTTCGGAGACCGCATCCGCTTCGAATACTATGACTTAGTTTACGTCAGCTGACGTGACTGTTTTATTTCGGTATACAAAAAAATCGCGGCTTCCGGATAGCCAAAGTTGTTAGTCCGTTCGCATTTAGTTAAAGGGGTCCCATGCTCGATTCACGGTAGTATCCCGTTAGTGCGAAATGCAGTTGTGAAAGCACTTTTAACAATACTACTCTTACAAGTAATCACAGAGCTCTAAAATGGAATTACAGTGATATCCCGAAAAATGCGCATTGGTGGGATCGATGAAAAATCGCGTGTATCGTATTCGCGTGTCAAGGTACTATACTACGTGTATACATTGACATTTGTTTAATTGGAAAGAAGGACTAATAAAAACACTAGAAAAATATGTATTGCAAACTGTAGTTCTTTATGCGTATATTCCAATTCCAGATATTAAAATGTCGAACGGATTACTTACCATTATTATAACCAAGTTATCGTTATACCAATGGTCTTCATAAGACCTAAGCATTTCATCCAACATCTCTGTGTCTTCTTATTTTACGTACAATTTCTTCGTAGCAAGAATATGTTGTTTTTATTCATTGCTTAGTGGATATAACTCATTGGAAATCCACGGAGAAAAACGAAAATACTTTGTAGTTCCCACGCATTGATGTTACTAACGACCGGTTCCGACGATAACGACTCATCATGAGGTGCATAAAACCGAAACAATTCTCATTTTATGGCAAATATTAAGGAGGCTTCCTTCTCTCATATTCGTCCGGCACACTGTCTTCTTTATTTACTCATAATTTCTTTGTAGCGAGGAAATATTGTTTTTATTCCTTGCTATGTTGCTGTAACGCATTCTTCGTCGGAGTATATGTTTTCTAATATTTGTAACCAGTATTTAATGCAGCCAAGAATCTTTATCAAACTTGCAATTGGCATGCGTGACTGACGAAGCGGAAGAGGAAAATCATGAACCGCGTATCTCCGAGTTCCCGTGGGTCGTGGTAGCGTATGTCGGGATATTACTGTAACTAATAACTCGCCAAAGCTATAGTTACTGAGTATTTGTACCGTATTTTTATAATGTTTCCTTGGAATCGCGAATCTCTCATTAATCGAAATACTCTTGCGATTTAATGCATCAGAAAATAAATTCAACCACCAATTTTCGTTACAAAACTACATGTCATCTTTCTTCAAAAGGTGATAATTTCTCGATGTCTTTTACCTCTGTCGCTTTAGCAGCCTCTGCCGTTTACGCATGCGCGTTCTTTGCGGTGCGCTGAGCCATTTGGCGGTTTATTCACAGCCAGTGTTTTTGTGAAGGAGCGAGAATAATGGAGGTGTTTGACAGTGTAAATTATGAAATGGCTCTTTTCTCCGTAGGCGAGTTTTTGTTCCTCCGTGAAACAGCAATGCAGATTTTGAAATATCCATCATACCGGTTCAGCTATGTAGAACGGTCATCAATCTCGCGGTGTCCGAAAGAACAATTTCAAGTTTCGCTCGTATTTAATTTAACATTTGCTTTTCCAGGAAGAGCGGGAACACGTACATTTCACCCATGAGATATTACTTTTATAAGTATATGTTCAAGTGCTCCGTTTTTTCCCTTAGTTCTCTGGATTTTTTTTATTACGCAAGGCGGTATTATTTTACTACATTATCTCAAGTATGAATAAAGGGATTCAGTAGTAACGTTTAAAAAAGTTTAATGAAGTGACCAATATGTGATATATGTTACTCTCTTCTTTTGATGAGAGGATTTCATTTTGAAACTCCTTTTGCAATCACTAGGAATAGACAGTAGAAAGATCTGTGAACTATGATCAGGATAGATTTTGAAGAATTTTTAAGATAAAGACAAAAATTTAAGGAAACATTTTTCCTAAAAAAGAGAAGTAAAATTAATGAAAGTATTTGTATTTTAGTATAGGTGAATTTAATAATGGAAAATTCTTATTTAAAAGTGTAAAAACCATAATATAAAACGAGATTAAGGACATAAAAATGTGTATTCTGTGTCACATCTCTTTTTTTGACTCGCGGTATGTCTTTTATAAGATGAGTCGAGAATAATTACGCTACCAAAGATTTCATTATATTTTATTCTGATTTATTACAGTTCAATACGATAAATCGAAATACTTAGAAACCAAACATTTTTCTGTCAGTAAACTTGATCTTTTTGTTATTTGCTCGTATAAAAGCAAAAATTATTTATTAAGGTACATTAATGTACTCCCATTTCTTTCCCATTACAGACAATCATATATATAAAAACCAAATGTCTGTCCGTCCGTCCGTCTGTCCGTCCCCCTATTTATCTCAGAAACGGCTTGACTTAGAGATCTGAAGCAAACTGCATTGTGTTTCTCAACTGCAGTGTGTTTATATGGTACAACAAATTAACTGAAAAATGCTATTAACTTCGTATATTTTAGGTATTCAATTATTTTGTTCGAAACATCAGATTTCATTAACGATTGACTCGCTGTTCTTCGAAAAGCATAGTTATCTTAGTTTTCGATTCTTTAATTTTTCTTTAAATTTAAGATTCTATAACATATGATTTACATAGTTACCATGTAAATATTTGTATCTAATAAATATCGTTCTATAATATTATCGTTCTATAATATTGTCGTTCTATCATATTATCGTTATATGATATTTTAGGATGGGAAGGAAAATTTTTACATTCTCAAAATTTCTTTTCAATATTAACCCGTGACTTTTGTCAGTTACCTCACTTCAGGGCTTAAAGAAAGAATGTTATGAATCACTACAAAGAAATGTGATGATAAATGGTTAACTGCATACCTTCCATCTTCAGAATATTCGTGAGGCCTAGTACGCAGAAAGGCCCAAGAGTGGTTGGTTCGCTATTAGCGTTTAGGTCATTGGTTCAGATTTTGGTTTGTAGGAAATAAACATTGGTTTTTAGGAAAGCTTGGTGTCAATTTTGTGATATCTGCAATGAGAGTGTGACGTCTACTGACTAATATTCCACTTAAATGAATAATTATAATTGCTCTCTACTCGGGAAGTGGAGCATCTTGAGTTCGAATCCGGTTCTTTCAGACTCTTCTGACGCCTGATTATCCTTGAAATTTCTTTTTATGGTTTTATGGTTCTATGGCACATCCCAAGCAAACCTGTAAGTGGATCTCGGCCTTCTCCTTCATTTACATTTGAAATACTTCAAAGTCCGCTAAAGAACCGAGATTAACACGGCTATAATGCTCTGCGATCCTCTTCTCATCTGCAGGCTGATAAAAATAAACAAGAAACATTCATTTCAAAATTTTCGGCTAGGAAAACGGCTTCCATTTAGGTATCCAGCCGCCACGAGCGAGCGAGTTTAATTAAGGCGCACACATCAGCGTGAAGTTGGCGTGATTCGGTCCCGTTAACGACCTCCGACGTTAAACTGATAGCCATTCATCACATAGCGCATGAGCTCCGCGTCACTGCGGCGAATAAGGCATCAAAAGGAGTCGCCAAGAAAAGGATGAAACTGCATAACGAACCCCGCAATCGCCCCCTCTCCCCCCGGACTTATTACGTGACCAAAACGACGTTTCTGAATCCCAGATTCGTCTGCCGTGTTACGCCACCTCATCATCCCTCTCCTCCCGCAAGAACCCCATCGCACCCCCCTCACTCCAACGTTGGTTTCTTTCCGCCGCATACCTCATCCCAGAGGCCGAGTTAGCATAGTCATCGCCGTCGGCCTCTTACCGGTATTTTCTCCTCCCTTCGGCCCACTAATGGGTCCGCCGTGGAATTTACATGCTCTCTTAGGAGAGCGGATTGTAGGGATACGGGCCTCCCTCGGGGGATGGATTTGCGGCGAGAGGGAGGATAGCGAGGGATAGCCCTGGTGAGAGGGAAAAGGACGACTCTGGGAATTGGTTAAGGGAGGGGTTGATAGGTAAGGGTTGTCAGGATACTGTGTTGGTTAAGCAAAAGGGTCGCAGTTGAGGAGGTGGGGATTCTGGTTAAGGGTTTGCAAAGGATAGGGGGGACCGAAAGATGCGGACGGTCTGAGACGAGGACACACGTTTATAAGATGGGAAAGGACGATTGGAAAAATGAGGAATTAGAGGATTTGTGGGGGCATAAAGTTGTCCGACGGGAGGTGACGGCAGGAAAAGAGAAAAATAGAAATGAAAAAGAGGTGGAGAGGTGCGGGGGTGATGAAGAGATAGGGATGTTATTGTGGACTCCTTCCGAATCATTTGAATTTCAAAACAGCATCGGGGCGTGTTTCCTTTTAATTCTCTACTCCAATCTCCCCGTGTTCCCGATCCAATCCGCTTCCCCTCCGCAGTCTACCTCTCGGCCTACCAACTACCCCTACCTCTACCCCCAGCTACCGTCACAGTTTCACGAAATTCCCTCTCTATTTGAGAATTGAGCTGTCCATTTCGGGGCCCTTGTCCAGCCCCTCGTCCAATCCCTCCTCTTTTAATCCCCCTACCTCACTCCCCCTTCAGCCTCAATCCCCTCGGCACTCCGTGATTGATCCCAGGTGCCGAGGTCCGGTTCATCGTTGTCCATCCCCTGGAGGGACCTCCATTAAAATGAATGAGGGTGCTCCGCCCTTCCTTCCAAATTCTCGTCCTTTTTTAATTAAGTCTCTCCCAGATCTTGATGCCGTAATAGCTCCGATGAGTACTTTCTCCGTGGAGAGATATCCACTCATTTGTTTGCCCATCCTGATTTTTTTTGCACGTGAAACACGAAAATGATTCCAGTGTTTTGTTCCCTCGGCAGTGATTCGGAAAATAATTTATCATTTATATCTCCGCTTTCGATTGAATCTCGGTTGATTGGCTCGGCCGAGGGAATATTCGCCGAACAAGTCGCAATTCGGTGTTGAGAAGTCACCCCACGATGTTGGACACCTGCGTGTGGAAACGTAGTTTGCTTCATTTGCTCCAAAATTTTAAATCCTTAATTATATCTAAACCGGCTACATTAAATATAATTACATGAGAACGAAAAATTGAGGTTTGAAAGGGAAAAGTGACGAAATATTAGGTTGGCGGAAAATAATTTACGCCATAGTTTGGAGTTACTAACACATTCGCGAAAGAATAATCCCCAGCAATTATTTCAACATTTGGAACGAAGAACATTAATGATGAATGAATCATAATTTGCGTATCGAAATTGTAATATTTTACAAATAGGACAATCATGTTGCAGTCAGCAATTCATTTTACAAAACCAGCAAAACGAGCTATTCCATTAATGCTGAAATTCTGCAAGAATACGAGCTACGAAGTTTGAAATTGAAACTTGACTTCAAAAGTCGAAGAAGCGGAAGAGTACTTAGGTAAATGAAGATAGGATTTTCCATAGTAAAATTCTAGGTAGAAATAGCGCATCAATGGCACCGATTTCTAGCATCCGAGAGCCATGGAAGATATAGATTCTAACAAAAGTATATTGATTGAAAAGATGATTTTCTAATTATTTGAAATCTCTGATTACCAAATTAGAAGAAACGGTAGACCCTCATGTGTTTTAACGTGATGTTAAGATTATTTTCGTAAAAATCTCTTTCGAATGCCAAAATTGGCTGAATTAAACATTAGGCAGATTTAACATTACTTATTTCCTAGCTTTTATTTTGCCCCTCGAAAATTGGAAAAATAGAGAGAACTATGCTCAAAAATCACAAAAAATCTCGAATCCATTTAGCGTGACAAAATGTATGTATGTGAAGGACTGCTACCAAATCCAAAGCCTGCTAGTAGTGTAAAAATTATGGTAATGTTCATAACAATAACAATCCAACTCGTGTGTATAACGTACTTTTGCACTAATGGCTGATATGGCTGATTGATTTCTCTATTAAGGCTGATCACAGGGTATTTGACAGAAATAAATGAGAAAAATATTTCAGCGGAAGGTACTCATCGATTATTGGCCATGACTCATCTTTATTTTTCCGTAAATTATGAAATTCCATCAACGGCGTAGAGACTATCGCTCGTGCGTGAAATGTTTTTTTTTCTTTCCGCTTGGCTATCTAACATCGTTATTGGTGATTATATTGCCGTTGAGTTGCTCGCTTCGGTTAATGCTATTCAACGGGAACGGTCCCTTGTTTTTGTTACCGCAGAGGGTTTTTCGCAACAGCGCTAATCGTTCCGCAATATACTTCGTTCCCGCGGTCTACGCGCTCGGTGGCCGATAATAACAAGTGTAATCTAATTTCTTGCATCCATTTCCTCTCCTCGCCCAGAGGGAATCCTTTGTCGTTGGAAAGTTAACAAGATATATATGGAAATTAACAGCTCCAGTTCTATCTGAAGTATGGTTGAATAGACGACCGAACATGAAAGGAACTGGCGAAAGCACGTAAACAAAGAGAAGGGAGAATAGGTTCATTCGTTTAGTATTCTATGATGTGGGTGGATATTCTATTAGCCCACTCCTAGCCAAAATCCTCAATCATTAGACACGCACCATGAATGCTTTTAATATTGCGAAGGCGTTGTCGCGCAGATTGGATCTTATTTTATAGTCCTTCGCAACCGAATTCATAAGTGCTAAAGGAATTATGATTATAAGCTACTATACATACTATAATACCTTAATCAGCTTGCGATCACCAACTTTCCGCCCAAGTTTACATTCATTCAAATGTAGATATTTCTTTATTGAGAGCCAATCTGTTACAAAACGCAGCTATGATTGTGCCTCATTTAGTTCCCTTATCGTTTATTTCGCTTTCGTAACTTAATCCCGAGTCTGGTTTGAGATATTTAGAATTTTATGGTCGGCAATCATGGCGTGAGCGATTTAATACAGCGACAAATCAACAGATAATTAATTAAATCCATCGATCAAATGTTGGATTCCTTTCGCAAAAGGCACCAATTTCCATCGGCGGAATATTAATCATCGTCCAATCTATTGAATCACGATTGGGTATTCGGTTCTCTTTGACTCATTGATGATTCCGAGCATCCCATACCAAATTCAAATGAGCATCGACCCGCTCGCTTTCTTTGACTTTCTTTCAACTCTCGTCCGTCCTCTTTGTGCCTCTCATTAGCTCTCTTTTTTTAATATATCTTCTGCTTCGCCTCATCTTTTCCTTCAATTTCTTTCATCTGTCAATTAAACCTGTTATCTAATGTCATTCCTCATTGAAAGAGTTCGGTTTGAAGAAAGAACGTGATAAGCAGTGCATATTTTCCTATGTTAATAGAAAACGTTAGTATTTGAAGTAAGAGTTATTTGAATTGGTAGCATTGTTCACGCTTTGTTTTGTCATATAACACTATTCATATCCATTGCTGCCATTTCATTCCTATCTCTGTTTTTTTCCTGCCTTTCCAAAACATAAGTTTTCTCCTAATAATTTTAAACCTAGCATTATTTTTCCCATCTATGATATTTGGTCTGAAGAAGGCCTCACCCAATGCATTTCACCGCTCTTGACCTATGGAAGTGAAACTTGGATACTAAACCCAACAAAAACCCAGCGACTTCAGACTAAGCAAAGAAGTATGGAACGGCGTATGCTTGGAATCACTAGAAATGACAGGAAACGCAACACCTGGGTGAGGTTGATGACAGGAGCAATAGACATAATACGCAAGGTGAAATGGGTGCGGGCAGGCCACGTGGCAAGAAGAAACGAGTCACTAGACATCAGCAGTTCTCAACTAGTCACCAAGAGGTGTGAAGAGGCCAAGAAGAAGACCAAAAGACATATGGAACAGAGACATTGTCAAGTATTTAGGGGTAACAGGGTAATGAGAAGCTCAAAATAGAGAGAATTGGGAAACACTTGGGAAGGCCTACATCCCATGTCGGATTGAAAATGGCTGATGATGATGTATGTTACATTTTAATTATCCTCTCGATTCTTCAAAATTTTATCGATTCGACTGTTTCCGAGCATGTGATCACCATCACAAGGCTGATCATGTTTTGCTTCTTCTCTTGTTATACTTATAGCGCCTAACTTTTAAAATGCGTCTCCTCTGAGCCTAACTGTAAACTAAAATTCGGTGAGTAAACTTCCCTGTCAACGGGTTCAAAGCTATCTACTGGAATAGCACTATCTAACCTGACAAACGAAACTTCAGAGTCCTCCCGCTTGCTTTTGGGATCGTATTTTGCCCTTCCTCCTTTCCGCTTTAAACTGTAAACCCGCGCCTTCTTTCAAGAGGCTTTGAGATGCCTCAGCGGTCTTAACGTGTCGTACTATCTCAGTCCCATTGTATTCCCCTCCGTTCCATTTCCCACCCACTTAAGCTGATTTGAGTAGATCGCCCCCAAGTTTGCATCTCTCCGAAGAGCGTACATGTCGATATTGCCTCGTCCATTATCCCCGCGTCCTACGACAACCTACGGCATCACACCTTTAACTGGGTTAAGTGCTGCCTTAGTGTCCTCGATTATTTTCCCGTTTTATTTCATTTCTTTGACAACGCCCCTATAGAGGGATGTGAGGTTTTTCTCTCAGAATGATCCTTCATCGGTTTGTTCAAAAACTTCCCAGCATGTCTTTTCTTTTAATTACATCTGCGTTCAACTAGGCTATAGTTCAACTGCTAGGCGGAATCTTTTAAAGTCGACGTCGATGCCACAAATAATCCTCAGAAATAATATTAATAATAATCAGTAACCGTACTTAAAAAGTTGGCTTTATGATTCGCATTTATTAAGCCGTTTCATTGAAAATATAAAATTCTCCGTACAAGGATATCCAAGATCCATTCTTTGTCTTTGCGCATTCCAATTTCTGTTATGTTTATTCCCTTCCCTTATATCCAAGATATTCAGTCAAAAATTTTGTTCCGTTTGTCATAGATCTCTGTCATACGAGCTTGGTTGTCACGTTGTCAATCACTGCTTGAATTCTCTTTATGCATGGTCTTTCTCCGCTTTAAATCTAATCCTAAATTAAATCTAATATTTGAATGATTAATATTAAATAACTCAGCAAAAGGCCGTATACACCTCTTACTATGATTAAACTCTCTCGATCAATTGCTCTCGCACAAGAAGAAATTACCAAAAAGGCCTTAAAGTCCGTTCCGTGAATGCATCACGTTCTCTCTCCGTTAAAATCGTCACGCAGAGTTCTAAATCAGTACGCAATAAAATATAGGAATTAATAACATGTTTTGGTTAGTGCCCAAAACCTTAGTGAAGTTTTTGCTGAAAATTTAAAAAAGTACATTGGAAGCGGAATAATTAAGCAACCACAAAATCTATACTATTTTTACAATTTTTGTGGAATATGTACAGATTTGTGATTATATAGTTATTTCTCCATGCAATTCCACGAATAATCGCTCGCGAATGTTCATTTTATGAGAAGTGGAGTCACAGTTAACATTTTTTATTTATCACTTGGTTTCTGCTATATTAATGGACGAAATACTTTTCATGACAAATATTTTTATATGATTAAACAAAGATATTAGTTATATATTGGAATTCCACCAAGAAAAGCCTGAATCTATTGATTTTATTTAGGAATACCTTTCATTTCTCTTATAATATAGGGTAAAGGAAAGTGTATTTCTCAACTCAATTTCATCTCAATTTCATTCATTGCTACGATAATATGAAAGCTACTAGAGTTGCTGTAATGGCATTTATCTTGACCATTCTGCTGCTCTTACGAGTATATTTTCCACCTATAGTATACTGCCTCGGCAAACTGCCTCACTCCTCATCCTACCTCGTAAGCCTCAGTTAACTTTACAGACGGGTTTCTCGCATTCAATATATTATCAGATTGACCTTCAGCAATCATTATGATAACATACCATAGATAAACTTTTTCCTGAGAAATGGAGGAATTTCATTCAAGTATTGTAGACTTTCAGTTAATAAAACTTTGTGAAAGAGAAAATTCCGGTGTAAATATGAAGAAATCTACTAATTGCAATACATTCAGTTGAATGAATACTCGCTTAATTGTCCCGAATATTTTTTCGCGCTCCACTTACCTCAAGGAAAAATATCACTTCGTATAATGCGCCATTTACGTTCGCGTCCTTTTGAGATTTCGCGCTCGAAACGGCGAATTTTCAAAGTAATTACTCCGAATTCGGTAATAATTCAGAAAAAAAGGGAATTTAACACCAGTGTCCTATAGAAGAGACGCCTAGCTTAATCAGATCTCCCAAGTTGCGCATATGCGCGCCAAATTGCAAGCAAAGAAAAGCAGCATCCTTCCTTGCGCAGTTGGAAGAACTCCTTTCAATTGCACAATTCCAGCTGGGGCTTCATCTAATTAAGGCTGCCTTTCTAGAATCGTCCAAATTTTTGCTCACTGACCTATTTTCACCTCTCACCTCCTCACCAATTAAAAACTCCACCTCTTTTGAGCCGTGTTTACTCAATATTTTCTTTTCCCACACCCATCCCCCCAACCGTGTCATCCTACACTAATTCCCCCCCCCCCCCTCTTTCGCGCTAAATTACCCGATCGCTTTCTGTTTCCAGGATCCGAACGTGACTACACTTCCCCATCTTTATCTTTGTTCGTTCTCTCCGTCGAATTTTGTTTGTTTTTTTTTTATTTCCTCTTTCTCTCTGTTTACTTCCATTTGCTTGCTGAACCACCTCCGCCATCCCATTAATCCTGAACACTGCGCCTCCTACTGCATTCCTCTCCCGCGCGCGTTCAGATGGGCCTCGCTTCTTGCCCCATTTTACTGTACATCCGTAATGTCGTCCTCCTACACGCACCAGCAGCCATTGGATTCCACCCAAATCGTTGCGTTCGTTTTTCCCTCTGTGATCTCTCTTTCCTCCGCTCGCGAAAAGGCAAATCGTCGCGTTTTTATTTCCCTCGCTGCGATTGTCTGCTGCTGAATATTCATGATCAGGCGCTTCCCCTGTCGCGAGATCTCGCCTTTCATACTGCGGTGTTCCTCGAATGTGGCTGCTATTTACTGTATCTTGGGAGGAAAAATCCTATCGATTCGGCAAATTTTGATGGCCCAGACTTCGATCTTTTCGGCTTTAAGGGTTAGTTAGCGGTCTCAGTAAGTCACACCTAATAGACTATTCCCCCAAAGACATTTGACCCTAGAGACACAGTTCATCCAGGGGAATTCCCGCACAGGGATATCTCACCCAAGACTATTTAACAAAGGAAATTCACCCAATAATCTGTTTATCTTAGGTATATCGTACCTAAAGGGTATTTTCCCCAAAGGATCTCCGAAATATCTGCTGTAAAAGAGGTAAAATGCTCGGTTTTATAAAGCGGATTGTAGGTAGATGCGATGAACAGCTTAAAGAGCGATGTTACTTCACCTTGGTCAAGGGCCTATGTGGAATATGCGGCGAGTATATGGGATCCGGCGGATGAATTGTGTACTCGAAACTAAAGGAAGTGCAGCGAAAGTTGATAGGATTTGTTATAGAAAATGCTACGATAAAAAGCAAGAGTTACGGAAATTCTCTCAGGCGTAGGTTTGGAATCCTCGAAAGAAAGGAAATTAGATCGTAGGCCGCGATTTCTTCGCATATCAAGAGAAGGTACATTTGCGGAAGAAGTAATCGAGTTTATTCAACTCCCTGTTACTACGGCCGATCCGAGAATGAGCGTAAGATAAGAGAAATAGATGCGAGGAAGTCGTTTGAAGGACTCATTCCTTCTACGAATGATATGCGACAACATTAAACTAAAGAGCTAATTCCATCACTTGGTGTTTACACCCACTGCCACACGCCGGAAGGAGGCTTGAAGGGTGTTTATGTAGGTGTAGAAGGATATTTTACTTTGCAGATATTTCACCACATAGTATTTTGAAAAGTGAGTGAAGCATAAACGTGATAATATGTGGTGGGAGTGAAAAAAACATGGAAACATCCCTTTAGTAAAATATCTTTTGGGTGAACCGACTATTGGGTGAAAAGTCCTTAACGTCTCTGGAAGAAAATTACCCTCCTTGTGGAACGCTCTGGAACCGAAGTTACCACTTTTAAGAGGGAAATTCTACTATATACTGCTTAAAGGGAGATCTGAAACCCATTTTACAGAGGCGTTTGTAATATTTAATATGTATAATGGTTTACTCAAAGAATGAAAAATATCGAACTCTTTTCAAACATCCCAATTAAACGGAACCAATTTCCAAATCTCGTACATTATACGACTGTCTTAAATTTTATCAGAGCTCTTTCACGGACGTACTTTCCAATAGGAAGATATTTGGGACTTTTGAATTAATAAAAGAAATAGAAAATTCTCCAATTTATAGGGGTTGGAACAAGAAACTCACTCGTCTATTAACATTTAACATTGAGGACTCCGTACCTCATTTATTATAACTTTCCAAAGTAAAATCTAAATCAAGCTACGAAAGATATTAAATTCATGAATGTACACCTCACAAAAATAATATTTAATGAAAGCGTCGTTTCCCCTGTGGTTTAAAATTTTTATTGATGATTAATGACCAGAAACTCTTTCGTTGTTAGTTAGTAATATTTTTCCACTCATTCTAATCAATTACTTGTAGAAAAGGAAAATTGATCAACAATAGTACTCCATCATACTATTGTAGAAAAACCGTTTAAAATCAAATTCGATTTAAATTAAAAATCAAAGAGAATCGAATCGATAACTAAACGCTTTCTTTATTAATTTAATCGTCTTCTAGAATATATAACTCACAGAATATTTTATGGAAAGCCTCAAAACTTTTATGGAAAGTATAAAACTTGTGCCAAAAAAAACTAATTCCCGCAGCTTATTTTTCTAGCGCTCCATGATTGCTGTCGTTTTCAGATCCATTTCTATATTCGATCATGTGTGAATGGTATTTCTCGCGTATCGTTTTTTCATGGGTATATTTATCAAAAAGACTTTTCCATTCATGTCAGAATGAACAAATGTCTTTTTTGTAATACTTTCCACCTTTTGCGCAGATGGTAAGATTCTGGCAACGGCTCAAATGCTCTCATCGCATGCAGCATTTTCTGTGGCCCTTTTACACGTTTTTTTAAAAGGGCTGGGAAATTTTCGGTTGAACTGCGTGAGGCATTATGCAAATTGGGTTTTGAAGGTGAGAAATATTGGGTCTCCGAAAGGCAATTTGCGTGGATTCTTGAGAGGTGTATGTAAATTAGAGCGGTTATCGGCATTATCTGCATCTAGATGGCACTCCTCGAATTCAGGTGAGCTATCGCGATAGTGATCTCAATCAGCTCATGTTCCACACCATGCGGAGATCGACTGGGAACAGAACCATTCTCTCCGAAAGCAAAATGAAAATCTTCTCGTAATTGATGAGAAGTCGTCAAGAAGACATGTCCGATCGATTTTAATCGCTACGATCTTAAATCTATTCGTTCGAAAGAGTTGTTAAATAATCTTGATCACCTCTGGAAACATTTCCTGAAACATCTTCCCTGCAAAAACTCAATTATAGGACTGTATAGGAAATAATATTTTGTATGTAAAGATTTTATTTTGGGCATAAACGTACGACCAATTTTGCTGTACGTAAATCTCAACTAAAAATCTATCTTTAATTGATATCTCAGTTTACAATTTTCTAAGTATCATATTCTACAAACCATACTGTGGGTACGGCAATAAAAATATTATATTAATTCATTTTACGGTCACTAATTGCATGAAATTCCCTTTTAAGGATTAGCTTACTGAATTTCGAGTACGTAAAAATAATGTAGAAGCGTTGTGTAGCAATTTCCTCTTCACTTCTTACTGTTTCGTCTAATATTTTAGTTAATTGCATATACTTTGGCATCATACCTTCATTAATTATTTATGTTTTAACAAGTGGCTATTTTTTGTGCAACGCCAGGACATTGAACCGTAACTATAGGCGGCGTTTGCAACTCTGATGATGTTTTATACTATTACCTCTCACAGGCATTAAATAAAATTTCCACGCCATATCTCTCCCCTTCAATACAATACTTTGTGGATCAAACTAAACATTGTACATTCATGTTTTCAATTGTAAACGCCATTCGATTTCGAGCAGTCTCCGTAATTCGAAGATAAAAGTTGACGTCATAAATATGTCCAAAACTGTGTCAAACATCCATCTGGAATATTTCGTAGATGTGTATTTAATGGCTAGTTTAGTGCAATTTGGCTCGATCGTCTAACATCGCCACCCGTTTCCAACAACTTATCGGAATCAAATTTTCATTTGCGAGAGAAAGGCATAAATTGTCTAAAGTATAGCTATTTTGCGAATCAATCAAAGAACGGAAGACTAAGTTTCGATTGCCAAACTTATTGTTCTTGGCAGCCAAAAAAGTATTCTTTATGGACATATCGACGTCGTTTCATCCGGCGCGGTCCCCCACTCGTTCTCCCCTTCCAAATTGCACCCTATTTCACCACATCCATCCCCCCCTCCATCCTTATTTCTCAGTCTTTCTCCTCTTATCGGTCTCCATCTCTTCCCCTAAAAACCCTCTCTCCCTCACACTCCGTCACGCACAACACGCTCGAGGTATGTTTTGGCCAATCGGTTCCTTCACTCCCTTTTCAGGGTCTCGTATCTTTTTGTCTGCCTCTCAAGATCTACCCTTTTACAACATCCCTTCCCCAATCCAGGCTCCCATTTTTTTCCACTGGAATACCTTCTGTTCCCCGGACTTTCTCTCTCTTTCCAGTTCTTCTTGCCCCTATCTTGGGAAAGAAATTGTAAACAAGACGTTTATTTTTTCCCTCGCAATCAATTCCCCTCCCATCCCATCTTTCTTCGCCTGAATCTCTGCCGCGTATCCCTCCCCTGCATTCATTGTCAGGAAACAATACCACCCTAATGGTTTTCCGTCGATCTGTAAGGAGTGGCTTTTATTTCTCTTTCCTTTATCTCTTTCCCATATACACTGTCTCTCTCTTTTTCCCTGCCTTCCTTTCTTGTTTATTGGAATCGTCGGAGTTTAATGAACTCCTTCTGCTTCCCTCTTCCCCACTGATCCGTTTAGAAGAAGGATAAAAAAGGGTAGCGTTTTGAGGGAAGAAAACACCCTACATTTTAATTGCGTTGATTTTTTCAGCCCTTTTTAATCCCCTCCTTCCGTTAATAAGGAATCCGAATTGCTCCGACTGTATTGTTCTTTTGAGTTTTTTGGCGTTACGTCTTCGTTAAGAGAGCGACTCGAAAAGGAAATTTCGCTCTCTTTAACGATGACTCGATTTCTCTTTCGGCACTTCCTTTTGGTTTCCTCAAAGGAAGAGTATCTCTCGATTTTGGAAAAAAATATGTGAGTACCTTTTTTCTCTCTCTTAGGGACAGCTCTAGAAAATAAAACCTGCGACAGACAAAAGGAAACGGCAGCTGTTCAGTTACACAGGCCCGAATTCGTCCTTTTCATCTCCCGCTCTTTGTCATGAAAACTCATTTTTCATCCTAATTCCGATTCATTGTGATTTAAAAATTCGACATGCAAAATGCCAACTTGGTCTCTATGTTATTATATCCATCAATAAATCAGTGAGGAAGTTTGTTTACTTCATTCTGCGCATTGAAAGAATTTCAAACAAAATGTTTTTAGAAGGCGGTGCTGAGAAAAGTTAAGGTTTGTCCGTTAAAGAAGATGTTTTAAGTTTCATCAAGGTTATACGTTAACGGTGATGTCACTGATGCAAAAGAGATACCGCACATTTTGTTTCAAATGGAGTTTTTTAATCACTCAGATTTTAATTCCTTCATTTCGTTATCCATCCCTTGCATATTTCATTGAGCTACGACTAATCATCCTATCCTATTATCCTTGAATGTACACTAAAGACTGAAAACTTAATTCATAAGTGCAATAATTCGGAAGCAATTTTGGAGCCTTTCGTTGGATTTTGGTAAGATAGCATGGAAACCGCGAAATACCTTCATGAGGAAAACGGAAGGAAATGTTTGAAAAGACAGACGAGAAAACGTTTAGGTATGCGATCTAAAGTTGAGGTGGTCTTCGCGGTATTGGCCGAGTTTTTGAGAGAAACCTATTTCACAGAGGGAACGAGACGAAATGAGTATTAGAATCGGAAGAAAAAGTTTCTCTGTCGCTGGAACGTTCTATGAATCTTGGAACTCTCAAGGAATCTCAAGCATATCAGACAAACGAATGCTCTAGAAAACGGTTGAGTAGGCATTTCCCCAGTAACCCCATGGAATTTAGAATTTAACTGCAAGTACTTCAGCGTCATTGCATTGATTATACCAAACAATGAAGGTTTCTTCTGAATACGAAACTACCAAATACATTCTAAGAAGACATCTATAACTTGTTAAAAACTAACTATTGCAACATCAGTCCTCTAAACTAAATATCAAATTTTAATTTAAAGATTACGTCTGTGGACTCTATTGTTAAGTATTGGAATATTGAGAAAAGAAACTTCAAAGTATGATAGCGATAAATTTATTTGAGATAGAGATTGATATAAATTTCCTTCCAAAAACTAGTGAATGGTTTTCAAGAAGCCAATTTTTCTTCGGAAATATTGCTCAGCGAATCCCGGAAAGTAGGAAAAAGACAGTCAAAGTAAAAAATATGGATAAAGAAAATGTTTTTTGAAAACAGCTTTCATAATCTAAACTAATGAAATTTTGGAACTCAGTAATAAAATATGTGATGTACGTCTAACGTGGAGGAAAATCCATAATCCAAATGACTTGTTCACGATTTTCGCATAGCCTTTGATAAAGCGTAACATAAGAAATGCCTTAGTATTAATAAGCATCTTTAGCAAGTTAATCTATAGATTGATTAATTGATGGCCATATGACTCGTATAATCATATAAAGAATGGCATAAAATAGGTTGCCATGTCGCGGTAAGAGAAAACAGCCGTCAATGGGAAAGAGGCGTCTCTAAAGCTAGTTACAAAACCACTTAGTCCGAAACCATGTTATTATTGTCACTCGTTTTACATATATAGCCACTAATCACAAATATTAGAGTGCAATTCAAAACGATCCGGTAAATCAAAGATAGTTATCGTAAATTTGTAGTTCTGGAATTCATTTTTGCGAAACTTCTCTTCATCAGAGTCCTCGGTTCAGTTTCAGAAAAAAAACTCCACTTAATGATAAAAAATTCCGGAAATCGGAATGCGCTTGCTCTCTTTTAAGCGCGTTTCTTCTTTTTCCTTCCGAGGAATCCGACATCAGATAAAAATTAGAGTCCTCCTTTCGACGCTGCATGCCGAGAAATTGATGAACCTCGAGGCTATCGCCGCTTCCTTTACGAGCGACATTTTTTATATCTCGAACGCTATCGAGGATCTCCGGCGTTATCACTCTTGTCCCTAATGGCTTTTATAAATTCTCTTCACTAACCTTTCTTCGCTAACCTTTCTTCACTAACCTTTCTTCACTAACCTTTCTCCACTCAAGCCGTGCAAACAATAACTACTTTATCACTTCCTCCAAACTCCTTCCTGCATCATCCTCCTTATATCCTCTGTATAAACAGTTCTATCGTCCTTCATTTCCTCATCTATCATTCCAAAGTCAACTGCCGATCATTCTGCCCAATGTATCAATCTATCTTTATCTGTCTACAACCAATAGCGACTTCCTCTAAGGTATTTCCATGGGCAACCCAAGCTCTCGGTGAAATCTGACCCGCAAACAGTTTCAAAAACGTCCAAAAATCCCTTTGTTATAATTAAATGTTTTATTTTGAATTGTATTTTTACTAGTATCGATCATATAACGGTACGTATATATTTCTTATATCTCAAAACCCTGAGTCTTAAAGCGTTTTATTCCAAAACCCAATATCTGCCCTTCATCAACTACATCAGCATTTTAGCCTGCTGACCAAAAGGTTAATCTCTATCAGACCCGCTCATAAAAAAGGTTGCCCACGCCAACTTCAAAAGTACTGAAACGCTGTGATGAGAAGGCATCTTCCGTTATCGTGTTCATATCTTAAATCGGTTCAGGTCTGTGAACCTCTTCGTCGCATTAAAATTCCCTTCCTACTCTTAACGTCCTTTTGGTTCATAAGCGTAAGACATTTTACATATTCTTCCATTTTCCATCCCGTTCGGTTGCTTCAGTTCTCCCTTTAAATTAGCATACTTCATTCTCTAAAGTGAATTTGTGACTTCATTTTTCTGTTTATTATACATTTTAAATCCTTTATCGGTAAGATTTTAATTTTAACTCATTACTTTCAGTAATTGGTCTTGGAGAATTTCATTGTTTTCAAGAACATAGAAAGACCTAAAGTGCAATGTATTAGTTTTCGTTATAGCAATTGTGTTTCTTTGCGCATATTCTATCTTTTCATTAATTTCTTTCAATTTTATTATCAGAGTAGGTAAAAACTCGATAATAATAGCTGCATATCGTAAGACTATTTTTTCTAATTAGATTCTAATCCTTATGTTCCATAATTTTAGATTTTCTCCATAATTCAACTTTTCGTGTATTCATCAGGTCTCATCTAGTAAGACGTTAACATCGGCTCGGAATCAAAATTGCAACTACCGTTAATTTAATAATGGTGATTAACTTTATCGCTTAAGATTTAAGTCCGATTATGAAACAAGCGAATGATCAGGTGTAGTTATAGCATATAATGTTAGTAACAATTCAACACGAATTTCACTTTAATCCTACGGAAAATCTAGAAAACTGATTCCTTCCTTGAAAGTGGAATCGGATGGGGATTGATGGGAAATTTATAAATTTCTTCGTGAAACGATCTATGCTGAGATGTAGCGAATCGATTCTGACATCCGTTTTTTAAATGAGTTAAATTGTTTACTTTATTGGTTGCGATTAGCGACAGACCACGCAAATTCGGTAGGACCACAAGATTTCTCAATCCTTGAAATCCATGGAAAGTCTGATTCTTCAACTGAAGACGTACGTATCAAAATGTATACACATTAAAGGAAATAAGGTTCCACTGCGCGTAGGGAAGGGAAGCAGTTTATTTGCTGCCAATGCAATGTTTGATACAATGTTGTCGTTTAGCCGCCGTCATCTTATGCAACCCGCGTATTCATGTGTTCCGCGTGTTGCATAAAACTACGGGGTAACGTTTTTTTTATTGGGGTGGAGCTGGAGCTGGAGCTAAATAAAAGGAGGATTTGAATCGAATGGCTGACTCCAGAATTGAGATATTGTCTTTAACAAGAAAATAAAAATACCAAACACCTGAAAATTTTCTTCCCAGCCAATTTAGGCAATGAAGCTCATACCCATCGCGTACTAACATACCATCAAAGCAAATCTTACCATGTCATGAACATAAAACTTAACTGACCTGTTGTTTTAATAAAATTTGTTTTGTGGCCCTTCGTAGAGCACATAAAACACTTTCATTCTGAGTGAAAAATTGCATTCCATTTCAATGTTTAATACCCCGCGTACTAAATCGAGTTTTTGAAAAGCCCCTTTTGTAAAATGTTCAACGTTATACGAAAAATATATTTATGATAAACAGTGACAGAGAATATCGACATAACTGAGCCTGAAACTCAGGTCCCTCACTTTATGGGCTGGTATTCTAACCACCAAACTACTACTCTGTTAACGGGATGGTTTGTGAGCAAGACAAGTGGCGCAACAAACAGTGGCGCAACAAACAGTGGCACCAATCGTCGCCAGAGGTCCTCATCGAGGCCTCTGGCGACGATCACAAAGTCCAACTCACAAAGTGATGTAAGAGAAATTCCTAAGGCTTGACACAGGGAATAAGCAGACGTAATCTCTTTGCTCGTAGTATTTTAGAAATTCATAAATTTGTAGTTTCATTGGAAGAAAATTAGTCGCACACAGATACTTTGTTAAAATACGCTATGAAAGACTCGAAGATAATGTGATATCCTACTAATATTGATCTGCAAATGATGTTTTTGTGATGTTTAGTTTCAATTTTTCGTCCAATAGTGAAATCTCAAATTTTATTAATAAATCTCCCATGAAACCCGAAACCAAGTTCTTTAAACCAATGTAAACTTGAAAATTAGTTCAAAAATGTACGAATGAGTCCATTGCATTTAAATCAGCTACATATTCACAAGTAATAATGTGGCGTAGATTTTAATGTTTTTGAGGATCAGTATTTTCTTATCAAGAACCCGCCAACAGTCCACCTATTGAGAGAAGGTGGTATAGATTTTAAATAGAGAAAACTACTTCTCTAGCCTTCTGGTATATCAAAACGATAACATGCTATTTGTTTTTTAATTCAATTCTATATTAAATGTGTTAAGTGACTCTTTTCCGTAAGGAATTTTAAATTTTAATCCGTCGATGTGTATGACTAATTCAATATTTTGTTCTATTTTGAGCTGTCATTTCATTTTGCAGATAATCCAAAGCATCATTTTAAATCACGTAATCCCTCATTTATCATTATTACTGTGTTCTGCTTCAAGGTAAATATGAAACATGTTTTTTTTATTTACTAGCAGTCATATCAGGGGGATTATAATCTACTAAAAATATCCTCACTGATAATTATGTGACGGTATTTTAGTTGCGAGTCGATAGAGCCAGTTAGTGATCAAGGCACTTTTTAAACGTGTGTCGGAATATTTATTCCAGTAATTTGTGCATTTATAAATATTCATTTATGCCAAATACTTCACAAAATATTAGCATGAGTAAAAAACATGGAAATGTCATTTTAAAATTTGTGATATTTGTTTCCCGAAAATTGTTACAGAATTAATTCCGATTGTGATTCTTACAGGAAAACTTTTCAATACAATTTTTTTACTGATCCGATCATTTCTGTTTCCGTCCTATGGTTTAATAAGAAGCAATACAGAAGTACTATTATGAAAGTAAGATAGTTTTACATAATTTAGTTTCCAAACTAACGTTTTACAGTTGTGCTAATGTGCCTATTTCACGTGAGTCACTTTCAAAACTAACTGTATAGAAGTTTAAAGTTGTTTTGTTTTTAAGTTAAACGGTCGAAATTCAAAATGCATATGTATGAGCTAATATTCTTAGGGTTCATATAATTTTAAGTCTACATACAAGTGGAAAGGTCACTTGATTAATCTTACATTGGTTTTATGTCGAAGAAAGGATTTTTTCAAAAGATGACCTTTTACAAGAAGAGCCAAGACAGCTGCGAATGTAGCACTTTTTTCTTTGTTGTTGATCGAAAAGTTCTTGAAGTGAACCGAGAAAGGTCCCTTTTATTGATAAATGGGGAGATGTTTTGACAGATTTTGCTTTGTACAGTGAACATTTACACAAAAACCTGATAAAAAGCAAGAAATAGGGAAAAGATAGAAAATATAATGGCGTGACAAGGTGATTCAGCAATCTATAATCACTTGATTGTATTGTCTATGTTTCGGGGACACGCTGTGGCTTCACTAGCCAGATTCATATACATAATGTACGAGTTATATAATAGTTTTTAGTAAATGAAAACGCGAATCATATTCTGTATCTGATATTAGCATTTTCTGTATTATTCTACATAGTTTCATTTAAGAAGCTCTGCAATGGATATTTTCGTCTTTTAAGTGGGACGTTACTATCGGTAGCGGTCACTCTCTCTTCTGTTAATTTAGTGAAATGTATTGTTTCCCGCACCAATAAGAAACATTTACTCTTTCCATTTCAGTACATATTCAATCATAACTTTGTTCCACCATGTTCAGGTAAAAAGTCAAAAGGGATATGCCCGGAAAATGTCTCTCACATCTCTTTTACATGATTTTTAGACAAATAACGCATTAATGACTTAGCAAATAAAATACTTCCGCGTCAGACCGATACAAAGTGAAATGTCAGAAAATGCCCCGTAAGAGCCTTGATAAATGAAAGGGATGAACAACCACTTGGGAAAAATATCAATTCTGAACGAAAAGCTGAGTCAGGCGTCGTACACTTGGGCAAATAGAGAACATGAATCGGTCGGTAATGGACAGTCGCGGTGTGGGGAGTTAGATAAGATCGGATAACAAAAGGGAAAGGAATGAAACACGGAAGGGAAACATGACAGAGGGATTATTTATCGATGACCTCGCACTGAAGATCCTTTGAATGGGCGGTGGTGAAAGAGGAAATGCCTTTTCTTAAATTGTGTCACGTCGGATATTTCAGGCCATCAAACTGATTTATCTACGGTTGAGAATATTTGAACCAGGTAATTCCGTCGATGATGAATTAATTTCAGCGAAAACTGGGCAGTATTGATTACTCCTAATGAATTAGTTTGTGCACCTGACCCTACTTTTCTCTCTGTTCTCGCACGATATTTACTCTCCTCATTGTTAGTATAAGTTAGCATACCTCTACCTTTAATGCTACTCATTCCGATGATTACCGTATGGTTCACTTTCCCATATTCAATCTCCTGGAAAATTGCTGTTTATTTTCAATAGGATTCAGTAAATAATTGATCATTAGCGTATCCTTTCACTGACCCAGTTAAGCGGCAGCTTACTCGAGAAACCCTTTAGTTGGAAGATAAATTGAATGCCTTGAGCCCTATATTGGATCCTCTTACCGCCTTGCCGATTTATTAACTATTAACTTGAAATAGAAATAAAAATGCATTACTCTCGTCTTGCCAGCCAAGGATCGACTTACGATCCAATATCCAGAAGCTGAGACCCAAAATTCATCCTGAGCAATTCGATTTTTATTTTCTTTCATTTCAGTTAAATCGCACAAAACGAATAAATTTAAGATGGATTTCTTCTTTCGACGTGTTCTTTACATTTATCTTCATACCCGACCTCTGAGTAGCATTTCCGAAAATTTCCCAACCCAATAAATAATTCTGGGAGTGGGTAAGCCTCCTTCCCCGTGACCTCTAAACCACAGACGAGATCGCCTGGTCACCGTATTAATATTTTCCGCTCGGTCCTTGCGGACCGATGGAAAGCAAAATCATGAAAGTTAAACACGGGCCATACATCCGCTCACAGGATGATGTCCTGCGGTATATCAGAATATCCGCGGATAAAGATAAATGTAAATCACGGATGTATTAAATAATTGTGGGTTTGCCCACTTGGTGATGTTGCCTACGAAAATCAGTATTAATGATCGATTGAAGCTGAAAATGTTATAGCTTACAACGTGGTTTCTTCACCGGCCACTTTCAGGATAGCATCGTGGAAGGTTTAATTTTCCAACGCGTGTTTATAAATGCAATTGTCTTCTTCGCGGAATTCAAAAATATTATTTGCATAATTCTCAAGTCTCACAAAGGTTATAAATAAGCTTCTATCTTCATACGCTATGGGAACCGATTATACACCGCTGTAAATTTACAGATATAGTGATTCCAATCTAATACGGGTCGATTACAGAACTTAGCCAAATCTTTCATAAACGTACATTATGTTAAAGCAATAAGATTTAGTTTTTATCACTAATATAACCTGTCATTGTTCCTATACATTATATTCCCGTTCCATGAATATTCTTGGGCCATTACATAATAATCCAGCTCGTATGAAATACATAGGCTATATGAAGTGTCTAAGTATCGACGTTGTCAATCAATAGTCTTTCAGTTTCAACAAACGTAGTCAATCATAAAAATCTATTTGATTTTCCTCAAAAACTAAACTCTAATATTTGACTCGCTTATAATAACAATAGTAGGAATAAATGCCTTTATTATGGCGATATTGAAACTAAGTCTCCTCTTCTATCTAACCCACTGTCATAATAAATACATTTTTCAATTTGAAGAAATGAGAAAAATGAATTAGTGGATATAAAAAACCTTAGTCTTAGGAAAAAATTATCCACCGCAAGAATACACCCAAAAGGAAAGGGAGTGTGAAAAACCTGCGCAAACCTACCGTTAGTATGAGTAAAAGCTAAAAAGAGACAATAGAATCAGTGCAAAGGAGAAATAGAGAAAATACAGATACAATTATACATGTGGTACATCAATAAGCATAGCCAAGCTGTTACAGTATACAGAGTATAGTTGATATGTATAATAATTGGATTAATTACAAAGTATGAAAATCATATGTAATAGTAATAATCAACATGTATGGCATATTACACCTATTCTTATCATTAGCAATAACAGTAATCATAGATATATCAATCATTTTAAAACTATTTAAATATTAAATGTCATGAACATTGATAAAAAATAAAAACATTTGTCATAGATATACAAGCCATGCAAAAACATGTAACTGAATATTTAATGTCATGAAACATCGAGTCAGTTTACATTTGTGAGAAATACATCGTCAATAAATTGCATATAAACTACATTATGTTATTAATACCATAATATAGAAATGATGATTAGTACATGACGTTACTTTACATACATACGTTTGGATACAAAGACGTTAAGAATTTTTACATACTATGATATACATAGTCGCTTGAGCAGCTCTTTAATTCGGACCAAACTATTATAATAGAATATTTCGTCCGTTTGCTCGATCTTGATTTCTTCTAACTCGAAATAGTGTTAGAACTACTCGGAATTCAAGAACCATTTGGAAAATTACTTTTGTAAAGAGAACAGTTTACACCATTGAGTTGTATCGTTCTACCGGTATTCCTTGCGAATCGTGATAAAAGTTCTTTGGCCTTTGAATGTGTATCTGTAGTTGAAAGGTAGTCGAAGAGAGGCGCGCGCAGCGTGACCTCGGGCGCCACCAACGCCCCCTGCAACAAAGGTCAGTGGGTGGCCTAGTCAAAAGACTTCATTCAAATTTCATAGATACTGAAATTATTATTGGTACCAAAGAGCTGGAACGAATCTTCATTCTCCTAGAGCCAAGTGAAAGCAGCCATCTATTTTTCAGTCGCTTCGCCAATTTTGGTGTTATTGGCTTTTGTAACAGCCATCAGAGAATCACAAGGACGGTATTCTCACAGAAGTAGGGTTTATCTACCGGAACGAAAGTTCAGATACTTGTATTTCTCGCTTATTGAAGACAGAAGCAATGAAGTTCAGGTAAAGAGCTAGCAGGAGTTTAAATTTACTCACTTTTTTCAGGTATAGTATTTGAATAGAGAAAACCTGAAGGTTTCGGCTTAGCGTCCATTTATTCTGAATAATAAACCATTTAATAATAAAGATTAATTAACTGATTCAATAATAATTAACCAGGTTTCATGTTTGATTAATTAAGTTGGATATGTATGAAGATAGTTACTCGTTTAATCCTATTCAAATACTATCACTCTGTTACCATCTACTACTTCTAATTATGAAATCTTGAGATAAAAATACCCTCTTTGAGAGTATTCTCATCTTGTATTGTAATGAAATACTAAGTTGAAGTTAGCCTTTCTCTCAATTGTATACGGAACTTTTTTGCTGTTTCTTTTTTTGGTTTTCCTTACATTTCTTAACCCAAAAAGTACCTCGTGGTAGGGAAACCCCAAGAAAAACTCTTGCAAAGCTCTTATTTACACGAAACATAATTCTTACTTCCCTTTCCTTGAAATATTTTATTTCAATTCGCGAGTATATTCTCCTCAATCCAATCTAATATTTGGAAAAAAAGCTAAGGAATTTTTCTCCCATTTCATCATCATCTGAAAAATCTAAATGAAGAACAAAATTATTTTAGAGTTTAGGTTTGTCTAAAAGAGTGGAGTAATGTCACTTTGAACACCAAAGAAGCCTGCAGATTCCCCATTCTGGCCATTCACAAAATCATTGTCTTCCATCTACCTCACATCTAACATAAAATTATTGAATCTTTTTGACTTAAATTTTGTGTAAGAATCACCTGAAGGCAAGAAAATCTCTTCTAGATTGATATCCGCTGAGCAGCTTTCTAGCAGTCGAAGGCGGGTTAAATGACATTAATCTTATCGTCGTCTCTACTGTGCAAAATTATATTTTCTCGAAGGAACTTGAATGCGTGCATGATTTGATTTGTCAAGCAATTTTTTCGGGCCTAATCTCCGATCTCCGTCGCGGTTTTTGTCCAAAATCCAGAGGGCGTGACAAGTGACACCAGCATAATTCTCTTTGCGAAATTGAATTCTGATTAACTCCGGGATCAGTAATTGGAGATTCGCTCCATTATGCCTAAACTGGAGCATGCGTGCGGACACAAAGGGAAGCGGCGTTAGCTGAAATGAAATCACCGAGCGAATACTT
The DNA here is from genome assembly GCA_000376725.2 of Ladona fulva. Classification (NCBI taxonomy): domain Eukaryota; kingdom Metazoa; phylum Arthropoda; class Insecta; order Odonata; family Libellulidae; genus Ladona; species Ladona fulva. Next base: position 125,483 of record KZ309126.1, on the reverse strand, counting down.
TCCGGAATGGCAACGCGGCCATTTAAGATCCATAAAGATCCTCCAACATTCGGAGGCCGTTAGCGCAGAGTGAATCGCCAACGGGAAAAAACAAACTGCAATAAAGCATTTCCGTTGCCGTTTTTATCGGCGATTCCTCTTCCGCACCAATTTACGTGCTTCGGGTACGGAACATGTGCTTAAGAGAGTTGGAGTGCGCGCCAGAAGGTCTGCACTGAAAGAAACGGGAGCGTCTGAGCACTTAGCAAGAATTTCCGCGGTGGCTCTTAAAAAAAATCCCCTGCATGAGAGCGCAATTCTCTTAAAGTTCCAATTAAAGTTTCTCGAATCCGAGACATTCGCAACCATCATCCATAAAAGGCTTGCCCGCTGCGGAGTTTTAAATCAAATTTTATTTGACGCCTTCCATTTGCCGTTTCTCTCGATTACGGAAGCAACGGAAGACATTCTGAAATCTCCAGATTGCGTTAGCAATCCCACGGTAATTTACTTTGAAGAATTTCTATAAAGAATGTAAAGGGAGCATTGCTGAAGTGATGTTACTTCTTTCTTGCAGATAACCTTCAGTGGGAAGTCGGCCCCTGGGGTCCTTGCCGACCAATCAACAATGACGATTACGACGAAGAAGAAGACAAGAACTCTGTGCCGGTAAGAAATTCTGATTGTATTTAAGTTATATATAGAATATCTGAACACTATGGGCCCTCTGAGAGTTAGTCTGTATGTACCCCTAAATATATGTGTTGATTCGAGGTACAAATGCGAAATTTAAAGTCTATAATTTTCTAATTTCACTTTAATTTCTACTCATCATCTATGGACTTCAATTGTTAAAGTTCGATACTAGTTTCATGGTTATAAAATTCATATTAACATGTTATTTTTAACTACTATACAAACAGTTATAATATATCATAATATTTATTGAGACCTCGATGAATTTCAATGTACGGTAGAGACAGTTTTTGATTTTATGAGTTTGATAAGACACGGAATGCATTGTATTATTTCATAAGTATACCACTATAAAAAATCAATTTCTAGATGACGCATCCTTCATTTTGTGAATGTTTAGTGCTTTTCCGTTAAATGAATTTAAGCGATATCAGTAAATTCGAGGTTTTTCCAGTGGGTCTACAATAGATTTCAGATTTAAAGAAGATTTCTCGGGCGCATCTTCCGGATCTTCTTCCTTAACTCAAACCGATAAAGATCGGTCTGATGGTCATCTTAGGACCATTTCCTGCTCCTCCCAAATGTCCATGACCAACAGTAAACAAGATTCTTGTACTAATAAAACGTATCGTAAATGCATCTCCATTTCCGCTGTATTTACTACTACTTCTTCCAGAAAGGGGCAATAACTCTCATATTGCATCATCCTTCATACAATAAAACTACGGAACTTGGATTTCGACCGCTAAGGTGTATCGTACAATTTGGTGGTCCCACCAAATATCACTTTCAAAAGCAAACACGGTCTTATTGCTGATGAAGAAAGGCAGTTTTGTTGACTTTGGTTCCATGATACTAATCGTTGATTTTATTAGCGTAAATGCCTTAGCATCGAAGAACTCCCGGTTATTTTGAAAATTAACATCAAAGAATTCTCTCAATTTCACATTTTGAGATTCATCGTTGTTCGGTTAACTTTGCCCAAGGATCAGAACTGAACTTCAAAGACGGGAAATGAAAAATTCATTAAGTCCTTGTTGGGAAATTAGCGGAGCAGAAGATTTCGGAAAGAGAACGTGCGTATTTTACGCATAATCCGTTTGAGAGTTATACCTTTCGATTCCAATCGAATGCCTTTTACTTATGCGTGGCTCGTTTCGCTTTAACGTCGACGGCCCTCGAATTTCCTTTCAAAAGAGAAGTTAAGTGATAAAGTGTTCACTAAGTGGAGATGTCCTGCCTTCAAATAAGCATTGTATCTCGCAAAATATCTCCGCATCAATCTCTAGAGTCCTTTAGCAGTCGCTGAGTGCCTTCTCCGTGTTTGACCACTGCCGTTCTTCATATAGGACGTCGTTGGAGAAGATGGATCGCAGACCGTTGAGGGAATCCAAAGACGAACGGTTGAATGCTTCCTCAAGGGCCGGCGTCGGGTTGACGACGAAAACTGCTTCGGCGTCGCTAGGCGTCCGAGCGCTGAAAGGCAGTGTCGCACGGTGGCGCCAGCGGCGGTGGCGGCAATGAGAAACAAGAGGGACTGTCAGGTAAGAAGTCTCAAACAGTTTCGAAATTTTATTTGGAAGGAATACTTCCTCCATACTACTTTTTTGTAACTCTGATTTTTACGTCTATTAGCATTGTGTTTTTTTACATTTATAAACGTGGTTGAGATCGTTAACGGATGACTTCAAGTCTGCAACGGCACACGTGCTTGTTTACTTTGATTATTTCATTAAAAAATTCCTCTTCCAGTGATCAAAATTAAACGTATGTCCAATTTGAAAAGTTATTAGAGTCAGAGTTAAAAGTTATGAGTTTTTAAAAACATTCTGTTCGCTTTCAAGTATCCAATACTTTGACGCAGAAACGACCGATGAATTTCGAGAAATGTTTCGAATCCTTAAACAATATAATTGGCGATTGTCATACTTTTAGTTGTTTGTAGCATTGAAATATACAACAGAACTATAGAATGACTATTATTTGACGAATTTGCTGTCTTATTTAGAATCCAAAACATTAGTCAAAATGTTTTATGTCATAATAAAAATTACTCGTTTTATTCGATTTGGAAGGTCTGCTTCTGTGGTAGCATTTTACGTACTGCCAGCTATTCCGTATTTGGCTCAATAATAAAAGAATAAAATCATAATCCTTAACCTGTCGTCTTTAGAATTGTATTCTTTTTCAGGAAATCCATTATCTAATAAAGCGCACCAGTGTACAAAATTCTCAAATATTTTTTTTCGTAGCATATGTTGCTTCAGAAACAACTCCTGTTAAAACATCGATATGAAGATATAAAGGTAACTGGAAATCAATGCCTTATCGTGGCGTTTATAAGGGTTCTCCACTTTTATTCGACATAAGAATATAACTTGATCTTTTCCGCTGCTTACATGTGTGACTCTTGGGTTACTGACTATGGATTGGACATTAATCATATGCCCATAAATACACAAAAGCTTTAATAGCATCCTAGATAGTCGTTGCTATTACCATGTTTTCGACATGCATGAATTTTTGTAGTGAATGCTTCTCATTGATCATTTTTACTTAAAAAGGTAAGCGAATGGGGCGGATGGAGCGGGTGTATCGCCCCGTGCAAATCACCTCCTGGTTCCACCGCCCCTTCAGACGTGGTCAATGTGGAGACACGAGTGCGTCACATCATCATACAGCCACGCAACGGAGGGAAACCATGTCCAACGGTAAGTGCTGGTAATTTTTCCTTACCTGTGAATCTGAAAAGAATTAAATTAACACAAATAAGCATCTTGGAGATGCCTCTAATTAGCACATCTGAAATCTTTGAGATCTTCGGTGTTTTCGGGTAGTTTGACATAAATCAATTGATGGGATGTAAAAATATGTTGCTGCAGACTTCCACCAAGAAAAAAATTGCCTTTTTTGGTTAGGAATCATTTAAAGCCTCTGGGATTCCAAATTTCTCTTATAAACAAATGAAGTGTCTTCCTTTTAACCTGAAAAATTAGGCGGTGTATTAAATTATTCATTAATTTATTCTAGCCAAAAAAATGAGAACAATAAGTGGTATAGATTGTTCTCGGTTTTTCTGGCTAGAATAAATACGAGCTATAATTATGAAAAAATTTACTAATGCAGTGTTATAAGCAACTTATGCCACGGAATAGCATGAGAACATACTGTCATATACATGAGGGATAGACCTATTCCGAGGGTTTTTGGTAATTTACGGATTTCTTCCTCCCGACTTGGGTGAATATCGCACAGAAAACAGTATGGCACTCATCCTCCGATTTTTACTGCTGTCATTACCGTCACCAAGACAAGAAGCATATCTGCAAAATCTATTAACTGATAATAAACTGCTGTTTTAAATTAGAGGAATCCAAACATATAAATTCTAATGCAGTCACAATTACCATAAATATGAATCTTTCCTAATGAAATCATAAGTAATAAATGAGAATTTCTAAAGTTAATGGCCGTAATGATGAAGGATTTTTATGTAGGGCTTCAGAATAGCCAATGGGGTAGAGTGTTTATCTTAGTGAAAACGGTCCTAGGTTTATTTCCGGTGGGGTCCCTTTTAGCAATAGTGCTGCCATCCCCCCACTATTGTATGAAGAAATCCTGTGCTAGAAAAAAATTATAGGTTCATGTATTTATCCTTATGTTTGGGATATGTGTGTAAATAGATACATGTACAGAAGTGTTGCTTATTGAGTTCATGTCAAGCAGGCTAATGGCTAACTCTATTTTTCTTCGAATGCTTTTTCCACTCCAACTTTTAATAGATCTGAAAGAAAAAATAAAATAAAATTGGAACATGGCTGTATGAATCGCAGAAATTGGTAATTCGAAACTTCCCGTTTGCCTCCAAACTCGAGTTTCACATACCGATATATGGAGTGTTTTCAAACCACTAATTCTCATAGATCTTTCCCCCCCTATCAACCCCCCTACCCCCTAATACCCCTCACAGGGTATATCTGTCTTATTATATAGCTAAACACAACATTTTTCCTCGGTAGCCCAGAATTTTTCCTCGGAACGCGGGCCACACAAGAACTAATACAACTTACATTCTTCAAAGAACGTCATTAGAATCCTTTTTGTCAATCATTTGTTCTGAGTATAACTAGCTTTATAGAATTCCTAATTATTTGTAATCTCCTCCATGGCTTTTGTCGCAAATATCCTCGCGAGCTTGATGGAAGTATACGCTTGGCCAGATTTGCCCTGAGGACCCTTCGCCATTGGCGTAATTGATATAGTATTTGCAGTAAGACGTTTTTACTTAACTTCAGCGCACACTTTGTGATTTCTCTGCAGCTAACGGAAACGAGGCCTTGTCCGTCCATCGGGCTGGACTGCCCGCAGATGGACTCGCCTCCGGCCGCCATTCCAACGGAGGCAGCCACAACCACGGAGGAAGCGGTCCCTGCTGCAGAAGAGCCCACGGAGACGACAGAGGAAGTGGAGGCGGGCGAGTACCGCCTCCGAGTAGGGCAGTGGAGGCGGTGTGAGGCGGCTGCCTCACTGGTGTCTGCGGACGAGAGTCGGAGGTCCTCCTCACTGGAGGACGGAGAAGAGTACATGTCGATGACAGTGGAGCCACAGGTGGGCTTCCAGACGAGGGAAGTGACGTGCAGGGATTCGCGCGGAGCCATCGTAAAAACAGGGTAAGGATTGGCCCACTTACGATCGATAATGTTGCTACTGCACTCCCCGTCGCCATCGGATGATTGGCTTGAAAAATTAATGTCCCGAAATTGATTATGTGATTTGATTGCTTCCTACATCGGTAAAAGTGAGCAAGTGTATTGGGTATCGATTTCGGCTATGTTATGAGATAGCGTACTCTTTGTTTTTTCTTCACTCTCCGCTTTGGAAAGACGGAGGTCTTTTTGGTAATAAGGTCTTTTAAGTAATAGAAGGGAGTAAACATCACAAATGTAATACGATTACGTGTAGATGAAGAGAGAAATGATTCATTCAGAGTTGCATAAAGAATACTTCAATAGAGGCCAGTTTCAACAATACATAATTATCATCAGGCGCTCAAATTATAATGATTCAAAATGTTTATATAACTGAGACTTTGTTGTTTTTCTCTTCGCCATTACGGAATTTCATTCAGTTACGGATTCATCGTCTATACGGGCACTTCTCCTTGAAAAAATAAACTTGAAGTGTGGGTTAAGTTGGCTTTAGCTATACCTAAGTATACACGTAAATTGTAGCAAAAATTTGGTAACGATGTAGGATCTTATTCTAAATCTTCCCAACTAGTTAATTGAATCCATAACCAAAAATTTGAGATTTAAATGGCAATGATTAACTTCCTAGTATCAAAATATTGTATATCCGGCTGAAAACTGTTTGTTTAACTGAGAAATTACGATTTTAATTATACTTCTAAAATGCCACTCTGGAGAATATATTAAATCTGTCGATTTTCAATTTTATTTACATTCATCGATGAAATTTTTCAAGTCAATTAATTCAGCTGGGCAGGAATTGCAATTGAAGAGTTACTAATGTTAGATCGAAATTCTCGTTCGAAGTAGGTCCTTAACGTACGATCGCTTTCCTTTTAATAAACACTAGAAAATTCTGCGGTGATCATTTTGCGCTCTGAAATTCTAAAATAAGGAATACTGAATGTATTTATTAACGATGTTAAGAAAAGGGTCAATCAAATTTACAATTGAAAGAAAACCTGGAAATTCGAATCTTTTTCCACTACACATTGAAAAGACAGCCGTTTGAAAATCGTGTGTGAGTAGCGCAAATCGTTCGTAAAAGAGCTATAACGGAAAAAACTGCCATCATCGAGTTCGATGTAACAGTTTAGACATTTGCACGGATACAGATTTCGATATCCTCGCCCGAACCGCAGTTTATATCTCCATATCCGCCGAAGATTGCAAATTATTCCATCCGAAAGAACATGATATCCGAATTTTCTGGGGTGTATCCTTGAGGCCATGTAGGAAAAATGGCGGATTTTCAGATCTCTTTTTTGGTTTCTTTTTCGGCAAAAATTCAAACCCAAGTATAATTTGTCAATACCTCGAAGTAAATGAGCCGACAGCTTATGAGAACGCTCAAAAGTCTTCTCTTATGACATGTGAAACGTAGGGAACCCATTGTACATTTTCTTAGTTTTAAATGGAGATGTCTGTGTATCTAATAAAGATAGAGAATTTAAAGAGTATATTTTCTATCCCATAGACTCTGTCTGTGTCGAAAGTCATCTCGTTCCGGACAAAAGCAGCTCCTGTCGAGCGATCAACTTCCGCCGGATGTGAGGACATGTGTAGTACCTCAGGATTGCGTGGTCAGCCAGTGGTCTCCATGGGAAAGAGTTCGAGAAGGATGCTACGTTGGACCAACTGAAAAGGTACCCACGCACGTATATCATCTATATAAATACCCTGAGAGCCACCTTTCGACCTGCGGCAGGAGGGAAACATTTATATATTTATGTCTTTATCCTTTGAAGTAGGTACTTACTCATAAATACCGTTCACGTACTTTCTTTGCTGTTTCAATTCATATCGGTGAATGTTTTCTTTTGTTCCTGCTTTTTTCAATCTTTTGCTTTATTACGTACCGTCGTGTTCCTGACTTCCTGACTATAAAGTTTAGAGATGCATTCGTCGAAATAACCTCCTTTCTCTCACAGTAATAATTCCCCTTAGATTACTTTTGATTCCAATGAGGGTTGAGTTTAATGCTATCAGGAAGTTTGCAAGATGCAACACGTACCACGACCTAAGCGTCGTAACCACAGTGCAAGTTCGGAATCAACTCAGCACCGGCGGCGGGTTCAACCGACGCTGCAGTAATTGACTTCGAAACTTAACTTCCACTCCATCCTGACGCAGGGATAACTTATCTGAAAGTTTCCAGACATGTTAATTCCACTCAATCGCAAGCTGTCATAATCTCCTTAAAGACACGAAAAGACTCGACTCTTTCGACTAGAAAGACTAAAGTAAATTATTTAGTATTGTAACATTGCTTTTAAATCATTTTATAGAATTATACTTGAATTATACTATATGCTATTGTTTCTGCTTTTTACTTTAATTTCGATCTTTTCTGTAATATCTGTGCACGTGTCCCCGATATCGCGGCTTCTGTTTCGTGAATTTCCATTCGTTCTCAATCGTGCCGTTTCCAAAAAGAGACAAATTGGTGTCTGATGCATCAAATACCTCCTTTGCATAGTTGTAGGATCTGTATTGAGCATTATCTTCAAGGAATAGGGTAAAGGGGGCTTTGTACGTTAAGGCATGCATCAAGGAAAAGCGGACATGAAAAAATGTCTGGCAGGACCCGGACTCGAACCTGGAATCTTCGTGAATATCTTATTATCTCTGTATATCTTCATCTACTCTCTCTATATTGTCTGTATTCTCTCTGTGCATCTTCATATCTACTCCCCATAACTTTAAATAAATATTGATACATATCTTTATATTATGATTTATATTTCAAATTTGTATTTATGTAATTATATATATATAATATCTTTATATTATATTGTCTACACATCTTGTTTCCCGTGAGAATGAAATTAGAAGTGTGTCATCAAATTATTTTGCATGACATCAAGCTGTAATTATAAATTCAAGTAGCTAAAGTTTGTGGTCTCGATACGTAAATACTCGTGTCATCTTAAACTATAGCAACAAAAATTCAAACGAAATTTACAAATACTGGCTTCCAGGAGACTTACAGTGATCATTCTCGCTCATCCTTTTTCAATTTCTCTGAATAAAATGTCTTTTGTCTTTTTACCTTGTAACGAAATGAGTATTTTCTCATTTATTTAGCAAACCAAACCAGAGATACATGTCCGCAAGAGGGAGTTGGTGCAGGTCCAGCACGGAGAGGGTCAACCGTGTCCCCACCTTGTGGAAGTGAGGAGAATCACGGAGAGAGATTCATTGCAGCTTTGTTCAGAAAAGTAGGTTATATAATCTCGTAGTGTCCTAATGTTGGTGTTGGTATCATGTCACTAAATTAATTTTACAAAGGAATTTGATAGTAAAAATCCATAAAATCGTAAAATAATGCGGAAATAATGATTTTAATACGGAAATTGTTATGAAATGAAAATTCTTTATACAGTAAAACTGCAGAACCGGGAGTTACACCTGCAGTATATAGACTGAGTTTGTTATGTTACTTTACCGCAAGATGAATCTAATGAAATGAATTCCCAAATTGATTTCTTCTAAATTAAATTCTGTATGTTTAAACGTTGTTTCCTCTCGCCATTTTAGGTATCGCTGGCTTCCCTCGAAATGGAGTTCGTGCGTTGTAAACACTGAAGCAGAAGGAATTGGACTTGCGGAAGTCGGCTGCGGGGGAGGAATTCAACTTCGGAATTTGACTTGTGTTTCTCGCGATGGGGACAAACCAGTTAGCAGTGATCTGTGTTCTTCTCTGGAGCCACTCCCCACAGTCCAAAGGTGAATCTGTATTAAACAGCACCTCTAAATCTCCTTTCTTAAATCTCAGTAACTGATATCTGAAAACCAAGACCTAAAATTTTAGTATTTAGTCAATTCCTGTCAATTTTTAAAAATAAGTAATCCATGGCGCGACAGTCCATAGAGCGCCATGCGGCATCAACAGTTCAACAGTGGGTTCATGTGGTCAGAGCATCACCTATTATATCAAAATATATTTTGGCTTTTCTAGCCAGCTGCGATTAGCGCTCTTTTAATTCAAATAATTTGCACATTTTTCGTAGAGAATTTCCATTGAATCTACATTTCAAATAAATGGAATCGAAGTCGAGGACGCTATTTCCAAATGCGAAAGTGGTATCCGTTGGGAATAAAGGAACCCGACTATTTCAAAGTAATTTTTATAAAACTTCTTTTGTTATGATGCCTTTTTTGTCGAAGTTCCAATTACCGGAGATTGAAACGTGCGAAAATTGGTCACCATTAAACCCAGGATCTAACAAAGACTATCATAAAGTTTTCATTTGATATTTGTTGTTGTATCAATCAGAATTATAAGCTGAAATAACTTCGATAAACTCCTAAATTGAGGATGCCGAGGCTAACAAAATCTGAAGCGCTGTCTCATTCCGAGCCCGTGCTTAAAACGAATTTATGGATATATTTCCTTTATGAAGCCTTTGATGGCCGGTGTTTAGGAGTCTCTCACGTAGCATACATACCCACCGATAGGTAGTCTAAAATAAAAATATCGGTTTGAACTGCTAATTTCTTGTATTGGCAATCAAGCATTATAGCAATAATATGATTTTGGTATTTGGTTGCAATTCTGTACTGATAAAAATAATTAGTGAAAAGATCCGCAGTAAAGTATTCACTATCGATAGACCATATAAGATACCGGATGAAGTCTTTATTCTCACTAAAATGAACCTGAAATTTCTCATCTGATGCCAAGCATCTTGGGATGTCGCTGGTTGCATGTTTTCTCCATCTGTGCTTGCCAATTAAATGCTAAAGAACAAGTTGAGCACTCAGGCAGACTGAATGAAGAAGTGTCATTACTGAAAGGAAAGACAAGGATATATATCTTTGAGAAATATCGAAAAACTTTGCTTTGTTTCAGTTTTCTTCGTCTTAGTAGGAATCTTGAAGCTAAGCGTTGAATTGTGTAAAGCGTAAAAGAGTAGTGTATTATATTATAGTGGAAAAGCGTAGTGTATTATATTATATTGTATGAAGATGAGATCCGATTGCAATTTGAAAACTGATTTGCAAGATGTTATCTCCATCATTTGTAATTGCAGTTCTGCCGCTTATAAGATACTTCATCAATATTTGTATATGCGCATTGATATCGACCATCTATTCGACGTATAGAAAGATTTCTCAAATATTATAAATAAT
>KZ309126.1:29618-114047 GCA_000376725.2 Ladona fulva | reverse complement strand
CCTTTGGCTTCGAATAAGAAATATTTCATTTATTTTTCCTATTTACGGTTAATCTCGTATTCCTTCAAATTTTCCACACTCTGAAAATTCGTACAACTTTTCATTAGCTGAATAATTAACTGCAAATTCTCATTCCATTTCATGATCATGCAATCGAAGAAGAGGATTAACAAACTTTTCCTCAACTTTTATTTATTTCCTTACAAAATTTGACCGTGGAAAGACACAAGTCTGGTGACAGCTTAATCAGATAATATACACTTATTTATATGTATATAATACACAATAAATCATTTCTAATACATGTTACACCAATTACATTTCAATGAATCTAATTTAAATAATATATTTACTTAAATTACATTTCTATATCTGAATAAAATTTACGTCTTTTTCTAAACTCCTTTTTGTTCTTAGGTAAGGGTATAAAGACCTTCTCAGGCAAACTGTTCTACTCTTTAATCCCTCTATTTATAAATGAGTACTTATCTAAATCTATTCTTTGCTTTCTCAGCTTTACTGTTAATGCTTACACTGTTTTCCGAAAGTCTGATAGACTTAGAATTTCTTTGCCTCTAATCTTATCTTTCGTAAATGACCTTGTGAGGAGTTCGATACTTTTCCGAAGTAATGTGCGCAAAATTCGGTTAATTATATAAATATTAAGTTATTAATTTTAAAAGTAGTTATCTTGCTTAATAATTAAGAAGGTATGGTGTTTCTCCTAACTTGAACTCATGTCGACAAAAATTCTGCGAAGCACATCCATCAACCAGTCGCACTCCGAAGGTTAGCGCCAACATTTACAACGGACGTTGAAAATAATCTTTAAACTTCATCAGTTAAGAGTTGGAGTTGGAGAAAAAAGTTGACATTTTAAACGGAGAGAGCGATAAATTCTGCATGGAATTTTACCGAAATTCTACGTAATCGTCTGCACTCATCGACAAAAGTCTTTAAGTAACTCTTGTCCTTTTTACATGTCCCTCTTTACATTTCATCGGATTTTCTGTCCATTAATAGGGCATGATAAGGTCAGGTTAAATTCTTCCTGAAATATCATGAAGAATTTAACTTATGTGCTTGTCACCCATTAAACTGTCGCAGCATGTACGGCAATATGACAATTATTTACTCACCAATAAAGTGTATAAAATGTAACTGTGTTAAATCGCTTTAATTCCTGAAATGTCCGCAAAGATCCGCTGACTACTACTGACGACGAAACAAAGTCCTTAAACTTATCCCCCGTTGGGGACTTGATTTAGCACTCCAAAAACAGAAAAAGATCCGTTCGTCCACTCCACAGGTTTCCGGGAGAGGATTCGGCCAGTGCTGGTGGCTTCCAGTCCGGCGGGAGTGGACTGCCCGGCGGAGCGCGAGGTGCAGTCGTGCGTGGGGGGCATTGCGACGGGCGGTCACTCCACTTCCGTGGGCTTCCTCTCGTGTCACGCGTGGCTCCCGCACCCCACGCGCCGGCACTGGGGCCCGTGCGTGTTAGACCCAGGAGTGGTTCGGTGTGGAGAAGGCAAGAGAACGAGGGAGGTACGATGCAGGGCGCTGTACAAGCCAGAGGGCAGTCTATGGAATGCGACGGAAAACAAAGAGAAGCCCATAGTTGGACTGCATTACGGCAACGATACTATGGATGAGGTGAGAGAACCAACCCTTTGAAACCCGCCCATTGTCTGAACGCTAACCGCATTGTGCTTCGGTCCTGAGTCTGTCCCTTTAGAACCAAAAGGACTCTTCTACAGCACAATATCAAGATGCACGCCGTTGGATAGGATTCGCGAAAAATATTTTACTACGTTTAAGTACTTGTCTATCTTCTCGCTAATAACCAATAATGAATGCTTTCGGGTGAATGTTTTAGCTGCCTGTTATTTTAGGTATCCATTGATCATATTTTCTTTATCATGAACGTTATCAGAAAGAAATTATAAGCATAAAGAATACTACCATCTTGATATAAGATAATTACGAATAAAAACTAAATGACATTATATTTTTGTATAATTATCAATTTATTATTTGAATAATAATTCATTTTGATGTATAAATTGTGTTATCTTGGAAAGTCATGAAAAATTATCTCCACGAAACCAGTAAGAATAATGTTCCGAATATTCCTTTTGCGTGAAATACGTGAAAAGGTATTTATAATCTCGTATTTTCCATAAATATTGCTAAAAAATATTTCCAGTAACACATGGTATGTATTAAATTTTTGTGGCGTAAATATGAAAAACTGTTGAAATCATAAAAAATTATCATAGATAATTTACTGTAAATCAATTTTCAATCTAATACTAAACAAGATTTGTAAATTCATATTCTATAAGAAGAAAATCTGCGAATATAAGACGTAAAATTTCGTTTCACTTACTAAATTATCATAGACGGCTTCAAATTCATAATCTCTAGCTATAATCTTCATATGTATTCTAGCTAAACGTACAGTAAAGAATAGTCATAAATCTGCAAAGGCTAAAATTTAGGCCGATTGTATCACATTTTACTTTGTTGCGTCAACAACCATAAATGCACAAATGATGTATACGTACTCCCAGAAGCACACTTAAAATAGCAAATCGGCTCGAAATAATACCACGCGATTTATAAACCTTTCAACGAAGGGATAATTGTGTTGTTTTTCCGAAGGATCCTTCCGACCCCGCGACCTCCTCTCTTATGGGTCCAGTGGTCCCTGACTCGATGTGCGAGGAAGAGGAGGAAGTCACGTGGTCTGGAGGAGAGGGAAGCCTCCGTCTCTCGAGGCCTCCGACGGAGGAGCGCTGCTTGCAACCGTGTCCGCTCGACTGCGTCCTATCTCCGTGGTCTCCTTGGTCGCCCTGCTCTCTGCCCTGCGCTTCCGCACACCACACTCCCCTCAGGCATCGCAACAGGACAGTCATCGCTCCTGCAGGCCCAGGTGAGGAGCTCGGCCAGTCAACGGTGAAATTAGCGGTCGACTCACGAGATAAATTTTAATCGATTGAGTTTTACATTGAATCAAAAGAGGGAATGTGATAACGAAATATTTGTGTTATTTTATCTGTGCTCTATGAATGTTTTAAGTCTTCTTGTGATTTTCCTCCACGTTATGTTTATTCATGTGATACTATTTGTACCATTTTATCATATAAATACTGGACCAGGCGGATTCCACATGCATCATACGCAAAGAGAGCTCGACATCTCTCTATATTAATCCTTTTCGATCAATTTTTATATATAACTAAGGGTGGTTAATCGTTAACTTAGACCGGTTTTGTTGAAACTTCGTAAATGGATGTTGTAATGGAATTTTCCTTTCATAAATCAAATCTTTGGATGCACAAAAAAGGAGGATATGTTACATATATTAAATTATTTTCAATTTATTCTATATTTATAAATTTATTATAAGTTGCCTTTGTCAAACGAATGCGTCTCTGATTCTGGAACTAATCAAATAGTGAAAATATTTTAATATTGAGCTGATGAATTAAGAATCTTCCTATTGTAAAGACATTTTAACTACTTTTTTGATGTCTTTATTACGTAGAAGTGACAAATAACTGGCATACAGCTTGATTTTGTTCCACTGAATCATCCATTCTGGAAATTTATTTCCTAAGAGCAGACATTACGGAGATCAATTGAAAAAGCAATGAGAGAGCGAATCTATGCCACTAATTGGAATAGCAAGGATAGATTTAAGAATCAGAGAGGAAAAACATTCTTCCACTGTATGTCCGCAATTAATTATTAGCCCAGAGGATTATTGGAATCGGCAAACTAGAATTGAACTTTGACTCAAAGGAGTTTTTACTACATCTACAGTCATAATAGTTTTCCTTTAATAAGCCATCATTCCAACAGTCTCTATACTTACAATTGAAGGTCTGCATCTTACTCCAAATTTCAACATATATTCATCATGAAGACAAATGATATGAAAACTGCTAAATTGATTACTTTCGAAACTTCAAAGTATATAATTGCATATTTTCTGAATCTCTCTTGAGACCATTCTGTCATTACCATTTTAGTAGTAAATATAAACTACAAGAAGGAACAGGTTAGATAACTAAGGGAAAGAAAAACTGATTCATGTTTAGATTAAGAAAAGCTTCCAGAAGACTATTTTCACCAGAGGGATGGTTTTATTACCTAAAAGTTAAGAAATTATCTGAGATTAAATGTAAAACTGGGATTTGGATTCCATCCAAATGGTTGGAGTGTTTCTTACAGATTATTTAAGCCCAGAATTCCATGTAGATTCTTAAAATTTCTGAGAATGAGCATCTTACTTAGTTCTTATCCAGCTATTCAAGTATAATGGAAACTGACATTCATAGAAGTATGAATTGAGATATTTAGTTAATCCTAAATTATTCTTGCATCAAAGTTACACAGTAATTTATAAAATTGAAAAATAACTCATAGAATAATTTTTTAATCTGCCAAAGACCCCATATTATTGTACACAAAGTTAAGAAATCTACTTTTTCTTCTTTATAATTTATATTTCATGTTTGCTGAGGGCATTTGTCATAATAAAAGCATTAAAATCACAATGCAGCGCATAATCAATAATCAACGTATTTTAGGTGGTCACCCCTGCCCTGACCCAGATGAGATGCTCCAAATGGAGCCATGTAATGTGCATTCATGCACCGGCTTCTCATGGATGGCTCTTCCTTGGCAAGAGTGTTTGCCTGTGTCACCTGAAGATTCCCTTTCTTCTTCCTCCAATGGAAGTAAGACATCAGATGGATCAAATAGTGATATGGAAGCTGGTATTGAAGAAGCATTTAAAGACTCATCTTGTGGAGATGGTTTGAGGAAGAGAGAAGTTTGGTGTGTAGAAGATAATGAAAGGAGAGTACCTGACTGGAGGTAAGTGTGCTTGGGATCATTTGGATTTAGTGCAAATTGTGCTCACATCGGTGTGAATAATTATCTCAGAAAAATCATCAAGATATGTATTGTTGATCTTATGGTGATGACATATCTGAGAAAAGAAAACATTTGTAACTTTAAAATAACCTTGAATATCAAGGAATATTACGTTTTCAATTGAGGACATCAATAATTTTTCCCAAATTTTCTCACATGGAGTTTGCTTTGAAGTAATTAAATGAATAAATATGATAATCATTCGTAACATATTAGTGAAGTATGTTTATGCCTTAAAAGTGCAACTCTTTAAGAAATGCAACAACTGTGAAATGCAAGTCACACAATTAGTAGTGAAAATTCATTTCTACCTTATAGAAATGACTTTTCACTCATTGGTATTGAAAGTATTTTTATGGAAGAACTCTACTTCAAATTTGGAAAAAATTAATTCTATTTTAGCTTATTCAGNTCAGGGGCTGTGGTACTGGTGATCAATTCCGTGAAGTCAGGTAATCTATGCACACCTGTGCACACTTCATTTTTCATTTGTATCATGTGCAAAATAAGCTTATCAACCGAGAAAATAAAGCTTGCTGATAAATAACTTTGTATTTTACTTTTCAATTTTGGGCAGAAATAACAGCCTCTCATGAATAATTAAAAAATAAAATTCAGCTTTAAAAAATTCAATTCCCTTCTGCAAAGCTTTGTGTTACATTGTGATAAGTGATTAGTCAAAACATCAGTCGAAAAGTTGAAACTTTGCATACTTGTTGTGATATGAATCAGACAAGTTTAAATATTCATTTTAGTACATTTTATCTGAAAATTCACATTAAAACAAACTGGTAACTTTCTTAGACTTTCATGAAATGAGCAATAGATTTGAACTTCTCTTGGAAATAACATGCACTTAAATTATCTTTGTTTTACTCTAGATGCTTAAGAATGTTACCACATAGACCATCAGTCGAAGTAAGTGATGAAATGTGTGATCCAGTGATGCAGCCAGCTGATGTCAATGCATGTCATGTCTCTTGTCCTGGACAATGTGTTGTCAGCCCATGGTCTGATTGGTCAGACTGTCCTAAGGTATGGCTAAAGAGGGAATATTTCAGAATAAAGTCTAATTATTTGACAGAAAAATTGTAATTCCCGAAGAAACTTTAACAATAAAAAATGTTATCTAGGTTGAAGAGTTTAATTTAAATCTTGAATCTTGAAGATATTTTGCTAATACAGATCAATCTCTTTTACTCAGCCCTGTGACCCCAGCAAAGAGAGACAAAGGACAAGGTCAATTCTCCGTGCTCCTGTTGATTCAACATCAATATCTTTCTCACATTTGGGATCCCACATTTCATCAGCACATACCTGCCCACCTCTAATACAGGTTGAGACCTGTTCGGAAGGAGTGAGCTGTTTCTCTCATGGGTGGGTAGCTACTCCATGGGGCTCATGTCTACCTCTTGGAGGCTCTCCTTGTGGAGAAGGTATACAGTCAAGAGCAGTTGTCTGCAGAAGAGGTGGGAAGGAAAATGGAAGAGCAGTGGATGACAAGTAAGTTTCTGCTTCTTAGATATTTATTTTCTTGATATGATTACAAAATCATTGAAACTCATTGCACTATAATTATAATAATTAATTCTGGTATTCGAGTATAGATGTGATATGTTTCTTTTATTGAATGAAGAGGTTGATGGAAACAGATGTTTTGCTTGAGTAACATTCCATATATATTAATGTCTATAATTTTCAAACTTTCCAGCAATTCCGGCTGAAGATAATGAGTTTAGTTAGAAGTGAATATTCAACGCCCAAACCAGAAGATGCTAATTCTCAAAGAGGGGGCCGTTTATGTCCTAATTTGGAAGAAGTGAGGCCTTGCCCATACACTGCTGCTGTGTGTGCCAACTACACATGGAGAGTTGGGGAATGGTCTAACTGTAGGCTCACAACCAATGTCCAATGTGGACAGGGTTTTCGTACAAGAGGTAATTTGATAAGCAAAAATCAGTATTTGCCAAACTTTTATATGCCACAAATATCAATTCCCCAAATGTCATCTGTAATTTTTTAAATAACCAAATTAATAAGTTTATAAAATTGAAAATTACCTACTAGAAAGTCAAATATATTTTAGCATTCATTAAAAGCATTTCAGTGATTTATATTATTTATTTATACAATTGGATTCTAGATCAGCTATACATTGGAAGGAAAGTAAGGGACAAAAAGAATAATAGCCTTTTACATAGCACCTCCAACAACACCTTGCCTCTTTTCAGTATCTTGATTAATGTTAATACAGCCCCAACTATTTATAATTAGGCCTATAGTTCCACTTTGGGTATAATTCAAAAATATCTCATTTTTTTACCTAAGAACAAGTTTATACAATTATGCAGAATTATATTAACTCAAAGAAAAATATTAATTACCCTAAATTATTAATATGAGAAATCCAAGAGAGCACTATGAAACCTTACATACTTTAATGCTTCATAAGGAAAAAAAATCTTTAAAATATGATTTTTTTCATTTGACCATGTTTGAAACAGCTGTCACCTGTATCCAAAATGGGGAAAAGGAGGTTGAACCAAGTCACTGCTTCAGAAGTCCTACAATGGAGGCCTTGTCTGATAGCAAGCTTGGAATGACTATGCTTTCTACCGGTGAATCTTCCATAAGTATTATACCTTCAAGTATAGAGATGGCATCTCCTCCTCCCAAGTTATCAGAGACATGTGATGTTTCCTGTGATCACCCGTGTGTTCTGACTCAATGGTCCCCATGGTCTCCATGTAAAAGGCCATGTGCTGGACACAGAGAACGCACCCTTTCTTCTTCCTCCAATGGAAGCAAGACATCAGATNTCGATTCGCCACTTTTCCCAATGGAATATTTAAGCCATGTGTGGGGACATTCTTCCTTCGGTTCTTTTTTGCTATTGAAGAAGTATGAGTTATAGAAAGACTTTCTTTCTTTAGTTTTGGAAGTTTTCTTTTACATTTCCTTTTAGTTTAGCTAAAATTGGCTTTCCTGGATTCATAATATTCTAAAATTACTACTTTTTCTAGATTTCTCTTTTCAGAATGGTTTTTTCTTTTTCTCAAACGTGTGTATATTGGTATGATGGTTAACTTAGCAACGGCTTCACCAAGGTAAGGAGGCAACCTAAAGCTTTTTTTTTCTTATAAAATCTTATTGAATATATTTTTTGTTGAAAGCAATAAATATCTATCTGTCTATTCCTTAAAAAGTAAGAATCCCCTGCATTATTTGCATACATCTGCATTCTTAACCCTTTGGCTGCAGGAAACGTACTTCTACATTTTCCTAAGAGAACTGCGGGAAAAACGTATTTCTACGTTTGACCTGCTCTTTCTTCCCCGTTCTTGTCCTTACACAATTTTATGGCTCTGTCCCTGAATGAGACACCCAAAGGCTCACTCTTCTGTATTGTTCTAGATTGGGAAAATCTAAGGGATTTCGCACCTCGGGAGAAACCCAAAGCTTCGATTTATAAATAGCGGATTTACGAAATTAGTTATAATTGATAAAAATCAAGATATCTCTGAATAAGATCATACTTTTTCTATTTTCCTGAATAACCTGTTTGAGTTACATTTTTAGATTAATATTAGTCCAAGATATTTTATGGATGCTTCTGTGATGTATAAGTTTTTCTCCTAGAATATTAAAGTACATACCTTTATGCTAAGAATATTGGAACAGATAATCAAAAATATTAGAACCAACTGCAGGTTCCTCAATTGTATTTAATTTATTTGAGTGTTGATAACCATTCCTGAGTCCTTGTCTCACTAAGATCATGGATCATAGACCAGTCGAACTACAATTCTCAAATTGATATGTTCTAAGATTTAATTATTCAGTGACTCACAAATTCTTTAAGTAACATTACAAGAATATTATAAGGAACTGATAATAAAACTTTATTCATATTTCTACAGGCCTTTCATATCTGAGGGACGAATGTCATGACATAAAATTATTCCCTCTTATTGAAACTAAGCAATGCCCTTGTGGAGATTTTGATTGGGTCCCGGATGGACCTTGGTCTTCTTGTATCCTTGATTGGGCCCATGAGAAAGATGAATTATTGGGACCTAGAGCAAATGGAAGATCTCCTGCGCCAGGACTTTGTGGGGCTGGCCGACGATATCGAAGGAGAGAATGCAGGGACTCTGATGGAAATTTGGTAGAACCAAGGTAATTGCTTCATAAAGAAAATAAAACATTTCATGCTAAAATGACATTGACAAAATTAACAGCGATATAAATAAAGGAAGAGTTATTAATTTTGATTCTCCTATAGACATAAGACTTCCAGTTTCCTTCATATTTTTTTTGAAATATAAGGAATTAAATAAAAGTTAATTGTTGGGACCTCATGATGATTGAATTTTTTTTACCATAAAGTATCCTTGAGTGTAGAAATATACACTATAGAATCAAGGAACCACTGATAAGATCATTTAGCCTTAGATAAAATGTTCTCTGCATTCTTTCGGGTTCCACCGCGGTCATACACAACAGGTAATGACAATGTTTTGCCAGCATTTTAGCTGGCTTCTTCAGGTCTAAGATGAGTCAGGCCTCTTTGACCTAAAGAAGCCAGCTGAAATGCTGGTGAAACGTCATCATTACCTGTTGTGTATGTTCATGATGGAACCCGAAAGAATGCAGAGAACAACCGATCGCCACAGAAACCTTCGAGCCCACATTAGATAAAATATGTTGAATGAAAAAACTGGATGCCATCTGAAGATTGCTTTTAGGCAATTGGAAATACTCAGTATGAACTTTGTTGAAGGCAGAGAGCATAAGTTAGCTTTTCTTTAACTGCAATAATTTTTTTTGATAACAAAAAATTAAATCTTTTTATTTATTTAAGCTGGTGCTTGGAAGGATCTGGAATGGAAGAGGAGCCTTGTCTGATTCCATGCCCTGCTGATTGTCATCTGGGGCCATGGAGTTCATGGGGAGCATGCAACACTTTGTGTGGACCTGGGATGCAAAATCGTACGAGAGAGGTCAGTGAGATATATAGCTTTGAAAATTGCAAATTGATAATGGGTTAACTATTTCAGCTGGCAAATATTTAGGGTAGAGAAAAGTATTTTAGACCATCATTCATGAAAATATAAATTTTTAAATTAGAGTATGTTGTGGCCCATTATTTCAGGTAATTTATATATTTTATATCTGATTGAATTTTATATTTTGAAAATTTTTAGGAATGCATTCAAAACATATTATCACTGAGTTTTATTGAAGATAGTTTACTTAAATTAGATGATTTCTCCATTAAAATAAAATGCCAGTTAAGTAAGTGGTACTTAACTAGTAAGATATCTGTCAAAATTCCAGATCTTGAGAGCAGCAGTAAATAGAAGTCTGCATGGGCTAAAATATTTTATCCAAGCACAGCCCATGAGTAAGCCTAAGGCCAACCTGGTCCTTATATTAATTGCATTTTGAGAACCAAAATTTGGTCTGAGCACAAAAAAATTCTGTAGCCCAGCCCAAACCTGAGCCTGAGCGTAACTCTAAATTTCATTTGTTTCTTCCTTTTATTTTGTCTGGGAATAAAATCTAAATTTCATTATTGCAAGCATGTTATTAGACATTTTTAAGCTGGACTGTCTCTTTAGGAGGGAACTAATACCATTAACTATGATGAGTTGAAGAGATAGTAAAAACAAGATTAGAACCTCTGGTCTGTAAATTTTTAATTAATGCATATACGAATATAACATAAGTCTTTCAGACTTAATTATTTAAGAATTTAAGGGATAAATTATACTCAAGTAATTCTTCTACAGATGTGAAATCTTACCTCAAATACTCATCTGATGTATAACCCATCGTGTGTTCACATAAGCCAGATCAAGAAAAGCTATGCATTCAAAACTCTTGAAACAGTGAAAATTTTAATGTCCTCTGGAATCTTGCAGTCATAATTACAGTAGCATGAATATTAAGTTTTCCTTGTGCTCGTCAATTGTTTTCTTTGTTCTAATTTCATAAAAATCATGTAATTCATACATTTTGATCGATTTCAACCCAGCAATGACTAGCATGTGTATTGATTTGCAATAGCTCACATTAATTAAAAATCCTAGAGTAGAAGAATTTAGACAATTTATTTACTTTGATAATGAGGATTAGAAACTAAATAGAGAAGGTTAATATTAACAAAAATTTTAATTCATCAGAGGGCTAGCATAACTCTGCGAATGGAATATGAGAATATCTACTTGTTGGTAAACATTAACAATTTATATATGAATACATTACATAAAGTTTATTAAGTAAGAGAATCATCTTCTTGAGCATCTGGAATTGTTTCCATTAAAATGTATCCATTAATTTGTAACTGAATAATTCTAAAATGTTATTAGTATATGTTGAATAAAATTCAATTCTTATCCTTTTTGTTTTAAATCAAGCTCCTAATCATAATTGCTTACTTTTTCAAAACATTTTCAGAATGAGTTTTCTTCAAAGTTTGGGTATATCAAGAACCTTATACAAAGAAATTATCTCTGGGTTTTGTATAAACAGTTATGGTTAAGGACTTGGTTTTAAACACACATGAGACTAAGTCTCTTATTTAGTGTAAGAGTTTACAATAATTATGGTAAATTAAGATTTTCAGTGACTTTAAAATTTTTAAAAAATCTTCTTGAGCCCAAAACTTACTTAAGGAGTATGTTTCAATTCATTGAAAACTAAGTGACAATCTTTTAATTGGGAATTGTTAATATCTCCTATTTTAATTTCATTCTGTGATGAATATTTTTCCTGTTTTCTTTATTTTTTGCTTATTTGTATCCATTCCTCTTATTCATCTACTTTATGGTTTTATGAGTTTGAATTTTATATTCTTTATTTTTCCTTTATTAGGGATAAAAATTAAATAATTAAAATGTTGTTTAATTATTTATGCTGAAATAAAATTGTTCTTATGAGAGCTTTGGAGATGCATGGGAAATGAAATGCAACTTTAGAGGCAGCATATAGGTGAATAAGTTCTTATTCTAGTAGCACATGGAGTCATATCAGGTATTTGGTTTATTATATTACTTTCATTTTTGTTTTGTACCTTGTTTAACTATTAGTAAACCACTTTGACATGTCCTTTTTTAATAAAAATTATTATTCCTATAATTTAAGTGCAGTCACTTAAATTGGATTTTCGAAATGGTAATTTTAATACCTATACTTGAGAAATATTTATATGTGCCTTTACAATATCCTGTTAATATTTTAATCAAGTTCTTAGTTTTTCAAAAGTATTCTTCCCTTATTAGCTTACCTTTTTTTCTTATAAAATCTTATTGAATATATTTTTTGTTGAAAGCAATAAATATCTATCTGTCTATTCCTTAAAAAGTAAGAATCCCCTGCATTATTTGCATACATCTGCATTCTTAACCCTTTGGCTGCAGGAAACGTACTTCTACATTTTCCTAAGAGAACTGCGGGAAAAACGTATTTCTACGTTTGACCTGCTCTTTCTTCCCCGTTCTTGTCCTTTCCCAATTTTATGGCCCTGCCTCTCAATGAGACACCCAAAGGCTCACTCTTCTGTATTGTTCTAGATTGGGAAAATCTAAGGGATTTCGCACCTCGGGAGAAACCCAAATCTTCGATTTATAAATAGCGGATTTACGAAATTAGTTATAAATGATAAAAATCAAGATATCTGCGAAGTGTTTGGTATCAAAATGATCAGCAAAGTGCAAGGAAAGTAAATTCGGACTGCTTATACAAAACAAATTTCTTATTAAATATATCATGTATGATACCAACCATAATTTCTAAAGAATGACCACTGACCGCAACCCATAGGAAAAAGGTCGACCTGGATTATAAGGGGTAACTACCTGCTAGGACTTGCCTGCGCCTCCAGTACTCCTGTTACTTTTCTCCCGCACACAGATGTAGAAAAATCTGAGGGTCCCGCAGCTAAAGGGTTAAATAGCATAAGGTTATTTAGCCACAATAACTGTTTGATTAGCTAATATTTAATCTGTGTTTATTCTGTGTATTCTTAATTAAGTATGTATTAAAATATTTACTCTCTCCAACATCTTCATTTTTATGACTCAGATATACAGTTTTTAGTTTAAATAATAACAACATCTTTCAAACTATCCATAGATAATCAGACCAGAGATGAATGGAGGACGTCCATGTGGTCCAACACTTGAATGGAAAGTTTGTGATACTTCTTGTAATCAATTTCATTGGGTTGTTGGAGGATGGAGTGACTGTCAACTGATACCATCTGATCGAATCAGGGGCTGTGGTACTGGTGATCAATTCCGTGAAGTCAGGTAATCTATGCACACCTGTGCACACTTCATTTTTCATTTGTATCATGTGCAAAATAAGCTTATCAACCGAGAAAATAAAGCTTGCTGATAAATAACTTTGTATTTTACTTTTCAATGTTGGGCAGAAATAACAGCCTCTCATGAATAATTAAAAAATAATATTCAGCTTTAAAAAATTCAATTCCCTTCTGCAAAGCTTTGTTTTACATTGTGATAAGTGATTAGTCAAAACATCAGTCGAAAAGTTGAAACTTTGCATACTTGTTGTGATATGAATCAGACAAGTTTAAATATTCATTTTAGTACATTTTATCTGAAAATTCACATTAAAACAAACTGGTAACTTTCTTAGACTTTCATGAAATGAGCAATAGATTTGAACTTCTCTTGGAAATAACATGCACTTAAATTATCTTTGTTTTACTGTAGATGCTTAAGAATGTTACCACATAGACCATCAGTCGAAGTAAGTGATGAAATGTGTGATCCAGTGATGCAGCCAGCTGATGTCAATGCATGTCATGTCTCTTGTCCTGGACAATGTGTTGTCAGCCCATGGTCTGATTGGTCAGACTGTCCTAAGGTATGCCTAAAGAGGGAATATTTCAGAATAAAGTCTAATTATTTGACAGAAAAATTGTAATTCCCAAAGAAACTTTAACAATGAAAAATGTTATCTAGGTTGAAGAGTTTTATTTAAATCTTGAATCTTGAAGATATTTTGCTAATACAGATCAATCTCTTTTACTCAGCCCTGTGACCCCAGCAAAGAGAGACAAAGGACAAGGTCAATTCTCCGTGCTCCTGTTGATTCAACATCGATATCTTTCTCACATTTGGGATCCCACATTTCATCAGCACATACCTGCCCACCTCTAATACAGGTTGAGACCTGTTCGGAAGGAGTGAGCTGTTTCTCTCATGGGTGGGTAGCTACTCCATGGGGCTCATGTCTACCTCTTGGAGGCTCTCCTTGTGGAGAAGGTATACAGTCAAGAGCAGTTGTCTGCAGAAGAGGTGGGAAGGAAAATGGAAGAGCAGTGGATGACAAGTAAGTTTCTGCTTCTTAGATATTTATTTTCTTGATATAATTACAAAATCATTGAAACTCATTGCACTATAATTATAATAATTAATTCTGGTATTCGAGTATAGATGTGATATGTTTCTTTTATTGAATGAAGAGGTTGATGGAAACAGATGTTTTGCTTGAGTAACATTCCATATATATTAATGTCTTATATGCAAATTATATCTGTAGAGCAAACAAAGATAAAAGGTATCAAATGTGTGTAATAGAATCTCATATTAGTTTATATAGCTCATAATACCAAAATGGAAAATTCTAACCCAAAAACTTGCTTCAGAAAATGTATTGTAGTTAATGTTCTTTAACCATATTTTGCCTTCTCAATGCCTCTAGACAGACTAGCAAAATAAGATAACTGAGTATATATGTGTCTCTTAAAAGGGATAGGAATAGTTTAAATGGATCTTTCCATCATAAAGTAAAGGTTTGGTGAACAAATGATATTGTAAGTTATTTTATGATTAACTTTGTGAAGGGTTAGAGAAAACCTCTGTTGAACCACTTAAACTGGTACTACATTTCCATGAAAAAATTGGAAATTTTTGTGTATGTGTAACTCCTTTGCAGAAAATAAAGTTCTTCATGAGTCCTTATCAATGATAGTTTATAATGAATCACTTTATTTGTTAATAGAGTTTTCTTTGATTTTAATTTGACCAAAATATGATGCAATATTTACTTACTTTTCTAGATATTGTGAGATGGAAGGAGTCAGACCAAGTCCATCCGAGAAGTGGTGTTATGTAGACTGCCCTGTGGACTGTGAAGTGACAACATGGGGTTCTTGGGATATGTCTGAATGCCAATGTGGTACTCCTGGTTAGTTTTCATGGATCTACTGAAATAGTGAATTTACTATCAATTACAAAAGAAATACATACTCTCTCAATAGCCAGTAAAATCAGATATCACCCTTTCAAACCTTCATTTAGCTTCATATTGCCTCAGTGACCTACAAAAGTTTGTTTCACAATCTCTAATTAAATAAAATCATTTTTGATGTTGAAAGTGGTGACTTTACCTTAAGTTTAAAATTTCAAATTTCGATCCACTTATGATCTTAATCTTGTATGCATTCCTAATGTTCATACCTTAGAATGTATTCTTCTACCCTAATTAATTATAAAGATTCTATAATCTGAACTCTTTCACAATCAGGTGGTAGTATGACCAGGCAGCGTTACATAGTTACAAATCCAAGTGAAATGGGTCGCCCATGTCCCACAGAATTGGTCCAAAGGAGGCCATGTCCTGCTGTTCCTTGCTATTACTGGGAGCGTGGAGAGTGGTCACAGTGCAATCTTCATGTATGTAACTAATCAACCATGAATAGCTAAATTTCATAACTTACTCCACATTATTTCAAGAAACAATTTGATGCTATAAGTCGTAATTGATAATACATTTAAAAATTTGTAATCTAATTTTTTCATGTGTTTAAGAAAATCAAGTTAATGGTTGAGAAAATATGTTAGGATGTAGAAATTTATAAACAACATATTTTATAACATAACTATTACAAATGCCTACAACTTATCACTCATGTTATTGCGCAATCAGCCATAATCAGGTTAATAATAGCCAATGCTGAATGTGTATTCAGCCTATTTCATGTAGAAATTTTATAATTGTTGGAATTAATGCTTAATTGATACTTAATACTATTTTTTAATATATTATGATGGAAATAAACCTTATAAAAATTTGTGTGAATTTTTCTCGGGTTAACACCCAGGTAAGTTCAGGATGTTNAAACCCTAGAATATCTGCAGAAATCTCCTCCGTTGTTCACGTCGTTCGCTCTTGAATGAGTCTATAGTAGGTAAAGGTACACACCCCTCATGAAAGCTGTAATGCTTTGTAGTAGTAGTATTGTTAAAAGTGCTTCGACAGCTTAGGTCATTTTGCACGAGGGCCCCCACCGGGAATCGAACCCGGGACTGTAATGCGCTGATATTATTAATTACCTCCTTGAGTTACCATTTTGTTTTACCAAAATTTTACGTTCAAGCAAGTGCATTTCCTTAGAACTATAGGACAATGGGCTTCTTTTCTACATTTTCTTTAATTATTCTCCAAATCTAAATTAACATTTTTACGAAGTTAGGGTCGAATTCATATGAAGTAAAAATATAAACTTATGAACATTTCAATTAACTGCTTCTCACTTAATGAATTTCCTGGATTTCCAGGAAGCTTCGAACCTTATACGGAATCTTGTCGGAGATAAGACGTTTATTGACCATGCAATGTTCCATTATAGACTATTAATGAACATTTATCGAATATTATAATAATAATTATTTAATAATAATTTATGATAAACGGTTTTATCATTTAATAACTATCAATGCCCAAAAATCCTACAAAAAAGAAAGGTTAGTTTTTGGTCTGCAAATCAGAAATGAAACTTTTATCTTGCAAATAAAAGATAAGGGTTTTTTTCTCTCTTTTTAACTTTTATTCGCCAAATAAGTGAGAACTGTGAATGCATTACTCCTTGGAGGACATATGTTTCCCTATTAATTTATAGCTATTTGAAATAAAGATTTGTACATTTTACAACTACTTACAGAGATTTCTATTTAATATGATATAGAGTAATACATCTTACATTATGGTTCAACAGGGAGCCAGCTGTGGTCATGGCACTATATCTCGTAACATCACATGCAAGAGGGAAAGCAATTCAAAGATTTCAAACAGAATATCTGTGAACCTGGAACCAGAGTCAGGATCTTGGTCAGTTGTTGAGGATAGCTACTGCCTTCCCCCGTCATTACCAACAACAGCTGCATCTTTAAGCTCTCTTCCACGCACACTTGCCATTTCTTTGGATCTCATAACCGAAGATTCTTGCTATGTACCGTGTCATCGAAGGAGTCATACCAAAGGAGGGAGCAATGCAATTGAAGAGTCCAGCAATGATGGAGCAGAAGTAGAAGATTGTGAAGTTTCTGAGTGGGGAAGGTGGAGTCACTGCCACAGGAGTTGCAGAGAGGGAGATAGTGGATCTACTGGTGAGTTTACACACTGATTCTCAAAATCTTAGCTTGCATACGACAGAGATATCAAAATAATTTAGTATTTCATGACAGAAAAATCCTATCGTAAAATTTTGCAAGTGTCTAATGGATGGCAAATATCATTTTTCATTCCATTTATTTTTAAGCGAAATTGAACCTCATATCTTTTCTTACCTTTATCGTAATAACATGCAAACTTTTCATGTTTTATCATGCAGGTGGCTATCAAACTCGCTCACGCACAGTATTGAGGCCTGTGAAGGCTGGTCCTGGAGGAGGACCGCCGCCTTCCTGCCCAACGGCACTGTGGGAGACCAGGCCCTGTGCTTCAACTTCCACTGCTCCTTGCCTCACCTACCGTTGGGCAATACTTCCATCATCTGACGGTCCCAATGCACCAGCAGCCATTGTATGCCTTCGTTCCGATGGCGTAGAGGCGGAAGGTATGTACGAGAAGAGATTACATCTCTTGTATGGAACTACATAGTAATAAATTGTCGTTATTTGGGTGGGAATGAGACTAAAAAGTCTCTTCTTCCACATATCCCACCATCATTATTAAAACAGTTATTATTTTGAAAGAGCTCGAGAAAAAATAAAAGACTGAACAGAAAACATTATGTTGGAAAAGTAAGCATCTGAGCACATCCACGAACTCCAAGAGGGAATCTATGATCAGATATTTTAATGACCTTCGACCTCTAGGGCGGAATGTTTAGGATACGCCTACTAACGCTAAAGTCTCGGGTTCTAGGATATCAGGTAGTATTCACGTCTCCCACTGTTACGGTAGTGGACGTTTGTGGGCATTTAGTAACTTTTAAAAAATTATAAATAAAAGTATATTACAAATTCCTAGCTAGTTAAAGGATTCCGGGATTATAGGTAGTAACTTCTTCCGCAACTAAAACGAACATTTCATTTAGATGAAACTTGTTATATGTTCTTTATTTAAATTCAGCGCACAAGAATGACACCTACGTTTACTTTCATCGTGATATCTGGTTGATGAGATGTTTGAAGGACATTCACTTGTAATATTTTACTGTAAAATCTGATTCTTCTATGAAGATTCGTATATCGATGTGTAAGATAGATATGAGACTTCTGATTCTCAGAACAAACAACGATTAGGATTAAATGAATAGTTTATTGATACTTTTCAGTGAGTAGAGTTAAAATGTAGCCGTGAAAATTTGCAATGCTGACATGAAATTGAAAAATATTCTCATTCCCTTTTATCCTTGATGGAGATTTGTTGAGTAAACCTCCGTAAAAGATTCCCTAAGGAAGAGAAATTGCTGAAGCTCGGAATATCTTCTAGCTCATGCAAACCGCTCTAAAAAGACAGATTCATGAATGTAGGAATGTAAGAATTTTCTGTTAAATAAGAACGATCTGACTTATTTTAAGAGTAGATAATACCGTTCATAAGTGTCTAAATTTCTAGGGCATTTGTTAAAGGGAAAAGAAAAGTGTGCTGTGTAGTACATTTCCGAGTCATTGAAAATCCCGCTCCTAGTTAAATCAAACAACTTCTGGTTGCTATGGTTTTTGATACAGGCAAGACCTTCATTCAACTTGCGTTTAACAAATATTTTAAATATTTGTCAATTGCGGAATCAAAAAATCAGTCATCCCCTGTAAATTTTTGCTGTTGATATTTAAATATGACTGAATTTCACTTAATTTTCCCATCAGCGCGAAAAATGGCCCTGTTATTTGCAATTGTTCTTAAATGAACCAAGAAATTCGAAATTATTTCCGAATGGAGAATAACGTCTCTGAAGAAATGTGTTAAGTACTCTTGAAGAAATGTGAAACCAGCTTCATAAAAAACGTTAACAATATTGATTAATCATAAAGTCAAGATATATGTGACGAGGGGGAACTTCGCTGTTTTCTTCGGCTTTGCTACTTCCGGGAAAAAATTTCACTTTGGAAACAGTACAAACGAAAGAAATCTGATATTTTGCTTGTGCTTCCTCGTAATTTTACCCGACAAAATTCCTTTACGCCTGAGAGAGGTGAGGGAGAGAGAGGTAGAAGGAAATCTCTGGGAGACATCTCGGAAAAGGGCGGTGGCTCTCTTCTCCACAGAAACCCTAGAATATCTGCAGAAATCTCCTCCGTTGTTCACGTCGTTCGCTCTTGAATGAGTCTATAGTAGGTAAAGGTACACACCCCTCATGAAAGCTGTAATGCTTTGTAGTAGTAGTATTGTTAAAAGTGCTTCGACAGCTTAGGTCATTTTGCACGAGGGCCCCCACCGGGAATCGAACCCGGGACTGTAATGCGCTGATATTATTAATTACCTCCTTGAGTTACCATTTTGTTTTACCAAAATTTTACGTTCAAGCAAGTGCATTTCCTTAGAACTATAGGACAATGGGCTTCTTTTCTACATTTTCTTTAATTATTCTCCAAATCTAAATTAACATTTTTACGAAGTTAGGGTCGAATTCATATGAAGTAAAAATATAAACTTATGAACATTTCAATTAACTGCTTCTCACTTAATGAATTTCCTGGATTTCCAGGAAGCTTCGAACCTTATACGGAATCTTGTCGGAGATAAGACGTTTATTGACCATGCAATGTTCCATTATAGACTATTAATGAACATTTATCGAATATTTAATCCGTAAGAGGCCTAAAACTAATAAATAAAATAGTTTACGACGTCAAAATATACATAATTTTTTATTGATAATATCTCTAAATCTTAGATAAATAAATATCTTTGTACATAAAAATATATTCAGTAACGCGTCGATGTTTTCGCTCTTCTGTCAAAAATTGAACAGCTAAGTTGGAAGTAACACTAATTGCACTAAACAAAATATCACCCATCACATACACCAAACACCATCAAAAGAACAAAACGAGTACAATGTACATTTCGATGTCAGGAACATCATCTTCAACGGTACAAATGTGACGTTTGTCATGGGTGGGTGATATTATCTATAGCCATCAGCTGTTTTCCCTTGAGGCACTAAACAAACATTCATTAATTGCACTAGAGACCATCACGCAACAGAACTATGTAAAGACATGTACATGTATGATGACCACACCAAACTGGGCGATAGTCTCATCTCTAACTAAAGAATTGGTTCTCTCGTAACAGATTTTGCTTTCTTTGCCCGTGTGAAAGATAAGCTTCCCGTAAAACTGAAGAAAATAGTGAGACAAATGCTGAAATTCATACATCAGAAATAAAAGAAAAATTGCCTCCTGAATTATGCCTCTGAACTAAAAAGGGAATGAAGTACAGTATTGAGATTTGTGCACCGCGAAATAGAAAGGCCTTTAACATGGGAAGCTGAAATATTTAAGGTCACCAAAATGTGGAATGGGGATATAAATAAAGAAAAGCAGCTTCTCGTAATAATAAAACAAATGCTAAAGGGGAAAGAGTCTGGTATGGAAAGAAAAAAAGGAAGCAGAGGACGTGGTAGGTCAAATATTGGGAGGGAAGGAATTGCAATGAAAGTTGCTGAAGAAAGGATGCAAGGGAAAGTGGGATATAAGAAGATATGGAGGTATAAATTTGGAGAATATCTGAATAATATGGAGGACTTAGTTAAGCGAAAGACAGCTCAAACGCAGGTGATCAATATTTTCGTCGGCAATGAGGATAAACAGGATTCTAGGACATCGTGACGTATGCTTTAAGTCAAATAAAGCTATTTACAGTGGACCGAGACTTCAAACGCTGTGAAGCGACGCCTGTGCGTTCTCTTATGTTTCCCTCGAGATTTTCTGTGCAACCGTACAATAGGGTTATCCAACCTTTCCAGCCGGAGGTTCAGATAAGAAATTTCATCGAACAAGTGGACCAATGTTGGATCCCTTAAATTAGACTACCCTTCTCTCATAAAAGCATATCACAGTTTCGCAGATATTCGCAGAGTGCTCAAGCAAAAACGTTTTCGATGTACTACACTTGCTTTATCTGAGAATAGAGGTTTCTGAGATCGAAATTTATTTACTATACTTTGATATGAGCCGCTAGCCAGTTGAAAATCTTCAGCGGGCCGCAGCCCGCATTTTGGACAATCCAGTAGAGCAGGGCTCTAATGAATATTTGCCGTTTTGAATTTAATTTTGATCGCGTTAGGGCTATACTAGACTTTCAGGAATAGGTGTACATAATTATTACAAAATGATGTTCCGTCTTTTTATCACACATAGTTAATAAATAAGATTAAACGGGAATGTTTACTAAGCGAATGAAGTGAAACAGGTGGTTTATGTAGGAAAAGTACTTCTTTATTTATTTAATTTTAACTTATGCGTGATTATTGTTCAACCATTCAACCATCTTTTATGTTTTTGTTTTTATTTCCTATTTGAAATTTGAAACGTTTGTATTTTGTTACTCTTTGATATTTTCTTGTGACTTTGATGTAATTTTGGAAGCATTTTAACTTTGTAAATGCTTCTATGGTGGGTAAATTGATATATTTTCAGTCATACGAATATAAGTTGAACTAACGGCTTTTAATCCTCATCAGCAGTCTACTGAATATACTACTGTTGATATACTACTTAGATTGAATTGGGAAGGAACTCCTTATGAGAATTAACCATGAGTTCAAAGTTATCGGTTTGTGGATCTGTCCTTCCGAGATCAATTAAGCAACCAAATGCGATCGAGCTAACGAAATAAAGAAAAGGCAGGGACATCAGGAATCTTGTCTTCAATTTTAATTTTCAATCATCTTAAATGAATAGTTTTGCTCACAAATCCTGCAGCTTCCATTATTTCAACCTTCTAATGCCACCGATTCTTCAATCACTCGTATTACTTTTATTTAACGTTGTATCTGGTTTTGGAAACTGAATAGTAATTCACATTCTCTTGTGCGTAAACTTATAGTATAACCAGCATCAGCATAATGGATAGGAAAATTCATACAAATGTTATCATCGCAACTTCATTGACAATTGCAATTTTTGAAATCCTTTCGAATAGCTACTCACTTATTTATTTCCAGAAAGTTAACGTCCCTTTCCAAATACGTTACTTACTAATACAATACTTATAATTTATGTCATTTTAGTTTTCTAAAATTTTTATTTTGAGATCATGCGTAATTGATACGTAGTTTGATTTTTGCATTTCTCTGACTCGGAAGGGAGAGTGATGGTCCTTGGATCCATCATTGCTAGGGGATGTAAAAGAAAGGGCTATTTCCCTTCAGTTAGGTGTATAAAATCGCAAGGAAATGCATTTCTACGTGTTCCTGTATAGATTCTTGAAATCATTCAAAGAGATCTACAAATCCATAATACAGGTAATGAAAGAAGAACTTAGATTTGCATTACTCAAGTCGAAATTTGCGGGGCACTAAAAAGGGAATCAAATCCTAGAAATTCGTAGAAATTCCAGAATGAGTTCAGAAGCACAGAGTTGAGGTCAAGGTCGAATGTTATTTCAAGAGTCACCACTCTATTTTTTGGGCGACCTCTACGTTTGGATTTCCAACTGGTTAGGTTATCTGAGGATATGTCTGAAGGGAAAGATCTAGGGAAATCAGTAGAGGTAGGCGATGAGGACAAAGGAAACTACACACTTATTGTTAAATCAGAATTTGACAGAGCAGTATCAGACCTTAACCCCAAGAGATCAGTAGGAGTAGATGAAATGAAAGGAAAATCTTGAAATCCTGGAGGAATTTAGGACTCACAACACTTAATGATCTGATTTGTAGAATTTACAGTAGCGGCAAAGTTGCAATCGACTTCGAGAAAAGCTTGATATTTATGCTGCCTAAAACGGTAAGACAAATAATTGCGAAAAATATCGCACTGTTAGCCTAACACCACATATCGAAAATTTTAATCGGAATTATCTAAAGATTTCACAAATACATAGAAAGAAGACCAGTTTGGTTTTCATAAAAGCAGAAGGACTAAAGAAGCAATATTGACGCTCAGAATCTTGATAGATAAGAGGCCAAAGAAAAGAAAACGCACATGCTTGGCTTTTTTAGATTCAGTTACAGATAAAGAATACTCAGTCTATGCGTAGTTTTCAATTCATCTATTCTTTCTGAAGCAAAAAACTAATACTACTAGAAGAACAAGGGAACCGGAACGTTGGCGAAGCCAATGTTAGAATATGCCTCTAAAGCTTGGGATCCATATCACGATCCGACAGACAAACTTAACAGAATGGCGGGATAGTAATAATAATAAAAAGGCTTATACAAATAAACGGAACTGGAAAGAGGTCCAAGATAGGTTGACCCGTCCAAAATCCACCGACAAAAATGATCATCCTTGTAAAATGTACTCAGAACCTCCTGAAACGGATTTTGGTAAATATTCTTACGTAAACAGAACGGTAGAAGAATGGAATAATTACCTGAAGATATTCTTAACCTCTTCTAAAATAATCGAGGGACGTTTCTAAAACAAATTTATTTTACGTGTAAGTTATTAATTATATTCTTATATCTAGTTTATTGTAAAATGCAATGCAGATTATGATACTCAAACCTCAACGTTTTGGAATGTTTTTATCTTTGAAAGTGGTGGTTTTTTCTTCCTACCAGCGCACAGTGGGCTGAAATCGGAAAAAGCCGGACAAAAGTCCAAAATGGCTTTTTTTAAGATACAGACCTGAACCTTTGCATATATATACAGAAATGATTGCTGATCATGCAATGGTAAGTCATTTCTCATATATCCCNGCACATATGATGCCACCGGGAATCGAACCCGGGACAGCTTTCACCGAAGTCGAACGCGTTGCCCACTTGGCTATCGGGAGCCCTGTTGGACTCTAAGGGGGTTATCTCTTTAAATGGATATGAACAGATGTAGTTCTAGTATATGTAATGTTGCCTCCGGATAGCGGTAAAAATGATAGTAATGGATTAGGGTGTGACGGATTTAAAGCGTAAGTGTGCCGCGCCGGAGGAAAAGTTGGGAGGCGCATTGTGTGGTTGAGTAGATTGGTTGGGAAGGATAGGAGGCGCTGCATTATAGCCTGTCTCCACCCGTTTCATTTCTCCACCCGTCGACATCACAGGCGCATGTGACGGACAGCCCAAGCCTTGCCCCGAGGACTGCGATAGGATCCCTGGAGCAGTCTGCAGCGGTTCTTCAGGGAACTGCGTTTGCAGGGACGGACTGCGGCCGAGGTACACGTCGTCTCCGAAGGGAGGCGGTGGCGGCGGACCATCCCGACGCGGACGCCTCAGTGCGTGCGAGATGACGGCAGCGGGCGGACGCAGCGGCCGAGGCGGAGGAATGGGCGGCGGGGGGGCCGATGGCATCCTCGTCGGGGTCGAAGGCATCAGGAACGCCGACGACGAGTCAGAAATCCAGTCCAGGTTCTACTACCCGAGTGAGTACTCCATAATAATACCAAGGCGCTCATGCAAAGGTTTTCGATTTAAGCGCTCCAAATCAACTTGCGATCTCTGTCCTTCTCGATTGCTGAAAAATTTTACTTTTCTCATCGCCATCGGAATTAGAGAGATCCTGAAATTGGAAAAGGAAACGAAGGAAAACAGAGACTCCATTTTAAATCGTTACGTCTTTAAACAGGATAAATTAGTTCATTGTTAAATCTTAAAACTAGATAAATTGTTTTCATTGTTAAATTTTTAATTTTAAAATTTCAAACCTTCAAACCTAAATTATTAAATGTTATAACGTAAGTTGCACATAATAATCCCTAATTATGAAGGATAATTTATGCTATACGGATAATAATTTGCTGAATTAAGTAATCGGAAGTTTGCGTTCCAGTTTTTCTGATCAGTACGGCAGATGAAAACCGCGGTTAAAATTCACGAAACTATGATCCCTAATGTTATTTTTCCGATCGTAGAATTCCACATAAAGGCGAACTCGATTGAGGATATTTTCGCTGAAGGAGAATAATGCATTGAATCTGACTCCTCCGTAAGCCGTCTGTAATTAATAGAAGAACTGCACCATAGGGGTTTTTGATTCCCTGAATGCCTGGAATTCTCAAAAATGCTATGTTTCGTTGCTATCGTTTTACTGCGCTAATCTCGACCGCCACGTTCGGTGTCACGGATTTTGTGAGGTACTATTATGAACCAAATTTTCCGACCCCTCACCTTTAACGCTATCTTATCAACCTCCGCCGCGCGTTTTTCGTAAACAAACCCAGCTGTCAAGGTTCATTGATTCATTCAAACCTTCCCAAACATAAGTGCATCGTAAAGTTGCAAGACCGAATGTCTGACTCGGAAATTAATTTTCATCATCACACACATATCCTGAATGTGATACAGCTCTCTATTGCTTGTGGTAATCAGAGTTTAGGGTAAGTGCTCGCCTCTTTGGCTTAAGCATAATTATTCCTCTCTAAATTACCAACCTTTGGCAAAGACTTATTTCCGTGTCGAATGCAAAATTCGCGGGTTTCCCCCGGCAATAGTGCGCGTGAAGATGCAACGCGTAGAGTCTGCTTTTCGTTCTAATTTAAGAATCCTTGCGTATTCGATGTTTATTATCTCGTGGCCGAGGCGAGATAGATGGATAAATTAATGTCGAAGCGATAAATGATGAAGCTCTGCTTTTCCTTACTCAAACAAAGATATTCATGACGCTGAACGAGGGCTGGCGGAGGGTTCTGGCTCTTGAAACGACAAAACGCTCCTCTTTGAATGTTTGTTTTCACTCTCTTTTCGAAATATTGAGCCACATGAAGCCCATTTTCGTTTTCAATTTATACCTTTAAGGATTTAGTTCTTTTCAAATCACTCAATAGTCTTCAAGTTTTTCCGTTGGCCTATCTTTGACTCACGCATGTAAGCGCAGAGACTACCAGTAGGTTACCAATGGACTACTAATAGAGGTTTCGGTTTCGAATCTCGCATAGGGCATGATTGTATGCATACGTAAATCAAACAATATATCTAGTTTATTGTAAAATTGGTCTTCTGAGTCAAATTTCGCCCAGAAAGACGTTACTATTACAATACGGTATGAATTATGAATGGTTTTCGGAGATGAGTCATATTTTCCTCTCCTCTCCACGATTAATTCAGTACATTATCCAAAACTTAAAAATTCTTAGTCTCGGTTAGTTTTAAAAACGGCAACGCTGCATTAACGGTATGATTCGAGTTCATAGAAAAGAAGTGGAAATTTATATTGAACTAGCTGAAGTGCCCGTTGAGTCTCAACGGGGAGGATAGAAGTCGGATTAAATGTAGCATACCTATTTGCACATAAGAGAAAATTAAATCGCGCATCTTAGTTTAGTCCATTGGGACAGGTTATCGAAAGCAAAAATTTTCCAATCAAAGTTCGAAGCCGAAATCTATTATCAACAATAAGAATGTAAATCTTTATGGAATTTCCTTCTTATGAAA
Source organism: Ladona fulva (assembly GCA_000376725.2). NCBI lineage: Eukaryota > Metazoa > Arthropoda > Insecta > Odonata > Libellulidae > Ladona > Ladona fulva. Next base: position 87,295 of record KZ309126.1, on the reverse strand, counting down.
CTTTTCTAAAGTTAATGTGCAAGTTTGCAAGATTTCCAACTTCTGGTTCTAATCGTAAAATATGTCAATAGTCCGAATTGATAGACAAAAAGTTATTCATTTATTTCCATACGTTCATTACGGTGCTACGTTTGTTGCCTCTGCGATTCATCACTACAAATGGTTCGTGACTGTAATAGTTAAACTCTCCGAATAAATTCCTCCTCTTCATATCGTCAATTGCTTCTAAATGGACCGAAATACACATGCATTCTTAAGGAAAATGCATGAACAACAATCACATCGGTCGTCAGGGGGACGGGTTGTTTACAACCTCAAAATTTCACAAAATATTCGTATATTTTATCTAAATTCTCGCAACTTCGAATCGAAAGCGATATTCCATGACAATAATAAGAATGTGTATTCAATTTCCCCTCTTTTGGTACTTATCTCGATCTTATCCGACTATTCTTTCCATTTTAATTTTGCAAAAGAAATAAAGTCTGTAACCGATAAAATCGAACTTTGCATGATCTTGCTTCAAACCCAGCAAAGTTATCGAATAAAAAGGTGACAGTACTTCCTTCCGGATCTCAGAGAACACGTTTGCAAAGTTTGACGCAAATTGGACAAACGGTGTGGACTACAATCTCAGAGAAACACACAAACAAACCCACTGAATTTCTGCTTTATATATATATAGACTAGTAAACGCCCCCGTGACGGCATGACGGGACTTAATTAAGTTTAAAAATATATCTATTATCGTATATATCTAGTCACTATCTCCGAAGAACCTGACACAAATTGGACTGGAGAAAGCTTTTCAAGAGTCACAAAATGGTTTTATTGTTTGAGGAACTTGACTCTTCGCAATGCATATATTTGGTGCTTCCGTGTTTCATTTTTCATTATTTGTACGCCCAGAAAAGGCAGTGTGTGTCAAACTTGGCCAGCTTTTGCAGAAAAGGGCATTTCAGAGAATCATTCAAGTTCGTTGCGACGTATACGCTTTTGAAGGAAATTTTCGAAGAAATGACGATTCAGTATTTTACTGCGATATCTTATTTTTCGATTTGCCATAAGGATTGCACTCAATCAAAGGATGGGTCTTAACTCATTTTTCCCCACTTAAAGTATTCACCATCCTATAAAGATATATCCTCAAATGAGCTGTAAAAATATTGTGGTTATATTTCAGGTTGCATTCCTNCTTGTGACACTTGTCTTGATTTCGTAGTACCATTGTTTCTAATTTAATTTTGTAAAAGAAACAACCTCTGCAGGTAACGAAAACCTATTTTACGTACATTTCTTATGGGTTTTTTATTTCCCGAATATTTTACGAATTTTTCGTCTATTTTATAAAAGTTCTCGCAATTTCGAAATTATATGAATGATTCACGATTAAAATAAAATTTTATGATCATTTTCCTTTCTTTTGGCACTTGTCTCAATATCGTAGGGCCATTGTTTCTAATTTAATTTTGTAAAAGAAACTACCTCTGCAAGTCATGAAAACGTAATTTACGTACATCTCTTATGGAAACGTATTTTGTGTTCCTGTGTTCGAACCCGGGCCTTTACAGAGATGGAAATAGTTTTCCTGAAGGTCTCAGCATCGTAGAAACACAATGCAGTTTTTTTTTCAGATCTCTAAGTCACAAGCCGTTTCTGAGATAAATAGGGGGACGGACGGACGGACAGACATTTGCTTTTTATATATATGATAGATATACAGATAGATAGATAGATTTTCCGAGTTGAGTGAAATCGAAAGGACAGGCACGTCAATTCTGAGTATAAGGGAAGCTATAATTAATGGCTCCATTAATGGAGTCATTAATTTTAGCTTCCCGGAATTAATTAATTCCCATGACGACGAAACAAAATTTTGAAACTGGATGAAGAAATTCTCTTTCGAGTCTCATAATTTCTTATCACGAGAGCACACCATAACGCCAGCTTCAATATTGCATAATGGATTCAACTACCTTGAATTTTCTGATGTTTATACACATTTTCAGGTCGTCCTAGTGAATTATTTTCAAATTCGTCTCTATCGCAAATCGATGAAGTTATTCTGTTTGCTAGGAAATATAGAGACATAAACCCATATTGAGCGTTTTCTATGTTCGAAACTCAGTTTTGCCCGGTGTTTACAGGCCAAGAATTCTGTTTGGAAACCATCAATTTAGAGCGTTCCCCTGGGGATAAACAAAGCGGCCCGTCGGATATGGACCCCTTTTCTTGAACTATTACCTTGAAGCCGAAATTCAGGTGCGCGGAAGGCGATATTTCTCCGATTTAACTTCGATAAACATAACAACGGAAAGGAATTTATGAATAAACAATGTCTTACCCTCGACCTTTAAAATTGAGGAAAGTAATGGAGAAATACATAAAATTCTCCTGCCTTTAAAGAATATTTGAACACGTCTCCAGCTCAATATTTCAGATTTTGTTTTCCTATTTCAAAACAATTCCCTTCTTCATTGTTGAGTTTTCATCAAAGAGGTAATTTTCTGTTTGAACGAGTTAAAGAGAAAATGGTTCACGTCGAAACATACGATATTCTTTGACGAAACAAATAGGTTCCTTTTCCAGACTGAAACGCGGAAATTCTGTAAAGTACAATGATGAGATGGAGGATGTACGGATATCCCGCGGGGAGGTTTTTAAATACAGAAATTACACGAGTTAAATGAGAAAAAGTTTGATAGCCTCTTCTGTAGCATGTGTTATTTTTTCATAGAGGAAGTCGTCCCTTCTCACTGATTATATCGGAAATACCTTCCGAAAACATTATTAAAGAAGCGGTGTTTCATAGAACCTTTCACCAGCGAATACGATTCTTTTGTTTTTAGTGTATATGGACAGATCCATGGGAGTGGATGTATTCACGAACGGGCGAGAAATAAGCGGATGAAACCAAGAGGCAGGTTGTGAACGCTTCAAATTGAGATAATCCCTCCCACAAGAGGATGTTGTTGTAGGAAGCACACCTTTCCCGTGAAAAGGGAATTTATTCGTAGTTTTATGGAACAATTGAGCCAAAATATCCTCACACTCCTCATTTCATGCCAACGAATCGAAATGGAATTCCAGTGCTTGAAATGGAGTCTCTAAGCAGTCGACTAATACTCTATTGCTGATTTCAACGAGAATGAGGTTCTTAATTTCAAATAGCGAGGAGTTTTCTTGGGAAAAAATATTTCTCTTTATGCCGCATAATCCTGAAATAGATCATGGATTATAGAGGAAGCAGTGTACTTGATATAAAATTCTTAATCTTTCCTGGTGGATGCTGTGTAAAGCTTAGAAGCAGCTCTGAGGATGATGACTGAGTCAGTCATTAAAACGTTGGCGACAGCATGGTCACAAGACCTCACCTGGTTGGAAGCCCGGGAATCCTTTACAATGCACTCGATAGTTTTGAAATGAACTTTGACTCCATTTGTCTTACTTAATTTACGATTCAAGTAATCATACAGATGATATAAAGCTCACAAAACATTGGATTTAATGTTACCGAAAAGTTTCACTCACTCTTCTCTTACTTTTCATCGACGTACAAGTTAAAAGTTGATAAATAGGCGAGTGTGAAAGAGAAAAGGTGCTTTTTGACCTCTGAAAATTAGCTACATTTACATTCCATGGTTTTAAGTGTGTCAGTGAGGGATTTTTACTTAAATTGTAAAATCAAAAAGCCTCCAATCAAGAATATCTCTGCAAACAAACGATGATAATTGTCGTCAAATAATTCATTCTCTTCAGATTGGAGAAGGTGGAACGAAACAGTAATTTATTTATACCCGTGTTTCACAACAATAATTGTCGAGGGTGAATAATGTATACTTCATTTGGCAGGAGGTGAGGTAAATGAAAGATTGATATTTACTTTAGAAGTTCTTTTCCAGTTTTCATCGTTCCGTAGGTTCTCCGAATGCATTCTCCTCAATGGCAGTCTGAATGTCATGATATGTCGCGAAAACAAGAAATGTGCTTTTAATTAGTTAAAAATAAGATTCAAAAGTCGATTAGTTAATTAAAGGGCAAATCTGATCTATTTGCATAATAATTTTAAAATACCAATTTGGAAAAGCAAATTAAAATGAGTTCGTCAACATTGACAAGGAAGCAAGAAATCCAATAATTGAATGAATTATTAATCCAAATTTAATGAGGTCTCCATCCTAAAATTTCGGTTAAGAACGTGATGCCATATAAGTTATTCATTTATTTTCATACTCCAATCGAGGATACGGTCGTTGTTGTTGGGAAATTTTTGCGTCGAAAGCTTTGACGAAGTAAAATTTTTTGTTTATTTCTAATTACACAGTCATACTCGTGTAAATTAGTTTACTTGTGGAATAAATATCACACTCACTGGCGGCCTTTGTCCCAAAAGCCATCTTTAAGAAAAATCCCATTCATTTATCTATTCTGCGCCGCTGACTTCATGATATCGAGACTTCGTCAAAAAATACCAATTATCCCTTTTTTATCAAACTGTCGATTTGATTAAATTACTTGGAAATTGTATCGGCTGGACTGAGGGAAGGCACACGGTCTCATTCATACGAGTTTATGCATGGCTTGAGCTCGATTTCATCTTCTACGTCACGTCGACCCGCTTTCAGTCATCTAACGTAGCTCGAAGCTAAGCCTGGCTTCTGTGTCGAACCCTCGTTAATCAAAATGTCAGCAGAACACCGAATTGAAGCGAGCCTAAAGGTGGATTTCACCTGGTGGAAATAAATGGAAAATAAATAAATGGAAAATAAATAAATGGAAAATAAATAAATGGAAAATAAATAAATGGAAAATAAATAAATGGAAAATAAATAAATGGAAATTACACTCTCGCGTATCCAGTTACGACACGTTTATGGAGTTAATGGTTAATCATTTACGATTTGTTTATGAGATTTAAATGTTTACGCGGAAAATTCAGGGAGCTGAAATATTCTCCCTAAATCCTAATCAGGGTCGGTTGCTGTGAATATTTTCTGATTTGATAATTTTTCTCGTTATCCTATACAACTTCCGGGGAAAATATTTCATATCTTACGAAAGATTTTGTGAAAATAACTATATGTAATCACACTTTTTCTTTGTGTTATATATAATTTATTTAAGATGTCTCTGTGATGAAAAATCTTTCTTAAAAGTGTAAAGCATCGGTAATCATGGAAAGATTCAGTTCTTTCCCGGCGGATATCGCCCAGGTCGCCAGGTTGAGATTCTGGGACGAATTTCTATTCATCATTAATCATGTTATTGATTCATTCAGAATCCAAAATGTTTAAATAAACAAGCTTTCATCATTGACACAAGAAACCATTCGTTGGAAAACCGCGTTTAATTATACTTCCGTAATTTCTAGTTAACCTTTGATTTTCTTCGAGAACTTCGTTTGTCTACGAAATATTCTTTTAATTTTATGTTACAGTACTTATGATTCACACTGTCTTCCTTGGTCATTCGAAGCCAAATTTTAAGCAGTTGAGGAGCATTTTTATCAACGCTTAAAGATCCGGAGAGAGAAAATACATATTATTGAGTAACACAAGCGAAAGAATGTTTACTATTTAAAAAAATCATCAAAATGTTAGCACGTCGAAGTCGTACTGAGGCCACCCCTCCGTTTAGAAATCACTACAAACCCCAAATACTAGGACTTCAAATTTTAGTCAAATCGCCTTTCAATTATCCCTTTGAATATTGTATGTATTTACAGTAAACTGTCACATTGCGCAAAGTTACGTTCGACTTCGCCGCGTTATGTGAAATCGCGCGGAAACTAATATTATGGGGAATGCCGAGGTCCGTTCCTCAATCTTAACATCTAAGGATTCGTCAAACACTTTCCTATCCCCGTATAGCATAATAATAATTTCTTAATCATAAACGAATAATTCCGTGATCATACGTTCATATAAAAATATACCCCGTTTATTTTTCTTAATTTAATTTGTTTTTTTTGGAAAAAGCTCCGAGTTCGATAAAAAATTTCCAACAAGATTTTTCACCCATTTATAATCATTTTAAAAGCAAACGTAGAGCTTTTTTCTACGAAATGTGATCGCGTCTTGTAAAATTTGGTGTATGACAATGAACCGCGATAGAACGAAATCGCTGTATGTGAGGGTCTACTGTATAGCTTTCAAGGTTTGTGAACCAAGAGTCCTAATTTCAAGTATTTTCAAGTCGTATCATAATAATTTCATATCAGCAGAACTACGGTCTATCTCTCGTTTTATTTATGATACTTATCTTTTATTACTTACTGTAATTTGCTTCTTACATCAAGGGTATAATTATTCATAAATAGCCCACTAAGGACATTAAATAAATGAAGTAAGAAAAATAAAGCTTTCAGAGTACATGCAGGGAGAGAAGCAGCATAGAATGTAATAAAAATATAATTATAGGATGTAATGAGTATGAAATAAAGTCCAATATAACACTGTGAGTCATAATGCCGGCGAAATGTTTTGTTTGATTGTTAAGTAAAATATGAAAATTATCTCAGCGAGAGGAATAATAGGAATTTCTTATATGTGTGTGAGAATGAGACGATAAACAGAAGCATTGAAATATTGAATTTTCTTTAATTGAGCAGTAATTGAAGGAACTTTCTGTCATTTTAGTCACGTTTCAGTTATCTTTCATTCATTTAACCTTTTTCTGGGCGAGCTTCTATTTTACCAGTACAATTCTCAGTATATGTCTACTGAGAAACGATTCTTTCGCCTTTAGGCTACCATATATTATATTCGAGAGTCAAGAGTATCGTTTTCCGATGTTTCTCCCGAATGGAAACATACATTATGGAGATGGAAATGGGAAATTCTCTCTGGCGGAAAATATTCCAAAATTTAGCGGGGTCCAAAGGACTGCGTAAACTCAAAACGGCGAAAGTTCACGGAGAACTTGCAGAATGTTAATGTTATTCTTTTCTCACTCTCTTGTCTCCTAAAAATAACTTACTTCAAACTTGAAAATATTGGCAGCCTAATTTAAGTTATGCATGAGGAGGTGAAGAGGGTTCAAATATGCCATCAGAGCGGAGGAACTTCGGAAAGCGAAATTGTTGTTGTGTATGCGGAATTTTCGTTTCATGCTTATAAAGTTTCTTTGAATACCCGAGTGATATTCAAATGACTACGGTGACATCATGTTATTCTATTTTATGATGATTATGATTATATGATTTTGAATTATCGTTATTTGAGGAAAGATAGGCGTAATAGCAATTTTTTCTGACTACAATAAAACTTCGCCCAACGATTAAGGAGAACATTTAGTATTTTTTTGTATTATTTTGTAGCATAATTATTATTATTTAGCATTATTATTTATTATTATTATTTAGCATATTATTATTATTTGGCATTATAAGCATTATTATTATTGTTTAACATATTATTTAAAGCCAGAGGATTGACTTTACAGACCAAGCAGTCAGTTCTTTTTCCTTAGAACAATTTTCCAAGTTAATAATTTTACTTCATTTTTACTTCATATTGCATGATTTATAACACTAATTTCACTTAAAAATTCCTATAGACCATTGAAAACATTTGCGACCTAAGTGGAAGATAAATCAGATATTTATCACCAGAATAAGTTTCTCCAGTACGAGGACCAGTTCCCTGAAGTATGGCGGCGTTCTTACACTTAAGAGTAGACATCTTAGAATTCCTCTTTGTGAATATTTATGCCTATCATTCTACGAAGTTGTTTATGAATACAGTGGAAAAAGAGGTCTAATAGGAATCTTTTAGTAGTCTGTATGGGTTAATCAATACATCGTATTCCAAAAGTTGTAATCTGAATTCTTTGTAAGAAGGCGCTACGCGAAACCTAATTAAGAGTATTTCTAAAGATCATCCGCAGTGCTTTTGAAGCCAACTTCGTGTCGAAGTTACTAACTTCGTAAGGATTAACAAAAGACCCGCAGAAGCCGGAGCTGCTCGACAGAATCAGAAGTACGGACACGTTCCGAGAGGGTCTTGAAGAGATTTTTCAATCTTGTAATCCCTTGCGCGATCTGCATTCATCCTCCACTTTCCGATGCTCATATCTTGCTCTTCCTTTGCCAACTCTTCTTTTCCGAGATTATAACTCTTAGATTACCTAATTTTATGCTTTTCGATCAATAACTAAACACCTATTTACTGTAAACCTACGTTTCCTCATAAAAGTCCATATAAAAAACGGAGCTTTTGTTCCATTTTAAAATGTCCTCTCTTCAACTTTGTCTCTCGATTATCATTCATTATTATTTCTTATCGCCAGATGTATTCCATTAATTTTGCTCATTATTCGCTTTTGTTTTTACTGTTCATTTTCTCTAAATATCCTATTTCGAACCGTAACATTTTCCGTTAATATAATTTGTTATTTTATTTATTATATTTAATTATTATTATGTAAGTCCATTTTATTCCTCTCTTAACATTTAACGTAAACTACATATCTTCCCATTTCATGCAGAATTTTGATGAATGATGTATGATTTTTGATTAATGTACGCTTTCTTCTTTAAATGGTGTTTTTCACAAAGCTGTATCTCCTCTCGGTGATTCCGTCTAACTTTAGTCGGTATTTCCGTCTAACTTTCCGTCTAAGGAAGCGGTCCTTTTTATTAGTTTTCTGCAGAAACCTCAACTACTTCACCGCCGCATTGTCCCGAAATATTTTTGTTTGAATTTCTTTTAATATGATTTCCAGAAGTTTCCCTTTGCATCCTCTCTAACGAATTTTTTCATTTTTGCTTCGTTTAATTATCTAGAAACCCTACGTTTGGTAATTTTATTAATCCCTTTCTTCCTTTAATATTCACTCATTTCCATTTCATGGCTGAACAAAAAGACATCACACGATCCAGCTATACCAAATTCCTAACTTTTTACAGGAAATTTCTTTCTTTGAAAACTCTCATTTCTTAGTATGTATTTACATGGGAACTGGATTCTAAGAAATTCATTTACGAAAAATTTTCGATAACTTTCATCCATTTCATTCATTCAACCAATCAAATCCCTCAGTTTGTGATTCCATTCATCCAAAACTTCGTACTTTCTTCGCTCGTACTTTCTTCGCTCGCAATTCTCGAATTTCAATCTCGCAGAGCAGAATAAAGTAATTTTGACAAAATTCTCTGCTGAAATTTTGATGGGACGATTTTCTTCCGTTTCTGAAAATCCTATAACAATGATTCACGATCAAATCACAATCATACTGTCAATGGAAGCTATTTTTCGTGTTGAAAGTTATATCTACGAGTTTACCCAGATATATCTCTTATAATTCATTGAAAAGATAAGTTGGCGTTTTTGTCATTAATTGGATTGTAACTTCTGAAGTGTTTGTTAACATGAAACATTTGACTGACGGCAAATTTATATCATTCGGAAATAAATCGATACTCTTTTCGCATAGACGCCGAAATATCATCATCTCTACATGGAATATGCAGAGCTATCGCCTGCCTTATCATTCATCCCTAACTCATTGATGTAGTGTTTTAGTATTTAGTCCTTTGCGATGTTTAATCTTAAAATACAAACAATTTTAACTCATTGTCATATCTCATCATCAAAATATATTAAAATTGTATTAAAATTAAATGTCATTTCCCTTGTCACGTCATCACTGTATTCGACGTTTTCTCTCTCCTTCAAATTCTCTCTTAATTTCCTTCTATTAAAACTGTGAAACGTGATCCTTTGAAATATTATGGCATATTAACATCGGTGATTAAGATTATCGGACTGGTAAAGGTATTGGTGGGGAACCTATATCCTTCTATTTAAATGTAGGCAAACACAACTCAAGAGCGGCTTGATAGTTTTACATGCGGCCTCGCTTATCCGACCGAATGGTTTAATGCGGCCTCCCAATAGAGGCTCCTCACGTCTGGTGTAAACCAACAGCCCGAAAATCTTTAAGCCGAAAGGTTTCAAATGAGTTCAAGCCTAGGCGAATATATTCCTATCCTCATCCTTACAATTAAGTATTCAATAGGTCTCCTTTAGAGGCAAACATTAATGTCATTACCGCCGTCCGATTTCCCGCTTCAGTTTTCTCCATCCGTTCATTTTCTCAGCCTTTCTTTTTCCTCAACCTCTCCATCATCATTTCCTCTCCCAACGGAAGAGTTATTTCATCGATTCGGACCCGTTTTTGAGGCTTCCAATCCCATTTCCTTCCTCCTCTTGCGTTTTCCGCTTCCTCTCCTTTCAATGTCCAATTCTCTACAGCCCACCTGACTGACACATTCAACTCCAACTCTATCTAATGTTATCCCCCTGGAAATTCTCGATTCATTGACAACATTCACCGATAATGTGAGAATTCCGGGATATATTTCGGATTGGATGATACGCGAGACTTGCGTGCTCCCGTTCAGATGTATAGCATATGACTTAAATGCGGCTTACTTTCGATTTAAAATCCGGAAGCAGTTTGGCCTCTTCTAATTTTTCACCGTGTAAAATAAGAAGGATAAAAGGTGGGATTTTTAAGAGTGAAGTACAGAAGGAAAGATGGAGTATTAAGACCGTTAAACTATTTTCAGTCTTTAAGAGTAGTTTCCTCATTTTGGAGGTAACTTCCCTGATAAAGTTCTTTAAATGTACTAAATTCATAACGATTGTTCCCTTTTTGATCCATTTTTACGTTAGTAAAAAAACCTTATAAATGGGGAAAGAATCTTTCAGATACTAAAGCTGACTTTATGAATACAGGTAACTAATAATAATAATAAACAATTGAAGCCAAACGTCCTCATTTTCTATCACTTAAATTAAAATGCAGTCATGAAATAGGCCACTATTTAACTAGTGGTTGAGAAGAATTTTATTGTCCCTATTAAAAAAAATTTCCTATGGCATAGTTGTATAGTGATAAGAAGTAGAAATAGACTACTTTTAATGCATCGCTAACATCATATAGTAATATTCTATTTGGAAAATAAATTACGAGTGTAAAATTTCACCAACAAAACGACTCATTATTTACTTTTCAGTGAGGGATAATAAATGGAATCTAAAGGTATTTTCCTTTGAAACCAGGTGAAACTAGATCTTGTTTTATTTTAATATTTATTTTGCATCCTTTTAATTTCATGGTCAGAACTTGGGATTTTGCTTTTGGATAAACTTGGTATATGAAATCAATTTTTCTTTGAGGTCTTAAAGTACATTTACATTCGCTCCTCCGTTGTATTTTCAAATCTCATACTCAAAAATAGAGCCAGAATCTTTGGAAAGCACCAACTGGGAATCCTATACTTTAGAAGGATCGTTATTCGTGATACCTCTGATTTAAGGACAAGTTGATTTTATATATTTTCCGTGAATATAAAATTATCCTTGCAATATTTCGAAAATTATTAAACTACGTATCAAATGTCATCCGATATTTTGCGAGGTAGGTGATCTTAATTTTCATGAAAACACATTGCCAATATTAATTTTCTCTAAAGAGAGCCTCCTTCTGAAGTAATTTAATTTTTTTATCCTTCCTGATCGCTAAAAATTATTCTACAAATAATTGAACTGTATGTTGAAAATTTGTTTTTTCCTTATATTACATATTTTACTCCTCAGATACTCAGATAAATTTAAGACCATACACTTTTCTAGTTAGTTTTAAATCGAATAGGGTTAGTGTAGATGTATGAGTAATTTTTTACGCCCATATTACTCTATTTTCCCTAGTTCTCAATATCACCCTCTCTTTACAATTAAAAATTTCTTTAGTAACTGGAGACGTTAGCCGTTATTTCAATTTTATCGTGAATCTGCTTGTTTAAAGCTCTCGGAATAAGCATCTTTAATTTATTTCAGAAATTGGAGCTAGCACGATTTTTTCTCCGATGCTAATGGGCTAAAAGGTTGTCCCGCTTCAAAATGTGATTCACGTTGCAGAGTGCTTTTAGCTGAGAGATAGTTTGGAATTGGGGATTGAGATAGGAAGACTAGATCTAATAAAGTTGAAGTCGTATGAGGGAATATCAAATTTAATAGAAAGTTCTCACAAATTTTAAAGAAGACCGATGTCAACTAGTTAAATGTGGTTCGAGTGCACATGGAAAATTTTGAATTCACTGTAGTTTCTTAATGGAAGCTGATGTTTAGGGAAATTTGATGATAATGTATAAGTCGAACGTTTGTATCAGACGTACGAAAATGAAAACGGGTATGTTCACAATGAGTTTTCAAATTAACCAGCATTGCAGTAAGACGAATGAATTTACAAATCAGCTTGAAAATAAATAGGAAATTGTTATGAGATAGTGATCTTGAAATGCTGTGAGCCCTTTGTGATACACGTATGATCCCCTGAAGCCACGTCTTGAATGTATAATTAATAATGGGAATTCCTTATCCTCATTGGCGATATCGCTCTCGGAAGGTATCCCTCGTCTCGATCTTCCACTCTCATGCACATTAATTGTAACCTCAGCACCCTTAGATCTTCGCCTTCTCCTTTCGTTTCCTAAGCCTTCTCTTCTCAAGCCAAGAATATCACCATTAATTTCCTTTGTACTCCTCATATCTTTGTAAATATCTCACCTAGTCTCTTTATCTTATTTCCGCCAATATTTGGGGAATTTTCGGACAGAATCTGAAGATTTCTTTTCCCTTTCTCTAAAAACCGATGGCAGTTTTTCGGTTCGATTCGCTCCTTATTTTATTAGGGATTATTCTCATTATTTACTGGGTTTGGGAGTTCTTTGGAGAGCCGAAGACCTTGAGCCCTTTATCGATGGGTCTCTTTACTATTCTGTGCCTCGTTATGGCTACTTTTCTTGTTATTCACATACTCCAGGCCTTTCACTTTAAGATCATCTCCTCCGAATTTTCTACCTGCCCCATTATGTCATGTTTCAAGCATGTCATCGCCCTGCCTTAGGCATAAGAGCCCTCGTTTATTTTTGCTATCGATTCCAGTCTTTTGCGTTATTACGATCTGTGGAGGTATGTCAGCCGGAATATTCGATTATGCACCACTTGCCTTTCTCCTTTTTCCTGTCTTTCTGAATTTCGCGAGTCATTTGTGTTTGTCACTCGATTCTTTTACATTTTCGTTTTGAAGGAATAATTCTAATCGCTTTCAAATTGTCATATTAATCCCTACCAAAATCTCTCCATCGTATTCAACTTAGAGGAATCCCCGAATCTGAACATTTGTAGCTGCTTACCTTTAACACAGTCGACATTCTGCTTGAGGTTGTAAACACATGATTTTCTTGATTCCATAAACTTTCGCATGTCATAGCCACAAAGTGACAGCGTCTTTTGGGTAGAAGTCTCGGAGCTAAATCCAATGTATTCGCTAATTATTGCGCTCCTGGTTGTGAAAGGTACGGGACCGTTTGGAGGGAAAGGAGATTTTCAGTAAGGTAGATTAAGGGAGATTTTCAAACGATTTCGTAGTGCGGGCTTTTAATGGAGACAAATTTTAGCCTTAATGACTCTTAGTGGTTTTGTTTATAGGTTCTGGTCGCTTCAGATAGTAAAAAAGATAGTTAAAGAAGGGATTCCTGCCGGTACTTAAAGATTATGAAAAAGGGGACGAGATTGAGATAATCAAGTCTATTATTGCATCTAGCCCTTCGTCTTGTGAAGTTTAATAGAGATATCAAGAGTCTTGAAGAGAGAATCTTGAAGAGAGTTCAAAGAAGAAAACTACTTTGTGGGTTTGAATTGTAGAGTACGAACAAATAAAAATTTGGAAAGGCTCTACAGAAAGCTGGATATCATGATATCAAGTGAGGAAGAATCAAATGGGTCAAGTCACCTCCAGAAGACGCCAGAATCATCTGATTTGAAAAAGGTTTTACCGGGAAGAAAGGAGGTAGAAGGCGGCGAGAACGACCCAAGAAAAAATGGTTTTGAGGAGGACCTGCAGAGAATAGGAGTGAAAAGATGGAGAACGAAGGCCGAGAGTAGAGAGGAAAGGAAGAAAATTGTTCTGGAGACCCGGGCTCTTCATGAGCTGTAGTGCCACATGGATGGATGAAATCCTTCAGTATATCTGCGAGAATCGTTCAGTCAATAACTGCGAGAATCGTTCAGTCAATAACTGCGCCAATGTTAATATTGAGAAAAAGAACGGAGCAAAGAAAACGTAGATGGGAAAGAAACAAGGGCAAACTAAAGCTGACTTACTTAAGTAATTAAATTCAGGGCGTAAACAATCTTGTTGTTCCCACAGAATAAATATTTATTGCGACTAGCTTAGTCTACGGTCTAAATATCTTCAGGTATCTAGAACATGAATAAATATTTAATACGACTAGTTTTATCTAAGTTCTAGGCATCTTCAAATATTTAGTACCTGAAGATGCCTAGACGAAACTAGTCGTAATAAATATTTATTCTGTCGGGATTGTAGGGTTGTTTTTTCCCTGTGTAGGCTCCTTTTCACAATGTTGAACTTGAGCCCATCAGATTCAAATAATCAAACCCAAAAACGAAAGATCGCTTACTTCACCAAACCACAGGGAACAACCATCCGAACGCTTCCCTATTTTCTTAAGAGCAATTTAATTTTAATCAGTATATTCTAACCCGTAACTTCACGCTTTCCTTCTCCTTTCTCTATTGATCTTATTTATTACTCTGTGTTTGATGATATAGTTTGCGCTATGGCATTTTAGTTCAGCCTTGTTGTGGTCCGGACAACCAAATGAAAACAATCGAGTGTGTTTGAGTATTTGCCTCCATTGACCAAACCGAATGACGGCTGTCCATTCTATTTCAATATTTCATTATACTCACCGTCGTCCATCGGCCGCAAAAAGTGAACAATTTTCAACGAGAAGTTAATTTAGTTCTTTTAAAAATTATGCCAATAGATTCGCAAATCCTTGAGTTCGTTTTGCAGGAGATCCTATAATAAGGTATCTCTGTGTATGGTTATTCATATACCAATGTGAAGTGTGTTTTAATAAATACATTGAAATTAATTTATCATTCCTTTCTTTCTATGTGACCGTTTCTGGGAGTTCAGAAGACGACGAAGGTAACATATGGATGATTGCCATGATCGTCATCGGCTGCGTCTTCATCGTATTTGTGGCATTTTCCATCTACCTCATGTGGTGAGTCGTTACAAATTCTCATTCATTTCATCGAAAGAAAGCTTCATATATCTATTTCCCTTAACCCCCAGTTAATTTGCTGGCTAAGTGGGCTAACTAAAAAAATAACCATTCGTGCAATAATTTTCTTTGTCTAGAATTTCACGTGCTTTTCTTGGAACAAATAATTTACAACAAAAAAATTTCACAGTAAAAGGTTGCCGCTTGAAGCAGGCCTATACCGAAAATGCCGGTAGTGTTCAAGAGGAGCCTAGGCGTTCTCAGGTTGAAGACGATGATGATGGAGGAGAAATCGGAGTGAGGTGAGGGAAGGGAAAATGGCGTAGCGGAGGGTTAAGGAAACTAGCGCTGTCCAAATTCGATGAGGCCAAAACTCCGAAGCCTGGCTTCGGTGACATTAACTTTTAAAATAGCTAAATTATCGTTATCCATGGTGGAATGGGTGTATGGATTAATTAATCTTACCAAACAAATTAGCTCTTGCATAGTTGTGCTTCGAAGAAATTGGCCAGCCCTAGTCCTTTGAATAGAATTTTCAACGCTATTTTGTGAACGAATGTACTGCTTTGAACTATTTGATAAAAGGCATAGTTTTTATTAAGTTTGCGAAAGTACCAGCCTTAGGCAACTGTATTTGCTTTAAAGATGAGGGTGTAGATTGAAAAATTTGTCAGTCAATTGAAGGATTCATTCAAAATCTGCGTCAAATCATTTCTGAAACACATTTACAGTGAAACCTCGATCAATTGAAATATTATGCCCTGAATTATTCCTTTGAACCACAATGGACTCCATTCGTGTGTTTTATGTCATGCAACACCAACGTTATCTCATGCATCATTATTTGATTATGGTATTTGATAGTTACCAGTTTATTCCAAACTATTCACAAAAATCTTTAATAAGTTTTGGTTCCCATTCTGGTGTACCCCTTGAGGACATGGGAAGCTTGTCCAACGTAACTGGTTAGTGAATAAAGGTAGTAATGTTATGCTGTTTAATTATTTCAAATATGCTCTATTTTGGAAAATTTCCTGGCCATCCCATGGTTGTAAAGATCCTCAAATTTCTATGAATGTTCATGGCAAACTGAAGAATTTATTTCTCATCATAATATATTGAAATATAGGAAATAGGTAATTATAGCCAAGATATAAAAGAGCAGAAAAGTTTGGCAATCCCTGCGTGAAACATTCATGCATCAGGATCCTTCTTGATTGTCTGGATCTGTAAATAATGTAAATATAGAATGTGATTATGAACATTGGCTCACCTTATAAGGAAAATAGTGCAATAGAATGTAATGCAATGCAGCAGTTGAATGGGAGAGTGGGGGAGTTGATCAATTGTGTGAAAAGGTGAGAATTTGCTTGGAAAAAATGACAATTTTAAAAGATATAAAGGGAAATACTAAACACTATCAGGCAATGATAAGGAAAAGATAGAAAAATATTAACTGTATGGAGAACAATGTAGCCTCATAATATAAGGATAAGAAATAAGCAGTAAATATAATAAAATGATATTGTGCCAGGTATATCAAATATTTAAATAAAAAAGCTGTTTGTATTCTCTAAGGAAATAAAGCTGTGGGTATTGACAATGTTTCAATTGACTTGTTTAAATACCTTGGGGGTTGAGGTAAGAACAGTGAACCATCTTGCCAGGTCCAGTTCTGGCAAGATTGCTCAATTGTCAGAGCATCTGCTCAGAAAGCAGAATACCTTGGTTTAAGTTCCAGTTCTGTCAAACTCTTTTCATGTCCACAACTCCTTGGGAATATTCCCAACTACACAACTTTTCATGTAATAACAAGATTATCCCTTTCCCTGAAAGTAAAGGAAACTGTAAAAATTTAAATTTTCTTCAAAATTCTTATACTTACTTTTGAAAATTTATCAAATGTAGACTGAGTTTGAATATTTCATACGCTTATGTTAAATGATGAAGTACCAAAATTTTATCTTTCAGAAAAAGTCATGAGAATTTATGGTTGTACATACATACTTTTATCTTGAGATATTTTTACTGAATAATGGTAATTTTATTGATAATTATATTTTTTAAATCTGAGGTTATTTGAAAATGAAACCTTTGAATATATACCTAAATCTTAATTTACAAATTTTTATTAGTAAAACGATGAATATAGTTTGGAGTTAAACAAAATATGNATGTCTTGAAATTACCAAATTAAATTGATGTTTTCAACTGCTAATGGTTTTATTTGAAAGAAAATTATTATTAAAATTCGGAATAAAATATTTCTCAGAAAAGTATGATCTAGCTAATACACCAAAGGTTTTATGCTATATTTTATATGGATAAATTCGTCCTTTCAATCACAGTTGCCACAAAAATATGTCAAGCATTGATTAGTGAAGGATGTAAAAAAATATTTCAATGACGAGGTTTTACTGTATTTAAATTATTCAATGATAAGCAATTTAAAATTATTGAAAGCTTTACAGTTGGTATCTGTTTTTGCAGGAATTGTTGCATTGTTGCATTTTAATGAGATATAAGAAAGCTAATGATTCTGTAGTTAAACTGCATGCAGGAGTAATAATAATTTAGATAGTAAATAAGGTAGGCATGTTAAGCCTTAAGAAGTAATAATAAGCTTATGAAATCAATGGCAAAAGAAGTAAATCAAAGGATGCTTGAAGGCTATTAATGTTAGATAAGGATTTCAGTTAGAAGATCAAGCTTGAAATCATGCTAAAAGACTGTAATTTAGGAATCCAGAAAGAAATGTTGCAGCGTAGAACAACCATAACACTTGTGCAAATCCACTCATCAGTTAAGTAGTTGATTGGTTTTGAAGATATCACTCTGCATAGAATGATGAGAGAAAGTTCTAGGACAGCCTACAATCTTGATTTCACAAAGAAAAATTTCCTTTTGAATAAACATTAGTACCTTACTTTCAACTTTTAGATTTTCACTATGTGTCTTATTGTTTCCTTATATGTCTTGCAATATTGAATATAGATTAATTCAAGTTATATTCAGAGGCAAGCATCTGTAATTATAGTTAACTTGTTCAAGATATTGTTGAAAATCCAACATTTTATGAACGTTTTTTTCCATCAACTTTTAATAAGTAAAGTATGCCTTCCTCTCCTACTGTATGTTTTCATTTTATAAAAATGAAAACATACAGTAGGACATCCCTGGCTTGAAATTAATTTTGTATTTTGATCTGAGGAAATATTTTAAAACTTTAATTTCTTACTTATATACTGAGGAAAGTTGCATTTTGCTACTTTAGAGTTTACTTAATTAAAATATATATTTGAGCATTATATAGATAGAAGTATAAAGTTGCATTAGAATTACTAAAACACAAATTTCTTTCAAATGAGAAAACAATATCCACTCTTAGGTAATTGGGAGATTAGCAAGTAATCAGTTGTTTTCAGAGTTGCAAGTGAAGGGTAAGCATTGAAAAGTCATATAAAACTATGAGACCATACAAAATCTATAGACAGTTTTGATTATATTAATTACTTCAGAAGGATGTCAATTTATAACTTTCATTTCTTCTACATCACATTTGGCTCTTAAACTTCTCATTAGACTTTATGCACCAATGAATTGTCTTATTTATTTATATTAATAAGAAGAATGCACTCCTCATTATCTATGACTTCCTCTCTGGTTGAGAGCCAATTCCTTGTCAGTGAATTAACTATTAACTTAAGATAGTGAATAAAACTGAACATATTTTATTATGAGTCATAGAGGGCTATCCTCAAAATTACTCAGTAAGTTTTGTAATATGTGGAACTCACAAGTTGTAATTATTATTGGACCTCATAGTGATTATATAGCATAAATATTTCTTTCTGTAAACTCATGCATTTGAATGTCCTGAAAAAGGTATATTTGGTATCTAACTATTGATTTCAACTGCTGAAACAGAAGTGAATATTATTGGTGCGGATTGGTGCTCAGGGTGAATTTCAACTTAATGAAAGGTTCTCAAAACACTTTGACAAAACAAAACAGGGAGTTCTCCTGCCTTTCAGTTTGTTATGAAAATATGTAACCAGTATGCTGTGCATGGCTTAAAGTAGAAACCTTTTTTTGTTTCTCTGTAAATTGAATTGGCATGGTAGATTTAAATTCATCATTTCAATGCTTGAACATAATCTTTTTCCTATTCAAGTTTGCCAGATGAAAGAATATATAGTTGACCCCAACCTCAAGGTCCTGGGTTCGAATCTCAGCTAGTCAGATTATTCTGGTTAGGGAATTGTTGTATGTGCTCATCTGTTGTTCTTGTTGAAGCCCACCACTGTAATTGCCCAGTATATGGGTGTTTGTGGGAGCATTGGGAAATAATTAAAAATATAATAAATATTTAACATTATTCCACCCTTTTTCCACTTCAGTAATCATGATTCACATGAGACCACATATTACTCATACAGTTTATTATGGTTAGAGGTTCTTTCTTTTACATAGATTAGTACACAATTATTATGAAAGTCCACTTAATTAAGAGCTACATCCATAATAAGCAGCAGATATAGAGGGTTTAAAGCTACAGCACTTACGCTAAGCTCAATGAAATCCACTCAATTAAAAATTATTATGTAAAGGAGTATAAATCTTTTTTTGCTCATTATGTTAAATGAGAATACAAATAAGAATCATATTTAGCATGAACTTTTGTAAGGTAGATGACCATCTTGAGCTGCTAAAAATTAATCGAAAATTAAACGATTAATCGATTAATTAATCGTTTTATAGAAATTTTTAACCAATCATGAATAATCTGCATTATTTCATGGTGTTTAAGAAACTTCCCAACTTAGGGTATACCTTGGAAACATGTGTTTGAAGTGTGGTGGAAACATGTGTTTGAAGCGTTTCACTCAGGGTTAAACCTTGAATATTCATCTGAGGTGTATTTTATGCAACCCGATTTTGATTTATAATATTCAGAAGGAATTTGGGTAACTCTCAGAATTCGTAACCGTGAAATAAAATTGATTTTAACCCCTCAAAACAGTACTTTCTCGCTCAGATAGACTGGTTTCAGGATCAACTACAGGCTTCCTGGAGGACTGCTATGAGTAACAGACCAAATATTTTCAATTATTAGCTGAAATTTTCTTCAATTTAAAAAAGTATTTCCTGTAGAGAATTCCCAAACAATTTCATTAACTTTGTTTTCTCTGGTCCTGCTCTTTCTGAAATCAAAATAATGGCTCAAAAAGCCTATAGAAATGTACTTATTAGTCTAGGAACAGAAAATATTGGAAATTAAAATTTGTGTTTCCATTGCATAATATAATGGTGGATTTTCTGAAGTAATTAAATAAGGTGTGCTATGAAATACTGTAAATGTTCTGTAATTTAGCTGTTTTTTGATAAAATCCCATTTTATCAGTTACTGATAAAGAGGTGGTCCTAAAACAGAGTAATGATGATGAATTTGAGGGAGAAGAAGATGACTGTGAGGAATTTTTGTTGTTATCATGAAGTTTGAATTAAGTATTAAATAAGTCAGTAACTAGGGGCCAGCTTGGTAGACTCATTTTTGTTGCTATAAGACAAATTCTTTACAATTCCAGGTTCTCGTAAACATTGCAAATATTAAAATTATTGAAAGCTTTACAGTTGGTATCTGTTTTTGCAGGAATTGTTGCATTGTTGCATTTTAATGAGATATAAGAAAGCTAATGATTCTGTAGTTAAACTGCATGCAGGAGTAATAATAATTTAGATAGTAAATAAGGTAGGCATGTTAAGCCTTAAGAAGTAATAATAAGCTTATGAAATCAATGGCAAAAGAAGTAAATCAAAGGATGCTTGAAGGCTATTAATGTTAGATAAGGATTTCAGTTAGAAGATCAAGCTTGAAATCATGCTAAAAGACTGTAATTTAGGAATCCAGAAAGAAATGTTGCAGCGTAGAACAACCATAACACTTGTGCAAATCCACTCATCAGTTAAGTAGTTGATTGGTTTTGAAGATATCACTCTGCATAGAATGATGAGAGAAAGTTCTAGGACAGCCTACAATCTTGATTTCACAAAGAAAAATTTCCTTTTGAATAAACATTAGTACCTTACTTTCAACTTTTAGATTTTCACTATGTGTCTTATTGTTTCCTTATATGTCTTGCAATATTGAATATAGATTAATTCAAGTTATATTCAGAGGCAAGCATCTGTAATTATAGTTAACTTGTTCAAGATATTGTTGAAAATCCAACATTTTATGAACATTTTTTTCCATCAACTTTTAATAAGTAAAGTATGCCTTCCTCTCCTACTGTATGTTTTCATTTTATAAAAATGAAAACATACAGTAGGACATCCCTGGCTTGAAATTAATTTTGTATTTTGATCTGAGGAAATATTTTAAAACTTTAATTTCTTACTTATATACTGAGGAAAGTTGCATTTTGCTACTTTAGAGTTTACTTAATTAAAATATATATTTGAGCATTATATAGATAGAAGTATAAAGTTGCATTAGAATTACTAAAACACAAATTTCTTTCAAATGAGAAAACAATATCCACTCTTAGGTAATTGGGAGATTAGCAAGTAATCAGTTGTTTTCAGAGTTGCAAGTGAAGGGTAAGCATTGAAAAGTCATATAAAACTATGAGACCATNTAAAAATTATTTATTATTAAATCATTTTAAATTGTCTATCTATACTTTACGAAAATGAGATTATAAGATTGATTTCCACAGTTCAGTTTGGTAAGGTAATGGTTTGCACCTTTGCATTTAGCTGAATACTGCTCATTCTTTATTGGTTGCACAATCCATTTACTTCTTCAATTTCAGCCATGGTTCCATCGTAAATGGTAGGAGAATGCAGCCTGGAATTCGAGGAATCAGCGCAACTGGACCAGGATCAAGCAGTGGAACTGGAAGGGAAGGGAAACCCTGACAAGGAAGACAATTTCATTGAAGAGAATGTTGAAATTTGCTTAATAATGAGTGGATAACAGCATGATGCTGTATCTTAGATAAGAAGAAAGTAAAGGAGCTTCAGAATGACTTCAAATAACTGCTTGACCTGATAATTTTGTGGCCCAATTTAAGGGCATGTCTTGATTCCTAAACTTGGCTGCTTGATGGATGAGAGTCATAAACACTTCTACTGTTCCCTTTTGGAGTCCAAAATGTAAATAGGTTTCATTGCAAGAAGAGTCTTAGGGAAGGGTCATAGTGATGTGGATATAAATTATTTCATTGAAGCACAAAGAAAAACAAATAATTCATACTATATTTATGACCACTTTCTTTGAAACATCATCATTAATGATCCAAAAATATTTATTTTCAAACAGAGATGTTAATGGTTATTTTTCAGGAATAATGCTGCCAAAATTTAGCAATCTTTTCATTTTTGAAAGCCACGGTTATTGTTTTTGTAAGATACTCCTCCAGAGATTAACTCAGTATATTTTGGCAACTGCTCTGTGAAAGAGAGAGTAAATCATTACTAAGGACTTCAGATGTGTTTAAGCGTTAGAATGACCTTAGTGAAGAGATATGATGACAAATTGGAAACTCTGTGGAAGTGAAATAATCCCTAGCAAAAGACACTGTGTGCTGCAACACCGAATGTAATGCTGGGAATTTCAAGAGAGTGCTCATTGAGGATATTTGCCAAGTATGTCCTTCGTTGTGGAAAAACAATGGACAAGGAGACTAGATTATTGATGAGTATGGATGGCCCTTGAAGGAAGTCCCATTTGGTAAAACACGTATGTAGTTGATATTCATGTCTATTTGTGTTGGTTGTGGTTGAGTGTATGAACGTCCAATGTAGCCCCATGTGAATGTAAGCGTCATAAGCAAACATATTCTCTCATGCCATGTACTCTTTCAGTAAATGCCACATTAGACTGGTAATTTCAAATATGATGTTACTACCTCCTTATCCCCTAGAAAATTATTTAATGTGTTCCATTGCTTTGCTGCGATGATTCATTGTTTATTTGCAGTCATTGGTGTGATGTTTCATCTGTTATTTCTCTAAGAGTTATTTTTCAAAGTCTGGAACTATCTTCCTTATAATTTATCTGTAGGAAATTGTATAAAAAATGAAGTATTATGATTCAATATGTTTATCTATGCATACTTCAAATAACCTTGAATGTATCATTTAAAGATATGCATGTAAAAACATCATAACTCTAGTTCAACCCCTTTTTACCTAAGATGAGATTTGAAGATGATTGGCTCATCTAAAATGGCAAAAGCAAAGCTAAAGGATACTCAACAGATCAATTCCAACCTCCATGAATGTTTGTCCTTTTGTATCAAGCATCCATTCACATTAAAACTTGCTGTAATGTATATTCAGTGGGCAAATATCTTTAAAAATCTCCTCTACACAAATGAAATTTTGAAAGATTGATGCTCCTTCACGGTGCTATTTAAATGAGTACTAACTATGGTATTATAGCATGTGACAAACTAAGATGAATCAATTCTAGTTACTAACTTGCCATTTTTAGCATTGATATTGCATCTGCTAAATAAAAAGCTTGTCTCTGAGCAATGAAAAAGATTTTGATGAACCCAAATAATGTTTATAAACAGGTGATCTTCAATCCATAGAGCTACCCAGAATTACTACAATTTTTACCAAGATCTGATTGGCAATGAACCTGTTTTATTTTAATTTGAAGGAAATGGCACATTAGGTAGAAGGTTAAAATATGCCTGCATTTCAATTACTGTATTGCAATATTTTCATATTTATAAATTGCCCAGAATAAATTGAAATGGCATAGTTCATTACATTGTAAAACTTTCATTTTTACAAGAAATTTTCTTATATTTTTTATTTTTTGATATCTTAATAAAATTTATAATATATTCATTACCATTAGGAAATTTGTAGGACTAAAATTACCTGTGATATATATTTAAATTATTATGAAATTGAAAGAAAATAAAAACAATCCCTGTGAAATTTTTCACCATGTGTTTAGGAAAGTATGAAGATATTTTCTGAATGAAAAATGGTCTTAGCTAGCTTAGCTGAAATAGCATGAATGAAATTTATGTGTGTAGGTTTCAAATAATACTAAAGTTAAATCAGTGAATGCTTTGCATGTTTTAAAGTTGACTCAATATATCTGTTGATTTCAGATGTAACCCTGATCAGAATCTATTGAGAATGTCTTTTAAGTGTGGATAGTAGCATAAGAAACTATTGTAAAGAAAATATTAGCAATACTATCTTGAATTTAAATAAATATATCATTCTCTCATTGTAGGCTTTCACTTAAACGATAACTATAAATCAATAAATTAACTAAAATTTCTTTCAAATGAGAAAACAATATCCACTCTTAGGTAATTGGNTAAAGGAAACATGGGTGTCAAAATGTCCACTTTTTATCAGTAAGAGAATGAGTATTTTCTTATATACACATATATTATTAGAAATATTTGTGTTATTATGACTGAATGAATAGATGTACTTTTCCCGTTATACACTTCCTCTCTCATTTGTTTTTGGAGTAAGCACGATGGAATGTTAATTAAATTATCTCCTTTTAGGAAATGCAATGGATGCTTACAAACAACATATATGGATACAAAAAAATAATGAAAAACATTGTAATTCTGTGCAGCAATCTATGCATGTATTCAATGTAAATGCTGGGTTATTATCAAGCCTCTCGCTGTACAATAATTGGTGACTACTCTTGATCAATGCTTATATTAAATTTTATGTAAATAATGCCGAATTATTATATTATTATATTCTTAAATTGACCTAAACCTAGGAAGCAAGGGAAAAATGTACCAGTTATGATTTTTCTGAGCAACATTCTTGAACAAATTTCATTAATTTCAGGCCATTGAAATTTATCAGAGAATCCTATCCTTACTGTTTTAGAATAAATTTAGTAAAGTGAAGGAGCAAAGAAAGGTCGAACTTTAAGAAAGCACAATATTTATTGGAAGTCAGCAATGGTTTCTTTTAGAGTTATCACCTGATGATGACTCCATGAATGGAAACCAATGTTGACTTTCAATAAATATTTTGTTTTGTAAAAATTTCAAAATTGAGTCTAACAATGAAGTAATGGTTCAATCAGTAAATTTAGTTAAGTGATCATTGGTTTTCAATGTGTGTTTTGAAAACCATTTTCCTCAAAAAAAATATTGCTATAGCATCATACCAACTTACAGCCATTCAAGCTAAGCAATTCTCACTGAATGTAAAACATTGGTTAATCAGTTGCTAAATGCATATTTACAGAGCAACTAAATCATAAGCTAACTTTCTAAAGTCAAATACTAATCAAAGCTCTGTATCTTAAAAATAATCTGAAAGTTTAGCACAAGTTAAAAATAGTACTATGGTGCTAAATCAGAGCCATCTCAAAAGCAATAAATATAAATCTCAAGTAAGCTATTTAAAATAAATAAGGTTGGAGATATTAGATTTCTCAGAGTTAAAATTTCAGGAATAGATGCAAGGTGACTTTGTGGTATAGGTAATGCACCCAGAAGAAAGCTGCTAGCAGAGCTTCCTTGCAAGCAGAAGATGCAGGTTTGAGTAATAATTTCATCAGACTTTTATCAAATCTGACTTCCGTGGAAATTTTTGTGTCCTCCATCCTGCAGATTGCATTCCAAAAGTTACCAAAGGTTTTATCTCAAGCATGTTTAAAGCTTCAACCTCATCATTCAGGTGGATGGATATCTTTGAAAGAGACTCTTGGGTGGGATAGTGTGGCTTAAACTACTATATTTCTCGGAAAAAATAGTGAAAATTCGGCATTTTTAGGAACAGAAGTCTGTTCTGTGTAATTGGTGTTTACCAACGCCGATATGACCGAAAAACCGCCCCCGAAGTTACTTACAAGGGCAATATAAGGGCAAGGCCTTAGTACCGTCCCACCCTAGTACCCCGGTTTCACTCCGCGCGCCCGTAAGATTGTAGGGGTTTGGGAATTTCGAATATTCGTTGAAAACGGATACTCTTGGTTTGTCCTTCGCGCGAGAAATTTCTTTGAAATCGCGACAGACGAAAGTTCCCGATCGCTGGGGTATCTGGTGCGCAAATGATAGAACTAGAGGCAAATCCATCATGGCGAAGAGAGAAATCGGTACTAGTTCACTTAAAAACAGTGCCATTATCACAGTTTCAATGGAAATTATTACGTAAAAATGTATCTTAAATGCGCAAGGTTCACTGCGTACGTGGTTCAAATATTGTGAAAATACAAGCATTTTCAGTGGGTGAAAAAAATAAAGGCTGGTGTACCTCTATCAAATATTTACCAATAATTATATCAAGCAATATTTCAAGGCGAGCCTACAAGTTTCATATGCATGAAACTTGTAGGTTCGCCTCTGCGGAGTTCAATCGGTTTAGTCCGATTAGAAACTGCTTTGGTTGTTCTCCTCGGCGCAATATTAAAGAAGCTAACTTTACATCTTTCTAAATAGAATAGTAATGTGTGTTAAAATAGCACCCCTCACAAGCCACTGCCAGTTCGAGAGGAGGATATGTGGAAAATCGCAAGTTTCGTAACTGGGCAACCTTAAAGAGGTAGGATATCTTTTTGGTATAAAGTACACGACACAAATGTTGTATAATTACTACTAACTTATTTCTTGCCCTCCCAAACCATCAAGCATTTCCACTATATGTGAAGGCAGGCTTCCTCTTTTGCAATTTGGTTTGGTGATTTATCCCAAAATAGCTCGATTTATGAATATGCTAAATTGTAACACTTACATATGTAAATTGTAAAAGCAATATGTAGATATAACGAATCTCACATGTATATAAATTAAATGTTGTCTAATAATAATAGTAGCGGTATTATAAAAAGAGTTTCCTCTCTACAGCTAAGCTCATATCGAAGAAAATTGGCCCCCACAGGGAATTGAACACTGGACCAATTTACTGAGGCGAAAGAGCTACCAGAGATGGGCAAAGCAGGAACGAAGTTAGAAGCAGGATTAATCAAGCTAAATGCGCCTTTAATAAAAAAATGAAGCTCTTTACGTCCCGAGCCAACAGCCTACAAATAAGAAAGAAGCTCCTTAAAACCTATGTCTGGAGTGTGATTTTATACGGATATGAGACATGGATCTTAGCTGTAGAAGAGAAAAGAAGAATTAATTCGTTTGAAATCTGGTGTTATAGGCGCATGCTCAGGATTAAATGGGCAGAGAGGGTGACGAATGAGGAGGTTCTTCAAAGGATAGAGGAAAAACGCAGCTTAGGGCAAACAATAGTTCAGAGACGAGTTAAGTTTGTTGGACACTCACTGAGACATGAAGGAATCCTGAAATTAATAATGAAAGGAAAAGTTAAGGGAAATAGAAAGAAAGGAAGGCCACATCTGCAGTATCTGATTCAGATAATGAAGGACGTTGGATGTAAAAGCTACACAGAAATGAAGAGGAAGGCAGATAAAGGCGAGGAATGGCGAGTTGCTGCAAACCAATCGATAGATTGAACACTGAAGAAGAAGAGTACCACCTTGCTTACTTTAATGACATTAATAAAATGTGTTATGCAAATATATTTTGTTTGGCTTTCTTTATATTACATGGTTTCTAAATGCATTGGTAAGATTTAAGAATGAATATCGTAAATAAAGCATAAAGTTGTAATTTATCTCATCGAAACCTATTTGGATGTTTCAATTTCTATAAATGGAGCTGTTTGCATATTTCAACAAGGAAAATTATTAAAATTTTGTCTGTCCAAGGACTTATGTTTGCAGCTGATGTAGTAATAATATGCAGGAACTCTTCTCGGGTTTCCAGCCGGGTCACGACCCGGCGAGAAGAAAAGTTCCTGCACATTATTCGCCGGGAAAGCACCAGATCCTTCATAGTAATAATATGGTACCGTCATAATATGTTACCGTAATAATGTGTTACATGTTTTTCTGAAGAATCATTTACGACTGGTTGCGTAAATTCGGAAAACTAGAATCGCTTTTGTATTTAAAATGTCAATTGTATTTACTTTCTTTTGTTATTGAAATCGTCAGATATCTCAAGCTCTTGCTAGTGATTTAGAGAAAAACGTTAAAACATATTTCGAGCGAAAGAGTTAAAACGGGCGTTGCTAGTTAATTATTACTTAGCATTTTTCAGGAATGAACGAGTGTTAATGTTTGATGAGAAACAGTTTAATCATGGGCATCAAAGAAACACGAAATAATCTATCCTTTACAACTTGTCTGCTATATACTCGGCGTCTGCTACATATTGAATCCAAAGATGTGTATATAAATAAATTATTTCCTCTTGAATCACTGATTTTATTCCATCACTTCGAAAATATTTGGTAAATATTGCGAAGGGTTCCACCAGCAAAAAAATTCATAGCTCCAACACCGATTATCGTATGTTTTTCATTCTTACGCCGCGGCGTTTATACGGCGTTTATATGGTGTTTATTTATACGGCGCGCCGTTATAAAGGGCAAGAAATGCACATTAAAGAATTAAATTACCATCAACCATGGAACAATAGTTTCTGAGATGTACGCTTCCAAAGAAAAACATACTGGACATATTTCCAGTAATACAGTACAAATAAAAAACATACTGGAGGGTGTATGTGTTTTCCAAAACGAAAATTAAATGGCCTATTAATTTTACGAAATTTTTGTTAGAGGCGTATTATTTCGTCGTTGTAAACATTTCATTTCTTAAGTCTTTAACCGGAAAATTTTCAGCAATAGAACACTAAACACCCCGTTTTCATACTTTTGAACAGGAAAAAAACGACAATAAGAAGTAAAAAAGGGAAAGAGGAAATTGCAAGGAAATGCAAGGAAATTTCTTCCATTTCTTGAATCTTCGTGCATGAGGCCAGAGGAGGCTTCCGTTCTTATACATGCCGAATTTAAAAAGCGACGGATACCGAAAATAACAGGAATACGACAATGAGTAATATAGCACTGAAGACATTTTTACTTGAAAAACAAAAAAAAAACCAACCAACCCAACCCCTAATAACTAGCGAGCTAATTATAAATTACAAACCGAACTCGAGGGTAAATGTGTTTTCCATTACGGAAAGTAAATGGCGTTTTAATTTTACGAAATTCGTCTGTGAGTTATCAATTTTCCTCGTTGTTGACATTTCGTTTCCTATGTATTTAACTGAAAATTCTTGCAGCAATAGAGCATTAAACACATTCTTTTCCATACTTATAAACAGGAGAAAAACGTAGGAAGTAGTGAAAAAGTGAAAGAAAATAGAATTAATTTTTTCTACTTTTCTTATCGTCCTACATGTAGCCAGAACAGGCTTCCATTTCTAAAAATTGAGATATTTCGCTATTTTTCCAGAAAAATCGGTGTTTACAAACGCCTATATTACTATCACAGAAACGCTACAAGTACATTAATATCTGGTGGCAGTGGTTATACGTTACATACTTACATATATTCGTGTATAGTCAAGTAAAAGATAATTAGTCCCCATTCTTATCAGACAGTATAAGTTGAAGGGAGAACACAATTTCTGTCAGGCATTTGCCCAAGGAGGTAGGGAAACCCCTCGAAAAACCTCCCTCTGGCAGAAGTCAATACACATATAATCAAACCCTTACAAATGTTATCACATTCATAAAAAAAACCAAAAAAACATAACGATTCAGAATCATTTAGACGTCATCGCGATTCACAGAAAGTCAGCCAAAGCTAACAGAATTTAGTTAACAATTAATACAATTTACTTAACTTCCCCTTGAATTTATGCACTCGGGGAAGAAATGGGTCAAATATACTGTTAGTGTTCCATAGATCTATAGTTCTATAGAGAAAGGCGAATTTTGGAGAGTTAGTCCTTTGAGAAGGAGGTTCTATTTAGTTATTATGGTCTTTTCTGCTTAGGTAAGTGGGGCTTCTTATCATTCTCCTAATATCTGACCATGCTGGCTTGCCAGTGTAAGCGTTGTATAGGTTTCCTAACCTGTAAATTTTCCTTCTCTTTTCTAAAGTTTCCCAGCCTATCTTTTCTAACATTACTGTTACGTTTGAAGTTCTTTTGAAATTACTCTTAACATATCGTATTGCTGTTCTAGGTATCATCTCACCTTCTTTAATCTTATTTTTCATTGCTGTTGACATTTCGTACTGTCAATTATTGCAACAATTGAGCATAAACATCGTAGTTCCATAGTGACAAACAGGAGAAAGAATGGGAAAAATCTAAAGAAAAGGTGAAAGAAAAGAAAAATAACGGAAGGTTTTTTTCCCATTTTTTTATCGTCCAACAGTAACCAGAATAGTCTTCCGTTCCTAAAAATGCCGAATTTTCGCTATTTTTCCCTAGAAATCGGTGTTTACCTACGCCGATGTGACCGAAAAACAGCCCCCGAAGTTATATACGCCCCCCCCCGAAACTATATAAGTAGTATAGGACCTTAGTACCGTCCCGCCCTAGCACCCCTGTTTCACTCCGCTCGCCCGTAAGATTGTATGGGTTTGGGAATTTCGAATATTTGTCGAAAACGCTTACTCCTGGTTTGTCCTTCGCGCGAGAAATTTCTTTGAAATCGCGAGAGACGCAACTTCCCGATCGCTGGGGTTTCTGGTGAGCGAATTATAGAACTAGAGGCAAATCCATCATGGCGGAGAGAGAAATCGGTAGTAGTCCACTTAAAATCAGTGCCATTACCGTAGTTTCAAATAAAATTATAAACTAAAAATATATCTTAAATGCGCAAGGTTTACTGCGTTTGTGGTGCAAATATTGTGAAAATACGAGCATTTTAAGTGGGTGAAACAAATATAAAGGCTGGTGGACCTCTTCGCAACATTTACCAACTTCGACCTAGGGATACCGTCTGTGTGATGTTGGCTTGTTTTTATGAGTGTTCATTATGAACTACCGTTTTATTCTTTTAACAGTCATGTGAGGTTACCGAGGTTACTATATTAGGTGTTCTGTGGTTACTATGAGGTTGATGGATTGTGACATGGTTGACGACCTTTTCGTTGAAACTGGAAATCATTGGATATAAATGATCGTAAGTAGTAAATTTTTTTATTGTATGTCATCATCCGAAGTTTGAAATTTGAATCGACAGAGCCCTTTGTTGTATGTATGGTAGAAGTTTTATTTGTATGAAAATAATACATTCAAATTCACGACCTCTTTGGCTGCATTATACCCTCTAAGATATATCAAGTTCATCTGTTACCGAATATGGATAGTCGGAATCAATCAACATTTATTCAAGCTCCCGTTCCCTTGATATTTTTACAATATGTATGTTTCCTTTATTCAGAAGTCATAGAAAATCATTCTTTTGCAGTGTAACTCCTTCAACGAAGAAAGAAAACAACCAACTGATTACAATCGTTAGGTGATTAATCGTCAGTTGGAAACGGAAGTCGGAAATGCTGGGATGCGAAGACTTTCACTGCCTAATTTTGGTGTCTATTGCTCTATGTGCTTTCTAAGCATTTCCCTATAACCATAGCCAGTCCGTCGTTCATGGTGCTTGATGTTGTCCCCTTAAGAGACAAAAGTAGGGTTATTTTAGGTACAAGGGGATGAAATCGATGGATTAAGTTCTAATCGATATTTCTCTCCTGAAGGCCTCAGGGCGGTAGGGAATCCCTACTTTTGTATTTATATCATTCTGGATTAGCTTAGGGATCACAAGGGAGTATCAGGTAGGGACAAGGAAGGAGGAGCCATCCGCAGCCCATTAGCACAGCTGTGTGAAGGTAACCAAAGGTGGCTATCGCCTTCCTGATGGAGGAAAGACTAGTTTCCTCGTAGGGAAAAACTCCCTTGTTATGAAAATGCTTCAGCTTATTATTAGGCTAATTTCCTGTGTCCTGTTGGGTGACTGACATACCCAGTGTCTCTTCAAGATGCATGGAAAAGGAGCTCCAATTTCTTCTCCAGAAGGCTGCAACGCCATATAGAGGACAATCCATGTAAATTGTAAGTGTTTATTTTCAATTATTTTTGCTATATATATTACTTCCGTTGTCTATATTTTGCACAAATGTTTACATATGTAAGGAAAGGATTCACAGGGATGAAGTCTTTTAGCCTTTTCTTTAAGTATGTCTCTAGAATTCATTTCATAATTTCAGGATTGGTTGATATGATCTATTTTTCATGGGAGGAATTGCCACGTGAAAGTCTTTCACAAACTACATTGCCTGTTTAGTAAAGAATTAAGTAATATTTTGTTGCTCTTGTAATTTGTAGTTCTCAATTTTTGAACTTGTAGGAAATCATTAGGGTAGGAAATCAGTACAATAATTCTAATTCTTTACATTTTCTAAATGTAGTTGCAGTTGAAGTTTCTAATAATATTATTTTATTTGGTTAATGGTTTTAAAATAATTACTTTGAATAATCGGAAGAGGTATACATAACATAGTTAAGAAATGCGCTTGAGAATCAGTTCATCTAAATGCAACAACCTTAATGTTGTCAACTGACATAAATAAATAACACCTTTATGTTGGGCTAAGTTAAGACTTAGAGTCTCCTCTTCCATTTAACCTGTTTAATGTAGCGATATAATGAGTGCTCTTGGTTTAAATTCAACATCTATAACTGTATGATGATTTTAAGCTTAATGTAACAAGGAAATGCCTTATTTAGATATTCTTAATTGAAGTAACTTAGTCTTACAAGTAATGGAGTAATAATTGTAACAAAAGATGTAGGTGCTGATTTTTTCTGCATGCTACATATTCTTTGCCATAATTTTGTATTAATAACATATAATGAAAGGGGTTTAGTTTCTACTTCATATAATCCATATTCTTAGAATTACTTTAAAATTCAACTTCAATTTCAATTCAACCATCAGTGTATTGATAGCATGTTTCTTTCATAAAGGCTGAACGATCTTTTTCAGTTTTAGTTTTACACTTTTAAGTTACTTCATATATTATTATTATGAGGTTAACCTAAGACTTTCTTAAATAATAAATTAGTAAAATTTTCATCACATCTTCTCAGAAACCCTCGGATACTAATTCAGTTCTTATGATTACTATCTGGATCTAAGATACATATATATCTTTTGGGTAGATTTTGCTGTTAGTAATAGTTGAATAGCCTCATCTTTAGGAAAACTTATGTAGGAGTTTTTTTCTAATTTAATTGGTAAAGTTTTGTTACTTAATTGTCATGAGCAATGAATATACATCTTGTTTCCATTGATGTTTTTCAGTAATAGAGTAGACTAACTTAAATAAGGATAGTTAATCACAATATTGATGGTGGTTGGATAATTATTTGATGATTTTAAGATATCTCTGAGTTCAATTCCTTTATAATATTGTAGATTGCTCACAATTCATATCCCATTGATTTATATGACTAGGAATCAGAAAGATCAACTTAATTCTTGCATGGGATATCCAGACAAATTCCTCCTTAAGTTTTTCATATTTGTGGTTTAGCAGTTTGAAGCAGAGGAGTGAAAGTTACAGAATTCAATTATTTGTAAAAAATAAAAATACTGGTCCTTCACTGCTAGAATTTATTTATCTGGAGATCTTTCTTCTTGAGTATTTCAGTCAACAGCTCTTGATTTTGGGAAAGAAACCTTCACTTATGATTATGATAGCCAAGACTTTTATCAGACCAAAATTTTATGCCTTGGAGTAACTCTTCAAATAATAACATTCCCCTGGCATTCTTATTTTTTAGTTATTTCTGATGTGTTTGATTTCCTTCATTTCTCTCTATATAATTCCCCCAATTCTGTTATTGAAGTATTTTTCCTTTTGCTCTTATTCTCATAATTTTCTTGCCTTGCATCTTTCTTTTCTCATCTTCTTATTTTCGTTAGCTAATTTGTAAACTTGTTTCAACATTAATATAGTTTACACCTTGACCTTACCTAAGATTAAAATATCTGGAAAGAACACTGCCTTACATATTACTCTTGTTGTTAATTTTCATAATTAAATCTCTCTTAACTTGCTATTAGTATCAACAGATCCCGAGGGATTCAAAGAACCATTATATTTGCTCCTGATTAAAGCAAAAAGTCTGTATTGCAAGAATTAGCATACTGTCATTTTGAGCTAACCTTAAATCATTTTTATTTCAAATGTAAATCAAAGCCTACTACAAATCCTAACTCATTTTTTTTACTTCTACTCATTTGTTTAGAAAAAAAATCAAGAAACGCTAACTCAGTTAACTGTGGTGGTAGTCAGAGAACATTAAATAGGAATGAATGTGGGAGAGAATTTTAATGGGGGCCTTTTTTCGTTTAGAATGAAAGGAAGCAGAATTATTTACTTCAATCTGTATTCACTTGTTATCATGAACCATTTGACCTAGAGATGTATGTTTTGGGGTGATTTGTTTTAGGGGTTTAGAAATATCATGTTTTAGTGTTGTGCATGCTTTGTAAACAGTAGTAATTCTGTGTGCCATGCATTATGATTTTCAGTATATTTTTATCAGATAGTAGGAACTTCTTCCCGATTTCTAAGCACTTTTCGTAGATAGTGTTTGATTCATTCTGTAAAATCTTAAATTAATGAACTCCTTAGAAATGAAAACCTCCAGATAATGCTAATTTTGACAGATTCATTTATCAATTCCTCTCCTTAGAGTTGCAATAATTGGATTGTACCTTATGTGCACTTATGCGTTTGTGCATATTGTTTGACTAGAGGATAAGAGTATGAAAAGGGTTCAGTCAAAACCCTCCCTTATTATATAATTATTTAGCCTCACTTATTATATATTATAATAAGTATTAGTTTATAAGTGTAACAGATTTTGCATTGAAATTCTAATCAGAAAGCAATTTAAATTTAAATTATGACTAATATTTAATAAGTAAAAGCATCTGGAAGGCTGACTTTGGAATAATATATTGAAAATGTTACTTAATTTGTGAACCAAATGTTAATGTTGAATTTCAGTCCTCGAGGTACTTTAGATAAGGAAATCGCAATCAGAAATGGCTTAGTTTAAAAGTTAAGGAATTCAATCTCTTCTGATTCTAGTTGTTTGTAGCTAAATGTGCAGCATTTTAATAGGTTTAATATATAATCAAATCAGAGATCATAACTTTCCCTTAATTTTAGATAGAACAAATTTTTAGGAATACTTGTGTAATAATTCTTTTCAAATCCTGTAATAATTTTTCATTCATAGTGAATAGTAAAATGTAATGTAAAGACTAACTTTTGAGTGCTGGTAGAGTTCAGCTTTAGAGGAGCATTTTTAGGATATTCTAGAAACTCCTTTCATTTCTGTTTGAGGTTTTACTGCATTTTTCTTTGGATTTAATGTTGGGATGCAAATTAACAGGATGCAAAGTTTTCAAGCCATTTATATATCTTCAGTTTATGTTCCACATTTTAATTTAATTGAGTACTTTTTGCAATAGGAATACTGTAGTTCCAAAACAATTTATTCATGCTCCTATACCAAAAACTTCTTTTCTAGATGTTTGTATTTAACATTTGAGTGATAAATTATTCCAGACTACTACTGCTTTTGTGAGCACAGTAATATTTATTTTTCATCAATTTTCCCATTATTAACAATACATTTAAGGCCTGTGTCGCCATTTTCAAGTACTCTGCATAATGGAAAATTTTTAGTTTGATAGCAATTATCTGTCTTCACTTTATGCATTGTTAGTGTTATTCTTTGAGATTAGTCAAAATTCTTTACTGTTGCTTGGTAATTTCTTTCTTATTCTTGACATTCTTCAGTTTTTTCATGTAATTATTCTTCAATTCTAATTTTCATAGTCTATCATTTGCAAGTCCCTCAATTTTTAGTNTTTTTAATGTCTATTTCATTCTCAAGTACTCTTCCCAGTTGAAAACTTTTATTTTGATAGCAATTTTCATGTTTGCATCATGCATTGATTGTGATATTCTTTAAAAAATTATTGCAATTCTTCATTGTTGCTTGGTTGTCTTGTTCAAAAAATCTTTCAATTCTTTTGTCATTTTTCTTAAATACTAACTTTCAAAGTCTACTTTTCGTGATTGTCAGCTAAATTTTGATTAAGTTTGATTACAATTCCTTCCAGCACATTTGTCTAAGTTTTCAGAACATTCTAGAATTTCCAGAAATTTTGCTATTAATAATTCTCTTTGAAGCCAAAGCTGTTCAAAAAATTATTCTAAGTCCTCAAGGTCATTCAATTGGTTAAAAAATAATGTTGTTTTCTCATGTTTCATAATTTTATTTTTTCAGCTTAATTTTTTGTTTTCTGTACTTATATTCTCAGTGATCTGTCTTTTCAATGGCTATGCTCAGAATAATTTTTACTTTGAATTATTCTGAACATAGCCATTGAAAAGACAGATCACTGAGAATATAAGTGCAGAAGACAAAGTGGCTGCCATGGCTCCAGGAAAAACAATTGAATTTTTGAGCTCCGAGATAGGCCCAGGTTTGGCATCCCCTACTGTACCAAAAATTTTGAAGGGTGAGGAGTTTGACATATTCAGAATAGAACTTGATAAGGTCATTTTCGACGTTTCTTTATTGATCTCTGTAATAAAATGTACACTTCAAAAGTATTTACAATAAAGCACAAAAATCTGCTCCTGGTGTCTCCTTTGCTGCATGCATCAAAAAACCAGCCAATAACATATTACTGAATTGAACCTGCAATAGAAATTTTATTCATTAAAATCATGCATTTGAGATACTATAATAAATGGCATTGGACCAAAAATCACTGCATTTAAAAGTTATTTCACCATTGACTGGAAAATTGATGTCACAAAAAGCTAACAATAGCAAGGTAAGTTGAAATTTTTATCAAAAATCAATATTTATATATATTTAATTAGAGTTTGTAACAGGCCTTGAGATTTTTAGTCTTCTAATAGCTGATGTAAAAAAATAGTGCAACAAGTTGGAGAACTCTACAAAAAATAACTGCTTGATCTTTTCACCAGAAAGGATAGCATTTGTACATTGAGTGAATTTAAACAATCTGGAATACATAATTTGAGTAAATCCAATAGTCTTAGAAAATATTACAAAATGTTTCATTTTCTGCCAATGAACCTGAACTGAAATTTGACAAATGATTGTCTTTCAAGTTTTGAATTTACTGACAGGAGTAACAATCTGTGATAATTAAAGATTCTTTAGCAAATTCAGGTTAGTCTTAAAAAGAAAATTTAACATCAAAGAGCAAAGCAACTTGAGTAATGAAAAAACTTGCATGAATTTAGCACCATAAACAGCAGAATACCAATAAGTGGCGTTATGTTGCTATGGCTATATGGTCTATCTCTATGGGTTAAACGTGGAACGTTACAAAAAAACTGAGCTGGTTTCAGACTGTTACTGATCTCCGATCCCGAAGCTTCGGTTTAAAATTACCTCCGGATCTGACTCCGGTTCCGATTTATCAAGCCGGAGTTTTTGCGGAATTTATCGGATTTTTATTTTGTATTTTGCGGATTATATTGGACGGCCGACGAAGAATACGTCTAGTACCACGCGAGTCGCGACAAGTTGCATTAGTTCATATTACACGCATATCACCTGTGACGATGAGTGAAAGAGATAGGAAAGACGGATGCGCGCAGATCGCCTTTTTACCACTTTCTTGCACCTACAATATACTTAGACCGGCGTTATAAACAAGTTATTTTAACGAAGCTGTGAAGGGGCAGGTGGAATTACGATCATTGCATTTGCTTGGTAAGTATGACTTAACTGAACTCTACTTTGAAATTAAATGAGAAGATTGCGATTCGGACACTCCTGGTACTTGGCAAATCCATCCTTTGGATGCAGCTTTAAAATGAATACAATAAAGAAAAACGTTCCAAGTCGAAAGAAGATCCTCTAGTGTGATGAAAAATAAAAAATCCAGGCAATTAACCGTGCGCCAACTTTCATCGGCTCCACCGGGGATCACTCAGCGACTAACTACTCAGTGGAATGAGTTTAATTTATAACCAACTAAGAAATGGAATGGCTGGCGAAAAAGCATCCAAATTATTGTTTGATAGACAATTTACAAATTTAAAATCTGACTTAGTTTGCAAGTGTCTTACAAATACAAAATTTTCTTTTTCTTTGCAAATGAAACTTGTTTTCTGCAAACTTTACATCTTCCTAATTTGATTCTGTGGCCTCAGACTCCGCAGAGATCAGCGTGAGATATTAGACTCACGCCTCCGATAAAACCATCTCCGCAATAACCATGTTTCAGACCACTTCAAACAACGTATGCGAGGGGATCACTGCACGGCGCAACATTCAACGGAGACTATAGCACTTTAATATCGAATAACAAACCTACTCAGTGTTGCATAGTTGGAAAATTTACTCGCACATAGAACCAGATGGTAAATTTGATCAATTAGTTCATATTTAGCCTTTTCAGAGTAAAATATCGATTAACTATATTGCAAAGTACTCCTTGTCAAAAATAAAGTTACACAATCTTGAGGTTACGTAACAGTCATTGCGTCGCGGAAATAAGACTAGACCAATTACGATATCCCTAGGAGGTGTTTCAGCCTTAATCCAGTGTGCCTCAAGTAAGCTCTGATTACGGAAATCATTTCCATTTTTCCTTTTTCTCGAAAAACCTTTCCTTCGAAATGGCGCCGAGTCAATACATGTACATTTCGGTATTAATTGATTAAACCCACTATTAAAAAATAACAAAGTAAAGGAAATATAAAATTAATTCATTCATTCCTATGCTCCTTATTCAAGAGGTCGCTGCAATCTACAAACCAAAGTAATGCCCAAGGTTTCTTTCTTTCAACACTGTCTTTTGGGGTTTCTTTCAAGGTATGTTATTTCACATAACTACTTTAAACCGAAGAGAATTTAGGATCAGGAAAAAGAAGAGCTATTTAAATGTAGGATGAGTCTAATGGTTAACTCTGCCGAAATTTCAAATGCGGACTACGTTAAATTATTTTTAAAATCCCAATTCACCATCTACAATAAAGTAGATAAAATAGGCTGAAACGTATGTACGTACATACAACTGATGCCGAAATCAGACCCGGTAAATTGTATCGAACGTCGATGCATCAAATTAAAAGACTTCTGAGAAAAATTATAACCTTAATATTGAAATCCGAACGTAATGTTTCCGATTTAATGAATGTACGTGAAATCTAAAATCTCCATTAGCTGGTCAAATGTATGCACCATTATACAGAACAGCTCATTCAAATTGTATGTCGTATGGAAAAAACTCCTCCAATTTTAAAATTGAGGAGCATTTAACTGATGAGCAAGGAACATCTAAATAAGAATAAAGCAATTTAACCCATCTGGTTGCCTTTAAAAAGGATTCAAGTAAAATCTGCAACGTTCGGGCAACCAACAATGTCGATGAAAGATCTATGGAATAGATTAAATGAAATCCCTGTGATAAAACCTGCGCGAAGCTACACTTCTATTGATAGCAACACCATGCGGTTAAATCCTTCACTTCACATTAAGATATTCCCGCGAAGATATTGGGAACTGATGAACCCCCGTAAAATTATAATAACGCACAATCCGACCAAAATTAACGAAGAACATGTTAAAATTCTTATTAGCTAATATCTTCATTGAGACTCACGAAAAGAGGCGACCAACTGTCTCCGGTAAAGTCAGACGACGTCCTTCGTACGACAGCGAAGTGTATTCGAGCAGGGTTGAACCGTAACCTTCAGCAATCGACAGAAGAGAGGACGAAACAGCTGCCTGCAAACCGTTTTATGCTCAGACAACGATTAGGGGTGGCGCAAGAGGGGAAGGGGAGGGATGGAAACTACTGCTGCGATTACTATAATTCTTAAGTAATTATAAATGATTGCGGGAATTATGTAATCTATTATTCGATAAATATCTTTAAGAGAAAATACTTAGAATCAATGAAAGACTATCGTTTTTTATTTTCCAAATACTGTTCACAGTATCGTGACTGATTTATCATTCATCTTTGAAATGCCTAAATTTTAATATTCATTTAATAAAACATAGAAAATTAATTTTTCATTCCTTGATTTGTTTTGATTTTTCGATTTATCCGGCCAGACAAGTTCGAATT
This sequence comes from Ladona fulva, assembly GCA_000376725.2. NCBI lineage: Eukaryota > Metazoa > Arthropoda > Insecta > Odonata > Libellulidae > Ladona > Ladona fulva. The sequence continues at coordinate 47,133 of KZ309126.1, read as the reverse complement.
TAGAAGGGCAAAAATATTACATATTTCTGTCGACTAATTAAGTATATAAATAGCGCCACCATTCAAATTTATGGAATTAATTTCCTGAATAGCATTCAAAATGTCTGATAATTCGTAAACTGGGAAGATAGGTAATGCGAGCTATAAATGTAACCTCATTGCGTGGTTTTCAGTTTTTTCTCTGTTACCAAATTTCTGATCCCATTATGGCGCTGAAAACATTTTGGTTCATCAGCGGCTGTTGGAAAGGAAGTTGAGACGATGTCAATAAACATATCTTTCTGGGTTGAAATTTATTTTATTCAAGGTACTTCAGAATGTAGAAAGATGCCTCAGAAGTAAGAGATGAAGGTATGATAAAACTAAGAGATGAACATATATAAAACAAACAACGTGAATATTACTATTACTTGGCACAATGGGGTTTTAATACTACCTGCATAATCAAGGTGTTGTGAGGAGCAGAGCCCACCGTTATAGAGCCTTTTGAATGCTGTCACTGATTAATAAAATCGTTGTTAATGCACGTGAAATTTGAGCCTCTGACTGAAAATTTGCATAAGGACACCATCAAACATTTTTTAGAACATAAGTAAAATTAGCACAAGAGAAATGTTTAACTGATGCAAAAGGAAGTATAGTCAAGGGGGTGGTTTTGGGGGTTTAAATCCTCCCATAAGAACAGAGCCTACAATAAACAAAAGCATACAAACATATATGTATATATTATGCCATAACATTGATAAAAGTAAAACATAAGTTGGTTCAACTTCATTCCATCCTTACTCTTTATAAATTCGAGAATTTGTGAGTTATAAATCCCAAGAGACATTTACATTGGGTGTCATCAGGTCAGGTGATCAACTCAAGGTAGCGTTATATACAGCTATTACTCAGGGGGAACCACTGGTGTTGTACTCAATAAAAAATATTTCAGTAATTACAGGAGCTAGCATAACAAATGGTATTTTTTGTATTGAAAATTAATCCAATTTTTCAAATTCTATCAAACTAACCAAGTTTCATATGTAGAATTTTACATCAGAATATTTGAAAATTTATTATGAAAGAAAGTATAATGTAAAATAATTTTTGAATAATAAATGGAAAATGATTAAATATAAAATAATTGGATAATTAATTATCTTTTTATCATAAATCTACTGTGTAGTTCCTCTTAACCAATTTTGCATTAACTAGCTGACAGAATAACTGGCTGTTTACTAGATGCGTGTATAATGGCTAGTTTATGTAGAAATATGCGACAAAATATGATTTCAGTTTACATATCTTATTTCTAATGAATTCTTTAGTTCTTTAGATGAGGTGATTGAGAAATCATGCATTCAACAATTCCCTAAAGGTGAAAAAAACAAGAATATTTGTTATATTAAGAAGATCTTTTTGAAAAACGGACTCAAAACTTGCTTGGAAAAGGTCAACTTTTATTATTAAGTATGAATATTAAAAAGGAACATTCCCCCATATTTTCTCCATAATACCTTAGGAATAACTTTAACTTCACGTGGTACATATATACATACGTATATAAATTATATAGGTACAAATTGGATTAACCTGCCAAAATCACAACATGTCAGATAGTCCCTAGTTAGGCCATTAAGAGGGGGATTACACTATTATAATTGACTGAAATGGATTTTTCTCTCTGTGTAGTCATCAGCCAAAAGGGGTATACCTCTATTCACTGAGGAATGAGGTATTCTGCTCAATGAGCCAGAATATTATAAGTGGAAAATGACCAATGTCTATAAGTGGAGTATGTTCTAAATAAAATTCTTCAGAAGATTGAGTAAAGGCCAATTCACATTATTAATATTATTCAGCATCATTTTAGGATACCTCAGTAGCTTTCATATTACCACACCAATAAACAAGACTAGGCAAGAAATATGAAGCAAATTATATGAAATAAATATATCCTCTATTCTATACCAAGCAATTAATGAAAAATGTTCCTTTCATCAAGATATTGTAGCAAGGACCAAAACTTACATAATAGCAAGAAATATCAACCATGCGTGAGCTATCCTCATATCATGAGTTTCCTGAGCAGTGGGACATATCCAACTAGTAGGACTTACTAGCCTGTATTTTGGGACTCAAGCAGGTTGAAGTCATTTTATCTAAATTACTAAATTGCTTTGCTTTTTATTTTCTAATATTTTGATTGTTAGCAAATATATCTTCTAATTGATTTAATAATCAACAAACCAAGTATTCATATAATATTTGACTAGATCAATCAGTAAAACAAACTCATAACTGGAACTCGATTGTCTTGAAAACATGGTAGATTGGACTTAAGACCATGATGGTCGGGAAGTACTACTTAAAGCACAATAGGTAAACCAACACAACATTTTTCATTGGTTTCATAATTCTCAGCTACAATCACACCAACCACTTACGACAGAAAGAAATACATTTCAATGAATCACTGCATTGCTGCAACTTCACCAACTCAAAAAATATCAAATACACTGGACTCTTGATAAGTGGGATAATGATGGGAAGAGGATGAAGAAATAATCAGAAAACATGGATAAACACAACTTACGCTTTAATTATCATAATTTTCATGATTCACAAAAATAAATAAAATTGTTCCTATTTACACACACAGCCCAATATTTTCAATTGTTTCATGGATTCATTTAAAGTTTCCTCCATCCATCTGCAGAACTTTTTATCAGTCAAATGTAATTATAGTTGTATTTTCACTGCTCCATAGAAAATGCCCAATGGAAAATCCTTCCATTAATAGATGAGCAGATTCACTATACTAGAACATAAGACTGCCAATTTCTTCAAAGTTGCAATAATCATAACCCTGTAAGAGCAAATTTTAAATTACAGAAGATCTAGATACTAGTTTAGATTTAGAGAAGGTGATCAAAGCATAAATGCATTTATAAGTTAAGCTTATAGTACTCATGTTTTCATTATAATTTATCCAATTATATATGGAAGAGCACACTAATACTTAGTTTCTTATTGGTGCAGCTAAGAGATCTTACTCCTTTCAAATTTTTGCATTGTTTTCATTTTTGGCTTTTGTTTTATCAGTATGTTGTTAATCTAGGTTGAATCACTGCCCTTTTATTTTCCATCCTGTATGCTTATTTTACATTGTTCATTGCCATGGTCTTGTCATGACAAGACAACCTTCAGCAGAAACAATTCCTTCGGACAATTCTATATAATAAAATATATAAATTTGTAAATCCATGTTTATTTAATGTATCGACTTATAAAGTGCAGTATACATAAATCTAATAATTCACCACAAAGAGGAAGTCAAGTATCAATGTAAAATCCTTTATATGTGTAGCATAAGTGATCTTTGATTTTTCTTTGACCAATCAGAAATATCATATTCTTAATACAGCAAAAAGATAATTTTGGTATTATAGTTTTAGAGATAGCATATGACAACGTACACACTTCATGGGTAATACAATTGAAATTGGAATAATTTACAGACAGTTTGAAATAAAATTCCCTCTCACCAATTCTAAATAGTACTAATACAACGATGAGCTATCATTGTAATAGTAAGAGTTGACAGCAGTTCAGGCAGCTGCTATATGTCAGCAGTATCAGGAAAACTGTTTGCATTACCAAAACATATGCTGTTTTACAAATTATGACTACAAATATGTACAGGCCCAGGAAATTAAATATTTGAATCTTGAGACATATTGCCTAAGCAAACATTATATGGTTTTTATTGCATGATTGATGCAAAATTATATGATTTAAAAAGTTACATTTTTTATAATGAACATTTTCTCATCTTAAATAAAAAATATACGAGTATAACTACCATCATCATCATCTCATAGTCAGAAAGTCTCCAATTTGTAATCGTGTAATTAAAGTACCGTCTAGCACCCATGGCACTTATGATGGCTCTTTCATAACTCACCCAACTGTGACAGTTCATGGAATTCTCTTGATGATTTCTAGGTGGGTAGTCATATCCTTCATGTATCAGTGACGACCTTTTGTGATAAACAATGCTGAACAGTAGCAGAGAAGAAATTATGTCAAAACAACTGAAGATGAGAAAGAGTAGGTTAGTTTAAGCTTTCCAGCATCACTCACAATCAAACACCAAGCATCATTGCATCGACCTAAATTAAAGATAAGTGTATCGAAAGTTGGACTATGCTGTCCATGTTATACATTAACAGTATTCCATCTGATGCATTGATCATATTCAAATATTAAGTGATTGAAAACATAACACTAAGACTTATAGATTTGTAAGTTTTATAATAAGAAATTATAATTTATTCACAAATATTTTCTGACAAATCACTTGAAGGGAATTTGGGCAATAATTTGAAACTCCTTCATGGAAATGACAACAATACAGTTCTTACATTTTTTACTTTTTGTAGATATTTTGTATAGACTTTTTGAAACTACACAAATACAAAAAACGCATTTTATATAACTAATTTGCATTATTTTATATATGCTGCCGGAGTTGAGGCGAAATTGCGGTTATTTAGTCCTGAGCGAAAATAGGAACGAAAAAAATTACATTTCTTAGCCCTGAGTGCAAACTCCACCAATTTGAGGATAACAGCAATATCTGAGAAAAGAAAGCAAAAACGAATTCTGCCGTAGAAATTCTTCTGACCCTTGTGGAAGCTCGCATAAATAATTCACAATGCGGCATGTCATTGAATGATAGGAGTGCTTGCAGAATGACTACTGTAGCAATGATATAGGAAAAATTCTGCGCGTAATTTAAGAGGTAAAGTCGAAATTTGCAGGCCTTGGTTAACGAACGGTAACAGTAAAGGATATGGTACTAGTTAAGTAAAGAAAGGAACAAACTCCTAAAACCATCAAAAAAAAATTTTTTTTGATGGTTTTAGGAGTTTGTTCCTTTCTTTACTTTACTTGTTGTATCCATCAGTGGCCTTATTATACTTTAGATATGGTACTAATCTAAAAAGATTGTTTTCAAAATATAAAACTTAATTAATTTCTTGATTTCGATGCAAATTTTTATCAAAAGACGCATACGACTTCCAATCTGCATCTACGGTCCTGACACTGCAGACTGCCCTACGAGGTACACTCCTGGACGAATAACAATTATAAATTAACCTTAACTGAATCCACAAACATACTTTAAAATTTTAGGTGAAGAGTATTTAATACTGGACTTCTGTGTGACAAAACATTTTCTCACGTGTATGGGATGTACTCTATAAGTTTTTCAACCACACCCAAGGGTAGTTTGGTGTCAATTAGATCTTGATCACAGTTGAAAGGAGTAAAATTTAAACCTTAAACTACCATTAATATATTCATAGTGATAAATGAAAAAGAACACTAGTACACTTCCACAGATTTATTTCATTGGCGACATGTTTCGCTAGCGAGCTAGCATCATCTGGCCAGATGATGCTAGCTCGCTAGCGAAACATGTCGCCAATGAAATAAATCTGTGGAAGTGTACTAGTGTTCTTTTTCATTTATTATGGCCTTCCACGAGGTAATGCCTTCGCACATCGAATTTATTCATAGTGACATTATAGATTAAATTAAAAGAGATGAAGACAAATAAATAGCAGCTTTAATTAACATAATAGAAACTGGTGACACCATCCAGAAGTAGTATGGAAAAGCAGTTAGGGGCATCGAAATCAATTGCAGTTGAATGACAAACTTTGTAGACTCTTTACCTCACAGGCAAAGCAGCTATCAGGTCGTTGGCATTTCCCTCGCCATGACGCAAGACGCTTTCATGTATAAGACTCTCCTTGATTTGGGATCGGAAAATTGGAATTGGTCATCGGCTCCTACCCTTGCTTTCGTTCACCGCGACCATTGTTGAAGACGCACCGTTTTTTGTTCCAAAATGTTTAAGGAAAAGTGCGCCTTATACATGGGGAAATACGGTACATTACGGCTACCTGCAAGAGCAAGCAAAACCCAAAACAAAAAAAAACCCTATTTGAGAAAAGAAGAGGTAAATGTTGGCTATCCAACTTCAGGGAATCCCTTCTCGTGCGAACTGTTTCATCCCTTACTTCTTACGATTAGACTTCACTATTCTTTCTCACTCTGTTAGAGAAATGCTATCCCGTTTTGGATAATGGTGGAAAGTCTAGAGAGTTTATATTCTCTTCAACGTCTCTACGCTATTCCAATTAAAGAATTCCAAGATTTTCTTCATATCAGGTGTTTGGTTATTATAGAAAATGGATTTCTCTGCATGCCGATATCTTTCCCTATTCAGTTCCCAGAATGCCGATCCAAAATCTTGGTAAGACTACTTACCATGACTTACTGTTTTTTTTTTAGTAAAGAGTCTCTAGCCTTTCCTCCATGAATTTTCCTCTATATTGTTTTCTGGGAATGGAATAGGGGAAGATATCGGCGTGCAGAGAAATCCATTTCTATAATAACCAAATCTCGGATAGGAAGAAAATCTTGGAATTCATAAATTGGAATAGGGTGTTTTTCATGAAATTGCATTTGTCTATTTTCCTCTGCTATTCACTGTCCACCGTAAACATCTCCCGGCCAAGTTAATGAATGTCGTAAATTAGGATAATTTAAGAGATCGTTATATTTCCTTATTTTTTTGGGAAAATAATCGCGCTTTCATGCCTCATTACATATGCAGAAATTTTTCTTTGAAATGTCCAAATGATATTTAAGTATCAGTAAATTTACGTGGTCTGTTGTCTTTCATACCAGTTATTATACTTTCACCCCTTCCTCAAACGATTCTCCGTTAGATAAGAATTATTCAATTACATACATTTAGTGTATGTACGATTGATTAATCTGTTGATATCGATCACTTGAACATTTCCTTTCTGCAAGACTTTGAAAAGCAAAGAAACCTATCCTAAAATGCCATTATTTAATCCTAAATCTTAAAAAAAAGTCTAAAACCTCCTCTAAAAATGTCTCCTGTTCAAGCTCTGTATCATTTCAGGAAGCGACTCAAACGTTTTCCAAAAATGAGCGCAATTCATCCTTATGGGAACATTGGGGTATTTGTGACTTCTAATGTATGGTAAACTTTTACAAAGCTCTGCATATCTCAGAATTATTGCGAAAAAGGAAATTTTGTAAAAATTGAGAACGTTCACATTCTTTATGGTTGTGCATTTTCATAAAAAAATAGATTACAATGTTCGTGAATGTTATAGAATACAAAGTTTTGCAATAAATGCGATTTCATTATATATCAATAGTGACGAAAAGACCTTCAGCTTCGATATTCAGCCTTCCAATGCAGAATTCATACGCGTCACTTCTGCAGATTTTTTCCGCCGCTAAAGGAAGTCGCGTGTTTTCCTCATTTCTCCCTGACATCATCAACGAATGATTAGGCATCTTGGACCGCTCAGTTTCCGGTCAGAGCTTCGCAGTGGCGTGAGTGAAAGAAGCTAGTGTTGCGATTATCCGTAGAAGAAGGTGAGGTCTTCTCATTTCTCTGGATGATTGCGATCATATCCAATCGCCGTAGATTTTCTGTTTACTTTATGGTCGAAGCAGTGTCGATACCAACCGAAGATTTAAAAAAATTTCACTTTAAGTTGAATTTGAAAAGAACCCAAATCTAGAATCCGAACCGAAAACAGCTATTTCTTCACATCTTGTTTTCGGTTCCCAATTTTAAGCAACCAATTTTAATAATTACTTTAATAATTATTATTATTTTTTATTTTTTCGATTGTCATAACTGTGAGGCGATATTGTATCATTCTTATAACCCCTACTGATTATCATTCGTAATTAACCAGCGACGTAAGTTGGTGTTATGGAGGATTTTTCACTAATTATGTTTAGCTGTGACCTGCGACTAAGTGAAATAATTTCTAGGCATTTAAATCTATCATGTCTAATATATTGATTATAATATCTTAGTAATTGCGAGTTTTCCTCTAAAATGGAGCGGAATCGAATGTAATTGCATTCTATTTATAGTGCCGAAGATATGGGACATCCGTTTCTTCGGTCGGTCACTTCCTGACAACTGTCACAAAGACCAGCCGTTGTCGACGGCAAACCTTATTCCTCAAGAAGAGAAGCGTCTTCAGTAATCTTCGTTCGCACAGGGTAAATCTCTGGTAAGTTTTATTTCCAAAAAAGTAAAGACATTATACAGTTTGTTTTTTCGTGTACTTCCATTCAATCTTGTTGGTGACGTATGGTTAGCGTTGCTTGAATACTGTTCTTTAGAAGTTAGAAGATTTCAACAAAGAATTAATTTGCTGGATAAATTTAGAGAAAGCACGTTCAGAGAACGATATAATGTGTTCATCTACAAGGCCGTGCTAGATATGCCGTGGCGATACTATGAGAAAGTTCAGAGAAATAGATGCTAGAACCAATCGATTCAAGAACTCATTTTTTCCGCGAACGATACGCGAAAATAATTTATTAGGGAAATACAGTCATGGTGCATGCACCCCCTGCCACACACCGAAAGTCGGCTTGCAGTGTACTTACATAGACATAACCTGTCGCCCAGTGTTGAATTTGCACGAGATGGGTTTGGTCATGGAGCTAGAGAGCGTACAACGCTAAGCAGCTCATTTCGTTAAAGGAGACGATACGTTCGATAGCAGCGTATCGGAGATGATCAAAACCCTTGGCTGGGAATCTCTAAAGGATAGAGAAACCTAACACAGGCACAAGCTGTTCCAAAAATTTTTAAGTACCGATTTACATTATGAAATACGCGATATCGTAATACCCGTACTCAGCGAGCGCGATTTTCGAGACCAGGCGTACAAGAGATTTCGCGAGATTGGGTAGCTATTACTGGTCTCTTTTTCCAGAGAGTATTAGTATACTAATCTGGTTGCCAATTAGGTAGTTCTGGGTTTCATACCCCTTGCGATACGCCATATGGCGGCTAATACTTAATGTGAACTTATTTCTAATTGAATTTTTCGAAATAAAAAAGTACAAAGGAAGCGGAAACGAATTTAACAGTTTTATCTAACGTAAGTTACTGACATCGGATAAATAAGTGTGTAAATATGTCGATAATACTTTGAACCTCTTCGCTTTTTAATGGGATTTTTTCCATCTTTATCTCCAATATTTAGCACCACTTCTGCGCAAGGGTTTTCTAGAACTCTCTTCCTAGACGCAGTTTTCCCCCTGCGTTGCGGGTACATTATCCTAAATTCATATTGCAAAATAAACATTCTGCAAACGATTAAAAATGAATTTCACCTTCATTTCGTATGGGAGCGCTTTGACTTGTCTCGGCTAAAACGGAAGAACAGTAGGCTTATAAAAAGTAGCCTAATCTTTAAGCAGGGTGGATGTTTATGAATCTTTGGTTTAAAAGTTATGCTACACATGGTTCCTTTATTTTTCGTGAGTATATACACATATGTATCCACCCACAGAAGTTCATTAAATGGATACATACACTCTCTTACACATACAAACTGAATGAATTCATTTAAGGTCGATTATGTGCGTAAGTCAACTTTCTTTCTTATGATAAAGTTTTGTTTTTGAATTTTGACTTATCTTCTTCACAAAATGTTTACATAATGCAAAAGAGAGAGGTTTATTTATTTTAATAATATCATTATGCTATAGAAAGAGTTTAGCTCCTTATCAAAGCTTTCATTTGCTTCCAGGTGCTATCCCTTAGAAAATTGGATTGAGCAATTGGAACTAGTTGCCATGGCTGATGAGGAGTTTAAGGAATTGCACAAGGCCATTGAGAAAGGAGACATCCAGCATGTGCGACATCTGCTACAAAACCATGCTGAGGAGCAGTACTTCTCATACGAAGAAATCTCAGCTCTCTATAAAGCATTCTCTCTTGAGAAATATGAAGTAATCTCATATCTAATTCATAAAGGTGCAAAGGTTCATACTTTTGAGGTTTATGATTTATATACACTTGACATAGATTTGATTCGTTTAAATTACCTCCTATTAGATTACAACAGAAAATCAGAGAAATCTTGCATCTATCGATTGATATCCTTGAGCCAGTCTCCACAGGGTTTAGATGGGGAGCGACTGGCTGTAGTGATGTCCATGTATGACGATTTCTTTGAATCGGGAGTAATCAAATTACTGATGAAGGTATTAGAAAGTGAAACTTTTGATGTAGTGTATGATTTTTGCTCAGATGACGTAAATAGGATCCATCGTCTATACGAAGTAGAGTCCGAGATCTTAGGATTGACTCTATCAAATTCTAAGGAAATCTTCATTGGTGCAAAGGATTTGCTGTCTGGTAATCCTCAGAGGAGAGCAAAAGTATATGGTGTGGTAGCAGAGGAATTCTGCCACTTAGCTCTGACAACTATGTTCAAGAATAATGCAAAACCATATAGGGAGGAGGATTCTGAGTTGATTCAAGACTTCTGTAACATTGTTGTATCTGTGAAATCTTTATTAGATCATTCACGTCCTCTAGAATCAGTTATTCAGGATGTTTTCACAAATTATGAACATTACTATTGGGAATGTGAGCTAATAGCTCGTGTTCCCCATGTCATAGGACTTTATGGAGAAGAGTATGGAAGGAAGATTTTTCATGAATCTTTTGAATTGTCAAGGCTTCTACTTTTCTATGACGATAATGTTCTTAGTAAGTGCAAAAAATTCACAGACCCATTGCTAAACACCAAACCGCATCGCAAGATGGATCAACTACTGAAGAAGAATTATTTCATTTCATTCAAAGAAAAGCAAATGCGACCACTGAAGGAAGGTTTTCCATCATTTAGAGAGTCTTTGGTGAATGAGAAAGGAATTTCTGTGATAAGCACAAACTGTATAAAATTATGCGCATTGCATGTATATCATGAACTGAAAAGTGAATATAAGGACCTATTGGAGAAAAAATGCCTATTCTTTGCGAGTGAGTGCTTTGAAACGAAAAGACATGAAATACTGAATGCATTGAGAGGTCAAGTTTGGGAGTACATCATACTTATGCTGGATAAAAAGGAGCTCAATCTTCTGATATTAGAAGCTGAATACCTTGATCATTTTGATGAATTAAAAAACGAAGGAATGAAAATTATAATAATTTTAGGCTGTCAGTCCATATGTCCAAAATTTCAAAACAAGACTCTAAATTACAAATGGAAGGATTTGACAGATGAATACAAACACTTCCGCTTATGGCCTTTGGAGTATATTTTCAAAGGAGAGAGGCAGTTCATTCCTATTGACAAGAAAAATGTTCCAAATGTTTTCAGTGAAGAAGAGATTATCAGGATAATGAGTGGTGAACTTATTGTTGTCAATGATGGCATAGAACTACATTCTCAGGGTTACAACACTGAAACCTACATTGAGAGACAGTTTCAGGCAATGAGTGTTGATAGAAAAATTTTTGAAAATTTACCATCTGACACAAGCATTTTCATCTATGATTTATGTGAGAGTGAATTTCAGGATTTTTCCATAGATAAAAAGATGGTGCAGTGGCTCAAGGGATCCAATGATGAGATTCAAAAAGGGAAATCAATATTTATCTTTAGTAATAAAAGAGCCCTGAATTTTGGGGATTTTAGAGGAAAAACCCAAAGTAAGATCAATATATGTTTGTACCATGATAAGAAAGAGTTTTACTTGAGGACTTCTGACTCTTTAAGTAATGTTTTCAAACAGTATGTGAAGGAGATAACAATCACTGAAGAGAGGATGGTAGATTTAGTGAAAAGCAAAAAAATTCTGATACTTTCTGACAATGCAGGGTGTGGTAAGTCAACTGTCACATCCAGCCTAACCAGATTTGTGAATATAAACATATATGAATCATGGGTATTGAGAATTGACATGAGTAAATTTTCAATAAATGAGGAGTATTCTCATTTTGAAGAAAAAATTGATGAAGAAGAGGTATTTGATGACATATTCCTAATGCTAGGATTAAATACAGGGTTAGAGAAATGCCGCTTCAGGGATTACAGTAGTCAAGCAAAGTGCTTTATATTTCTTGAAGCATTTGATGAAATTCCATCAAAATATAAAACCAAAGCTATAACACTCATCTCATTTCTGAGAAAAAGGACTGCTGTAAATATGGTAGTAACAACCAGAAGGCATCACCAGCAGGAATTGGAAGAAACATTGAATACATACTCACATAGGTTTGTTCCATTTAATACTTTAACACAAGTGAGTTACTTGCAAAAGTTGTGGAAGTGGAAATTGAAGTTTCCAAATGGAAGAGAATCACAAATCTCCCAGAAGGACAAGAAAGCCATCTCATTGAAGATTAAAAACATTATTCAAGAGTTAGAAAAAATAAAGACTAAGTTAGAATACCATGACCTAATACATAGATTAGAAAAAATAGAATTCAGAGATAGTTTAGATTCAATAAGAACAGAGATAGATAATCTCGATTTCACCAAATTAGCTGAAAATGTTCTTGATAAGACTTTGCTAGATAAGGAAACCTTAGAATTCATGGGGATTCCCCTCCATCTGTTTATGACAGGAGTCATCTATTTAAATTGTAATTTTAATGTAGAAACCCAGTCTGATATTTATTGCCTTTACTCTAATTTCATTGAGCAGAAGATTGTAATATATGTGGAGGAAAAAGAAGGGATTTTGAGGGAAGGTACTCAAAAAGAATATATGAAAAAAGAGATAAGAAAAAATGCCTCTAGGATTCATATTAAGTTAGCAGGTCAGTTAATGAATGAGGGAAAAGTTTTTCTAGCTTCCAATTTGAGTGAAGAAGACTGTGAGCTTTGCTCTGCTATTGGTATAGTGTTTATCTATGGAGGTGAAGTTCATTTCCTCCACCAAACCTTTGCAGAGTTTTTTACTGCAGAATCCCTCAGACAAAATATGCAAAAGGATGCTTTGATTAAGATACTTTTTGAGAAAAAATATACTGTAGTTAGAAGATTTCTTGCAAGTTGTTTGAAGAGTGAAGATTTTGAAAATATTACAAAAGAATTCTTCACAGATATAGATTTTCTCGTTTCACTTATGGAGAAGATAATTGAATCCAAACCAGTAAATTTGATATATGAAAAAGATTTCAATATGTACTGTTTTTATAAAATAGTGAAAAAATTGCTAGAAAATTTTCAAGTAGTTGATATTAAGAAAGATTTAGTTAATAAGTTCATCAACAGATTACATACATCAGTTATGAAAAGCATTAAATTAGGAGATTGGAGTGATGAACATATTTCTAACAGCTGTGTTGGAGGTTGTCTTACTTCTTACATGTTAATGCGTTTGTTAACTAAAAATTTTAATGTCTACTCAAGAACTCTCTTAAGTTTCGTGAAACATTCAGAAAATCCCCATGAAGTAATAAATGTACTGAAGGAATGCATTTCCATTAAAACTGTGGGTGCATGGTGGTTTAGTGGCTTGTTTAAGAGAGAAAATAAAGGAGGTAGAGATAACAGAGATTCTAAAGCTGATTGTCTTTTGGAGGTGTTTAATCTTAAGGATTCAGATGGAAATAATTTACTTTTCCATGCTTTATTTAATGAGAGACCAGAAATATTTGCTCATCTTTTGAAGTTTTTCAGAGATGTCTTAGGTAAAGAAGAATTCATAAATGCAATAACTCAGAGTGATGAATATAAAAATCAAATGATAGAATTCATAGAAATGGTGCACCCAAACAGAAGCTGTGCATTATTCAAAGAATTACACTCAATTTTTGGAAAAGAAATGGAAATCCTTCTTGACAATGGTAATAAATTTAGAGTAATTGGTAGAGCTGTTTATTTTGATAGTAAAGAAAAATCGAGCAATTCATTTGAAAGAGTGACCAGTGAATTTAGTGCATGTTTTGGGAAAGAGGAGTTGAGACAATTGCTCCTAAGTAAAGATTCTGATGATTATCACTTTGTTTATAAGTTAATACACATGTTAATGTATATGTATTCAAAAATAACTTTCAAGAAGAGTTTGAATCTCATCAAGAACATTTTGAATGACAAGGATAAGATGAAACAGATTCTTAAGAGTAAGGGCAGACATTTTAGGAATATATTTCATTTAGCTGCCAAAGAGGATATATATCTTGATGACCTTCTGCTATTTTGCAAATCTCATTTGGAAAAACGAGAGATTGTGGAAATGCTCTGTAGTGTTGATGAATACAATAATTATGTAATTCAATACTTATTTATGAAGAATTCCTCTGAAATGTTAATGAAGAATTTAAATTTTATCAGGAAATTTTTAGAAGATAATGAGTGTTTCAAGCATATTCTTATGAGTAAAGGCAAATATTTATTTCATTGTGCAGCTGAAAATGAAAATGAAATAAATCCTTCATTTCTCAATTTTTATTTGTCTGAAAGTGAAATATCAGATCTTTTGACAGAGAGGGATTATTTTTGCAAGACATGTCTGCATGAAGCTGCACTTTATTTGAGAAACTTACATGTTTTGTTTGATTATGCAGGTGAGATACTAAGGTTTGACAGAAGTCATTTTGAAAAGCTTATTCTAGGGAAAGATATCTTTGGAAATACATTCCTTCATTTATTAGGAAAGTATTATTTCGATAATAATGCAATTCATTTGATAAACAAGATTTTCAATTCAATGAGAGAAAAATTATCAGATAAACTTTTTAATAGGTTATCGAGAGTGAGAAATAAATATGGAGAAACATTTCTACAAACTGATAATAAATTCATATGCAATAGAATTAAAAATTGGGAAGATATTTTAGGGAAAAATTTATTCAATGAGCTCTTAATGAAATATAATGAAGTTAATATATGCATGGTTCTTTAGAATAATTATATGTTTAAATTTATTTTGTATGAATTTCTTCAAATGAATTTATATGTATTGTATCATCCATAACTTTCCATTGCATTGATTGCTAAGAGTTTAATTTGGAATGTATCATAATTTTAATATGAATTTTAATCATTTGCATCTCATTTGGTCTCTTTATTTACTTTGTACTTCAAGAGAAGAAATGTATAAGAAAGATTTGATTACTTTTGAATAAATTTCACTGCTTAAAGGTGATAAATTTAATCAAGTAAATATTTAATCATTGCCACAACTGTTTTCTCAATAAAATGCATACCTTGTAATTCTCTTTAGAAAAATTGAACTCTTAAAATAAGAAGGAATATGTACACCATGAAGACAAAACCAGCCAAAATGTTTTAGTCTTTGCCAATTAAGAGCCATTTGCCAGCTTAAAAATGCCTCTGGGCTTACAATCACACATAACATGTGTTAATCTTTCAAATGTCCTTCATCATCTTAATAGGTCTTATTTACCTTTACATGTGACCCTAAGGTGTTTGTAGAGGGTTAAATGATTAAGAGAGGGAAAATTCTAACAATTCATAGAATACAAGAAACTTAACCTAGTTACTGTCTGGTAATAAGCTAAATAACTTGATGGAATGTCGATTTTTTAAATAATATCTATTAATGCCCAATTCAATACCTTCTAACAACACTCCTATTAGGTTTGCTGATTGATAACTAAAATTACACTAATTGTTAGGTAAGTTTAATTTTAATTTTAACTTTACTCAAATATTGTTGAATTGAACATTGGAATTCATATTGTAGCATCTACACAATTTCCTTTAAAAATAATGTGCAATTTTAGTTTCTACCTAATAACAGTTAATATACTTTGATACTCAAATAATAGTCTCAAAATTTGTTTGAAAATACAGTAGCTCTTAAAATCAGTATGAATATTTATTTAGGAGAACACTAATATGCAACATATGTGTGCACTTTAGTGCTTTGGCCTGATTTTTCTCAATTATTTGCTCTTGGGTGGTTGTTAATATGAATTTCCAGTGAATTAAATGTACACCCAGTTCCACATAAATCTTACCACCCTGTATGAAGGGGCAGTGAGGGAGAAGATAATTGAATCCAAACCAGTAAATTTGANAACACTTGCACCATTTTCATAGGTTTGTATAATACAGAATAATCAAATACAGAAAAAAAATTATGAAGAAAATATTGATCTGAAGTCACTGAAAGAAAAATTATCAAAACACATCTAGATCATAAAGTGGAGAAGAGAGAAATAGAATGAACTGAGGAAATGCGGTCTGCAAACTTTCCAATCAATGGTGTACAGCTACTTCCACATAAATCTTACCACCCTGTATGAAGGGGCAGTGAGTTTTAGCCAGCGAGCCTTGAGAAGAGAGAGAGAGATAGAGAGAGAGGAAAAAGATGGAGGATATACTTTGTGTCCTAACTCCGCTTGCAGTGTTTGAAAGGATTTTTTTATGTTATTAATATTAAAATCATTTATTAGTTCCCATGGTTTGGTGGCATTAACGTAGCAGAATAGTATTATACAACACAGATGTCGGAATGCATGAATTCAGTGGTTAAAAATCGATTGTAACGATTTCGTATTATATCTAGCTTTCCTTCTCACAAAGAAAGGAACGTCGCTCATGAGATCCCGTTATTTCCGAAGGGTCGAGGCAAGTGACCTTACCTTGAAAATTTTGCATTTAGGAGACGGCTACAGCAGCATTTGAGGAATATATCCACAAAGCCTGCCTCTGAGCCGGCTTCTGTTCAAGACTGGAAGGGGAGAAAGAAAATTTCCGCGCACTTTGAGTTACTGTTGGATCAGAAATGTATAGACATTGAATATGACGCGTTTCCTGACGAAGATCCTCGGTTGTAAATAGACATATTATACATCGTTCAAAAGAGCAATTATTTGCCTTTAAAATGATATACATGATTGATTTTAAAATGATATACATGATGATGATTTAGCAGGGGATCCTGCTTTATCAGAGTCAGTGTGAATCCAATCCGTTTACAGAAAAGTAATGCAAATTCATGAATCGGCTATCTCTCTCTCAACTTTTAAGTACATGTGTGGTATAAAGTCATGGAGCATGTTCTCCGTTTTTTAGATATGATCTTAATTCATTGGATAAGCTGCAGAATTAAAAATCATCGCACTTTACAAATTTTATTATCTAGAATAGATTTCTCTGATCAAATTAGGAATGAGCTAGAATAGATATTTCTGAACGTATTAGGAGGACAGATACAAGACGTCAACCTTTCACCTAATCTTTGAATTTAGTATTAACTTTGATGACATTGTAGTGTCAATGTAATAAACGTGATTTCTTCGGATTCTTTTAATTTTATTGCTTTTACAAACACGTATGTTTTTCAACTTTCTACGTTCTACTCTCACAAACCACCTTAAAAAGTTCTAAAATACACCCAAAACAATAGACCAAATGAGTTATTGCCACATTGCTCATGGAATTCTGATGACAGTGGCTATGTATACGAAATTTTCATTTAATTTTGAATGCATATAAAACAGTCTATATTGTTTATATTTCAATTATAAACGTAGAAAATATTAAAAATACGCAAACTCATAGGGGTCTAATAAAAAACTTTTTCCTAGAGCCTCCGCCTTTCCGCCTCTTAAAATTAAATATCATAACCATACATTTGGTGATTTGCAGGTAAA
>KZ309125.1:887869-1070137 GCA_000376725.2 Ladona fulva | reverse complement strand
GAAGGAGATAACACAGAAAACAAAGGCCCTCTGTTAGGGAAGCAAAAGACGCTCCGTTATTGCATCCTAACGATAGGGATATGGTATCATCTCTTGGTTATGCTCCATTTAACTCTTTAGAGCATGCGAGTTCTCACATAGACGAAAAAAGATATGCAAGTCCGTATTGGAATCATACATTCTTATTTCACGACAAATTGGACGTATAAAACTAATTCAAAAGCGCAACGTCCTATGTTTTGTCTGTTGCCCACAGAACGTAATTAGCATTTATCATTTACATTTCAAATATAATTCTAAAATAAGTACAAAATAGAAATATTTAAATATATATCCTATATAATTTGGTCAAATAGAAGATTGGCTAAAATTTGAATTGATAATTTGATTGACTGTGAGAAGTAGAATCTCTCAAATTTTCAGAATCTCTCAAAACTACCCCTAGTCATAACATCAGCAAACTCAGGAGATGAACTCCCCTCTTCGTGAAGTATGATCGTAAAGTGGTAAAGAGGATTTTGGATATAAAGCCCCAATGTTATACATTTCGCCCACATCCAGTGGTTCTCCTGACAAAAATCTCGACTTTCGCTGTAGTAAGGTGAAAATGAACGCATACAATTGTTTGCTATATCTATTTGCAAAATTTGCAATGGTTCGCACAAATTTGTTATTAAATTACTGTAAAGTTCAATAATATTGCAATATTAAACACATTTTGTACCAATATGGGGATCATTTGAAATAATGAAAAATTCTCTTCTTCCAGAAAAACTTACCACATCTTCCTATGCAAAATCTTCTTTTTCATCCCACCCTTAATATTTGGCCACTACATCATCACTTACTCGATAAGCAATTGTATCAAGTTCAGAGCAATCATGAACTTCTTTTTCAATGTCACTTTCTGAACTCAAACCACTCACTTCGGAATCACTGGTAAACAATTCCTTGAAAATTTTACAATAACTCAAAACTCACTAACCAAAAATATTTTTTAAATGTTACGATAGAAACTATGGGTTAAGAAAAAATAGCCAAAAACATTGTATGAAAGAAACTATCACAGTGTGCCTCTGTAGGAAGACTAAACTCCTTTCTTCGACTAGCTTTTACGTCAGCTGTGGGACAAGATTCAGAGATCGTCCACGCATAGAGAGACCAAGCGTGAGAGATCGGTATTCGATGGGTCTCACAGTCAAAGAGCGGACGGTTTGCCTAAATAATTACACTTAGATGAAGCATTTTTCAAAAATAGCATCATAAATCTTTCTAATGATCTTAGGATATACAGAGCGAAGGCATTTCATATAAGACTCAGCGGAAGAAGCCTCTCTCGGAAGATGTAAACGAAATGTCTCATCCAGCAAAAGCTAGAAAGGTTTATGGTCCTCTTAAGGAAGATTTCAGCTCTCAATTAAGACCTAAGTCACATAAATATACATAAGATAACGCATTGAGTTAAAAATAGAGTTGAAATAGCTATTTATTAAATGAAATATCGTCATACTTTGAAGAAACACGGATGCATTTTTAAACCTTAATATATTAATATACGTAACAGAAAAAAATATTATGCAAGCATAACATGAAAGAATTACTCTCCCTTAATGAAACAATATGATTGTCATAGAACATCAAGTGAATATTAGGCTCCTATATGATATAGAAACGAAGAGTAACACCGGACCTAATAGTACACCTGACGGCGTTGAAGGATTAAGTAAAAATTTATTAAAACTTTTGCTTATCTTGCAAACCAAGTTATTCACAGACCAAGGTTTAACTGTACTTGGAATGAGCTCCTTTCTTTCATTTCCCAGTACAATCATAAAATGGTTTTATTAAGTATTGTTACAACATTTTATTAGATGGATAATATTGTGCCAACACAGGTGGCTGTCTAATCAAACTATATAGTAATTACACTTTACCAGATTATGCAGCCCACCTAGCATACAAGGAAAAACAAAGAAATTCTCTAGCATTCATATATTTAGGCCAAAATCTCTCTTTTATAAGATGAAATAAATCACATATCAAGTTTACCGATAATCTCACAATTCAGTGATAAAAAAATTTTGATTGAATTGAACAAAATTGAAAAAAGAAATGATTCAAGTAGTAAATTCCAAAATAACAAGGACATTAGGGCATCCCACAGGCGTTTTCCAGGATACTGGAAAAGGTGAATAATAAAGGACAAATTTTAGAAAACAAGGATGTCCGGACAACTTAGCTATATGCCAATGCATGGTAAACACTCATAAATATAGTATATTGTAGCGGTACTTTGTTATGACGCTACATGTTTGTGTTTATTTTATTTTCGAAAGTGTTTTTTAATTTCATTGTATTTGAATGAAATGATGTTGCAGCTGTATTTTCTTGTTTTTCTTTGACAAAATGCACATGTCGCAAATGTTATTATTTCTATGTAAACCCCTTATATTTGTTTTTGCCTATAAAAAATTGTATTTATTTTGTTGTTCTGTTATGATAGTGAGCAGATGTTAGCTCACAAAATGCCTAAAGAATTAAACTTGTTCAGTAAACCAATAATTGTGCAAATGTTATGTGTTCCATGACATATTGCTAAGTTACACAGTGAATTTGTGAGAAACGTATCAAGTGTGCGCTGAAACACGCGTAGCGAGAGAGTAATTTATCTTTTAGTAATTGTGGTTCCGGAAGGGCGTCGCTAGAAGAGAAAGGAAACTTTTCCTCGCGACCTAAGGTGCGAGCGGAGGGGGAGTCTGAAAGCAACAACGGTCGGAGAATGAACACAGTCGGGAAACGACCACATTCTACGAAGGACCTCAGTCGGAATTCCATCAACAGTCGGGAAACGACCACATTCTACGAAGGACCTCAGTCGGAATTCCATCAACAGTCGGGAAACGACTACATTCTACGAAGGACCTCAGTCGGAATTCCATCGGCAGTCGGGAAACGACCAGTCTACCAAGACCTCAGTTGGAAAAGAATCGGCAGTCCAAAACCACGGGAGTCAAGGAAGGACCTCAGGACGGCCCGGAGCCCCCGATCATCGCAGGAGGAGAACGCTCTAAATGCGTTCTGCGTTAAGTCTATCACCTCTGTTCAGTTTAATTATATGTGTGTAAAGGAGCATAGACCATCACCCGTAATAAAAAAAAATAAAATCCTATCAAGGACCTGTTCTGTAAAATAGTACTGTTTGTCTAAGAATATTTTTAGAACCGGTGCTCCACAGGGATACGATAGGTATTTGAATTAATAAGAATTTTTTTTTTTTAATGCCACGGCATATTTGGTAAGGAAAAATCCTTACATTTGGCGTCCAACGTGGGGCCCGATAAAAAGTACATCAGTAAGGAAAATTCCTTACATTTGGCGCCCAACGTGGGGCTTGATAAAGTGGCATAATCATGTAAGGAAAATTCCTTACAATATGAAATACTAGTAAAAGTCAAGCATGACGGGACTTAATTTAGTTTTAAAATATATCTATTATCGTATATATCTCGTCCTCCTAAACACAAAAAAGTTCTGCGGTAAGATCATAATAACTCAATATATTTCTTAACATTATCTAATATTTATTCTACTGTTTTCAAGTCATGAAAGTCTTCAAAGGTACGGGTTGTTTATTTTCGAAAACGTTTACGAATTTTACGTCCATTTTATCAAACTTCTCTCAATTTCGTGGGACCATTGTTTCTAATTTAATTTTGTTAAAGATACGACCTCTGCAAGTCTTGAAAACATAATTTACGTACATCTCTTATAGAAACGTATTTTGTGCTCCTGGGTGAGAACCTGAGCCTTTACAGAGATGAAAATAGTTTTCCAGCGGTTTTCAGCATCGTAGAAACAATGCAGTTTGTTTCAGACCTCTAAGTCAAGCCGTTTCTTAGATAAATAGGGGGACGAACAGACGGACAGATGGACAGACGGACAGATGGGCAGACGGACAGATATTTACTTTTTATATATAAGATTGAGAAATAAAATGTGGGCCATTACATTACTAGCGACCCTCGTAATTTAGGTTCCATGAAAGACACTGTAATTAAAAATCCGATATTANGTGTATTTTATCAAAGTTCTCACAATTTCGAATTTATATGTTTCACGACTAAAATAAGATTTTATGATCATTTTCCTTTCTTTAGATACTTCTCTTGATTTCGTAGGACCATTATTTCTAATTTAATTTTGAAAAAGAAACGACTTCTGCAGGTAACGAAAACCTATTATTTCCAAATATTTTCACAAAATTTACGTCTATTTTATCAAAGTTCTTGCATTTTCGAATTGATATGAATGATTCATGACTAAAATAAGATTCTGTTATCATTTTCCTTTCTCGTGACACTTGTCTCAATTTCGTAGGACCATTGTTTCTAATTTAATTTTATAAAAGAAATGATATCTGCAAGTATTGAAACGTAATTTATGTACATCTCTTATGGAAACATATTTTGTGCTCCTGGGTTCGAACCCAGGCCTTTACGATGGTTGACATGCTTGAATTGAGATGCATAAATAAAAGAGAAAAGGTCTGCTGTAGCCAGGAGTCAAACCTACTTTCTAAGCAGGTGCTCTGACCTCTAAGCTACTACGACAGAATGATCTCTCCTTCAATTTCTTGGGCTATGATGGGATATGGTGTGCTACGGAGGCACCATCAAAGATGGCACCACCCCTTTTATCGATGATGCCACCTCACCATCATAGCGGACTTCCAGTAGGCCAGAGATGGCAAAGTAGATAGGCAATGAAAAATGCTTGGTTGACATGCTTGTACTTACATGTAGAAATGAAACTTTACTCATTCATTTCTGGGCATTTTCTCTTTAATTTGTGTGTCACTATTTTGGGAAGTGAAATTCCTACAGGAGGTAAGATATATTCAGAAAATGAAACAGATAACTGACATTACATTCAAATGCAAATTAACATGTTTCAGCAATCCTTTAACATTCATCAATATCGTTTATGGCCAGTTTCTACAAACATCATTGGTTAGATTTTTATACACTTCTTCAAAATTGCACAGAAAATTTATCCTTTTGATAGCTATCCTCTAGATAGCGTCCTTTCACATAGTATGATTTTTAGCCATGGCGCTGTTGTGCCACATATGAATCAAAATGAGGGAAATAATATCGGTGATTTAAAAACAATAACAAACAGTAAAAAGCATGCAATAAATTTAGGTATTTGCTTTATCCTAGAAATGGTATTTCTTAAAAAAGAGAAAGTGAAAATATCATCGAAGCAACTGTGAAAGCATTTGATTCAGCGTAATAAAATGTACAAAACAAGACCAGATGAAGAGAAGGTTAAATTTGGTAAAAACTAGATAGCTGTTTACTTCACATACTAGTTTCCTACTTATTTTAAGTATCCCGATTTGTTTAAAAATTGGGAAATATTTTCCAACTTTCTTGTTTTAATTTCTGAGAATTATTTGTACGATCCTGCTTCATTGTCCATTTTTAATGATGGCAAAATTGATGATGCTGAGTTGCGTAACAAACTGCTATCAATTTGAAAGTATGTTGAATACTAAAGTGCTGTGAACTCGTGTTTTTGATTTGACCAACAAAAATTACCATTAGATAAGGAAAAATGTAAGATGTGTTGTGCTGTACTACTAGATTTCCTGAATTGCTTGAATTAACTACTTCTGCAATAAACCACTGAACTGAGATGACTTAAACTAAAAATTATGTTGTCAGTTGTTGCGCATGGAGCCATCTTTGGATACTATCAGCAGATAAGCAGTCTATGTGCTGGCCCTAGAATGGATAACTTATTTGCTTTTTCCCCTGAGATTGACTTATCCAAACTTTCTAGAAACCCATTTTTGCTGGATATACAGTTTACCCCAAGGATAAATCTTATCCAGCGTTACAGAAACCTGTCATTAATCATTGGCAACATATGCATATAATAGGAAATGTATGTAAACTTACCAGTCTACCTTCTCTGCCAAATAAAAGAAGGAAAGTATCAATGAAATCTCTGGATTTCTCTTCCCATTTCTGTATCATATCCACTCTCTTTTCATCCAGGTTCTCTATTACCTTCTTTCCCTGCTCTTTCAACTCATCCATTTTGTTCTGAAGTCTGAATTTCTTTTCCTACAAAAGAAAATAAGTGCAATCAACATCATATCTTCTTTGAGTGAGGATTTCATGATAAAAGTTCCTTCATTTATACAACTGTTTACAAATATTTATACAACTGTTTAGCAACTAAGGCTTCAACCACCTACTGAGCCAGTTGGATTTTCTGGAAATTTCTAAACTTTTTTCAAAACACAATAGTCAGCCACTAAAAACCATCCACTGAAGAAAGAGGGGGAAATATATACACTGTTAAACTAGGGAAGTGGACTCCCTTCCCTTTTCTTCCATGACTCTACTGAGGAAGGAAAAGAATAAGAATTTTATAACATTAAACAATGCTTTATTTAAAGCAATTACCTCCTAACAAATTTGAGTAATACTATTAATAATTAAAATTAATTGTTTACGTTGTGGAAATACAAATCCTGAGAATGTATTCAATATAATAATTCCCACACCTTGCTCTCCTTAACTTCTTTGCACCCTTTCTAAGAGTTCTCACCGAGATACGACCAACCTTTACCCCTTGGAAAGCTCCCACAATCCCTAACCTTTTGATTCACCTTCTGCCTTCTCTCTACCTTCCCTCTTACTTCTGTTTCCTCACACCCACCAAATACCACTTGTTTTATCCATATGTAAGCCTTCTTGTTTGTGTTTTCCTCACATGATGATGTCCAATCTGTTCCAAAACCAGTTGCGTGTTTAAAATCCATCCGTGGAAAAGCGTATTTGTAATTTTATTCTTACCATCTTAATTAACGGTAGCATAATTTCCACGGATTCTGACTTTACCCAGTTCAGCCATCAAACTGTTTTCCTCCTAAGTAAGTTTATTTAAGAGGATTGTTCTAATTTCTCATTCCATTTGCCCATCTTTTCCTGAGCAACTCTGATGTTTTTCTTTTTTTGTGGCTGCTACTTAACCCCACCAAATGCTGCCCAACTTAACACTGTTTCAGTATTGCGCCATTCTGTATTCCCCAAATGCTGTTTTGGGATTTCCAGATATTGCGTGCGATTTTGTTACTTTTTTGAATGTAGATATAAGATCTCAGTCACAGTCTCTCACAGCAGTGCAAATGCATGCATGCTGACTTAATATCAGTCATCAACGTTATTGTGTAAATAAAGTATGCGTAATATTTCATTGTATTATGATATATATGGTAATTTTTAGTCTTTACAATAGGTGATAAAAAAAAAGAAAGTAAAGTGACAAGAAAAAGCGTTTGCTGGAAACTATAATGCAGGTGCTCAGACAATTAGATGAGGGTGATTGGCAATCTTATTATTGGCATAGCTTTCAATTTGTCAACTTCAACAATATGGACAATTTAAAAAAATAATGAAAAAATTGCATAATCAGTAAGTTCAACCACAACGATTTCTGCAACAAGAATTACCCATTCCAGATGATATGTTTGAGGAAATGGAAAAACAACTTTTTGTCTGGATTGATGATGAAGTTAAATGCAATTTGCCATTACGTCAAGCAATAATAATGGAAAAAGCAAGAACAAATTTTATCAATATTCAGAATGAAAAACTCAACAAGAGTGAAAATTTCATAGCTAGTCGAGGGTGGTTCCATTGACTTAAAAGCAGAAACAATCTTCATAACATACAGATTTCTGGAAAAGCAGCAAAATAAGATACAGAAGAAGCTCTTGAATTTTCAGTGGCATTAAAACAAATCATTGAATGAGGGAATTATCCTCCTGAATTAGTTTTCAACGTTTATGAAATGGGCCTTTCCTGGGAGAGAATGAATACCAAGATGTACATTTTTATCCCTTGAAGAAAAGCAAGGATTATCTTTTATACAGACATTAAAATTCCTTCCAGATTGACTGATATTCACAATCATTGCATGAGACACCAAGATTTAAAGCTGCAAAAGAATGTTTAACACTTCTAATGGGTGGTTATGCTAATGAGGAGTTTAAATTAAAACCACTGCTTGTTTATCACGCTGAAACCCCAAGAGCAATTAAGGGAAGTAGACAACATCTTTCTAGGAATGAGGTGACTGAGAAATGTTTGAAAGGAATATGTAAGAATGTATGGCTGGAGCAAGCACGTTGACACACAAGAATCCATTGTTGATATTGACGAAATTGTCAAGCTAAATAATGAAATATGGTTGTAAAACATAAATACTAAGGTATTGAAGAATTATCACAAGTACAACTTGTGAAAGTCTTGCAAATGATGTTCTTAAGGAATAAGTAAAACAAAAAGTGCATGAAGATGATGAAATTAAAGTTTCTGAAGATGAGGAACAGAAGGAACTTTCAATGGATTTTCTAAGAAAAAGTTTAGCCACTATAATGGAAATTTAGAATCAGTTTATATAAAAAAATTCAAATTTTGACAGAAATTCAAAGATGAGACGGTGTAATTGATGTGATGTCTTGCTACAAAGAACTGTTTGCTGAACAAAACAGGAATAGGCCAACAAAGCTAGATGACTTCTTCACAAAAAAAAGGATGTCAAATGAGGAAGAGCCTTCATTATCTTTACCCAAACTTTTTTGATTTTCATGAGTAAATAAGTATCAAGTACATAAGTAAGATTATTTATACTGTCATAACAAGAATGTCCAAATTGTTAGTGTCATTGGCTCCTTAAGTAAAAGTGAAATAATCCGTGTGTCTTAATTGGAACTTCACTTTTATCGCAAAATGCCGGGATTGGATTATCTGATTTTTTCGGAAATTGAAGAGCTACCTTAGCATTTAGAAATAGGTAACAATGTTATCCTATAAGTTTTTTAATAAGGTGGCAGACTACAATTTGAAGAGTCTTACAATTAACGCTCGTCATGACGGGAGAACACATGACTCCCATATCCAGAGAACTTTGAATCTGTACTATCACATACATTAGAAACATATTATACCAACGCATAGAATATCTGTAGGAGGACTCAACAATTTCCTTGGTTCTTGGAAATGTGACCCATTTGCAAAATAGAATAGATTCATTTGAATACTTTTTCCATGAATACCTATGCTGACACTAATTTCAACTGGCCTCACTTTTCAAAATTCTTAATAGATCGAAACACCTGCCTTGCAGACTACAAATACAGAATGCATTCTCAATAAAGTCAGTAGCATTCATAAACCTTGCAACACTATTATGAAGAAGCTTACTTGCTACATTCGTAAGCAAAAGCAGTCAGGGTATACCCTGAGTCACAGAATTCTTATTCCGTTTGTTATAATACAGCTGCTGTGGCATTCTGGGAGTACTCATTCTGTTTGTTATGAAAAGTTAGGGCATAGCACCCCAGATGAGCTGGTTAAAGAATCAACTTGATCACTTGGTGGAACTGGTTAAGCACCATATTTAATAAAATACATTAACAGGTTTCCACAAAATAAAAACACTTAAAAAAATTATCCTGATGATGGCATGACCTATGCCAAAACCAGTCATCTCCATACTGTTTTCATTTTGTGAAGACCTGTACATGTGTTTTATAAAATACGGTGCAGAGCTGGTTGTCAGATGCTCACTTTCCATTGTGAAAAGACCCGATTTCACAAATAAGCTAAATAACCAATAGTCAAGTGCATTGACAATTGAAAACAAAGAATAGACCAATATTCCTATACTTACGATAATGCAATCAGATGGATGACCAAGTATGAATAAGATTCCAAAGCAGCAGATCACTGTTCACACAATATCATGATATTCACCATGATGTTATCCAACGTTGCTTCACAACTGATTCAAAGCTCAGCTCATGTTTAGGACATGAAACTAACCGTTATCTAACACATTTGTTATCATCTTGTTAGTAGAACCACATACTGAGTCTGAGACTAAACAAAGATCTGTGTCTACACTTACATTACTGAAAATAATTGCCTGAAAAGGAAACTTAACTTAGTGCAACTAAAGTTGGAGACAAAAATGTTCTGAAAGAACATTGTAATAGAAGAGAACAATAATTTAGAAATTCTAAATCAACCAAAGAAACTCAATTTTTTCGTCAAAAGTTCAAGAGGGCCTTACTAGAAGGGTGCTACATAAAATCACTAAGGCTTTCATCATTTATTAAAAAGATCTCTCATTAAAAAGAAATAAATTGTGCTTAGAAAAAATTTTCTTTAACCATAAAACTTGATTAGAGGTTTACAAACAGTCTGTAAGTTGTCAGCAGGAGGAACTCTTGTTTAGGCAAGAAGCTCCAGATATCAGATTTCTGGAAAAATGTGCATTTCGGAAACAATATCTCCATTCTCAATGGCTCCACAATACTTTTCCCCTTTTCCTACTGTGGGGACCTTGATAGTGGATGCGCTATCTCTGAAATGTGCATAGGGATTTTCCCAGAAATTGGTAATCTGGAGATTCTCGTTTGCATCTAAACACAAGTTCCACCTGCTGAGATGTGGCTTACAGAGTGTTTTTAATCAGATAACAGGTTGATTGATTACTTAGAGCAATAAGAACTGTAAACACAGCTTTTCAGTTTTTGGTACTTGTAGTAATAACATCATGCCCTGCAATAGAGGTAGAGACAACCCCTTTTACTTACACTCAAAAATGAAACATTTAATTCTTTAGCACTGTATCCTCTTGCCAGGTTGCGACGCACGTACACATCATAATCTTTCACGATTCGTGCAACTATGTCAGAGGTCGAGACACCCTCCGTACGCTGTGTAGCCACAAACATTCCTCGTGCCTTTAGAGGAGCATAAACGTCCACCCCTGAGCCAGTTGTGTATGGTTCCTCATCGTGGGCCACAAAGTCAATCTGCAATCAATGGATTAAGTGAAACTCTATTCTCATACTCACATCAAATGACACAAAAGACAGGATTAAATAGTTGGAGAAACTACCTACATATACCTACCAGGTATTTCACTGAAAACAATAAATCTGATACCAAAACCTCTACAAAGAAACTCACTCCTATCCTGCATTTATTACATAAAAGAAGGAAGCTTTATCTACTGAAATTGAAATAAATTTGAACCTATTGCCATAAATGGATTTCTGTGGATAGGTCCAATGCATGTCTTAAGACCCAACACTTTAACACTAGGAGGACAGGTGTTTTGTCCTACCTAGAAGGACGGGAAGGGGTCGTTTGACCCCAAGATATTTTAATTTCTANCCAACTTGAACAAAATATTTTTTTTCATATTAAAGGAGTTCTAGGATTATAGGAACAAAATAACAAATACTCTTTTTCCACAGATGTATTTACACAATTCACGACCGGTTTCGGCACAGATCGGCCATCGTCTGGTGAGGAAATCACATACAAGAAGGTTTAAATAGCCAAAGTAATGTGTGACGGAATATGTCTTTTAGTGCAGTGAACAATCCCAGAAGTGTTTCCCCTCATACCAACCATAAATTTCACGATCGAGTGCTCAACCTATCTCAATATAAATTTAATCCTTCAGAATTGACCTATCTAGATTACGGTCTGAAATATTGTCCCCCTCTCCCAAAATCTTCAGGGAAATTTTTTTGAATCTTTAAATGAAAATTGCTATGTATGTGGCTTTTGGCCATGCAATATCAGTGTAAGTTAATTTATAGAAACAACTTCTTAGCAGGGTAACCAACTTATTAATTTTGATAATTATTAAATTTCTTACAACTATTTTCTTGGATAAATCTTGAGCTGATATCTCGAACTTAGTTGCAATTATCTGTTTTGAACAATTATGCATTCATTTCAAGGGTTCAACTTCTTCCAAAACAAGATTTTCTTTGTATGAATTGTGGAAACTCTTCGTGATCCAATATAAGTTTATAAACTATTAGGAAGCTGGGTGGCTAACTTTTCGGCCAGTTAATTGGAGGAAAATATTGGATTTTCATGGCCGACTAAGTAATTTATCATGGAGATATTGAGAATGGACTTTCATTTGTTATTCTTTAATTACTGCTTAAATTAGGGCATTAGTCCACGTCAACAATTTACAGTCAAATGACCCCTTCCCGTCCTTCTACATATAACTGGATGTAAAAAACACCCCAGCTATTATAACAAAATTTTTATTTTTTTCATATCATATTTGGGATGGTTATAAAAATAGTCAAAAAGTTACAAAAATAATTTACTCAATGATTTTTTAAGTAAATCTCAGATTTGGGGTCAAATGACCTGCATCATCCTTCTAGAGTTAAGTAATGATGTTAATACACTACAAAGCATAGAATTTGAATATTAAGTGGTACCTAGACTTATGAACTGCTCCACATACGAAGTTTTCAACAAGGGTGCTATTATAATCCTGTGGTCTGTATGTGCATGTGGATAACCATGTAATAAACCTCTCTCTGGTGCAACTTTTTGTCTAATTTGACAGATTTACAAAAAATTACACAATTGGAAAAAATGTATCCAAATCGCCTTAATCTTTCACTACTATAGCAGAAATCTAAAAAGAGATAATGAGATTCCTATGAGATTTTCTTTGATAAAGATGAAAAAGGTACTGAGGACTGCCTCTCTTTAGGAGAGAGGAAGTTTAGCGTTTACAGATAGCCCAGTGAGCTTACCTTGTGTTTACAGAGGAACTCATCATCAAGTGACCAAGGGGCATCTCGCACCACCTCATCCACGTATCTACAGTGCCTTACTGCTTCATAGCGCTCATCATCTGTCATCACTGTGCGCCCCTTCTTACTGTGCGTCAATGCGCCACTGCAAACTATCACACAAAGGATACATAAATATAGGAAGTAACTAATGAAATATTCAATACAACAGCATTGCCATGGGATAGGAATATTGATCTCAATATTTAATAATCAAAGATGATGTACAATCATACAATGTAATATTTCTTACATTTGTGATTCGTGGTTGATTTATAACTGATTGCTATCACATCTATGAGAAACTCATGTTGTACTTTCTGTTATGAGCAAATGAAAAAACAATTTAGATATGTTCATAGAAGAGAATAGGCAATATTAAGGTATAAATAGCACAAATAGTTATAAATCAGTTCTTTTTTATGAGGGCTGTGTGATAAGAAAAATGTGTAGTGTAAAGTGTTAGACAAGAAAATGCATTTTTTTTTAACTTCTTTTAAATTTATTTCTCAATATAGTCTCCTTTCAACTCAATACATTTAGTCCAGCAATATTCTAACTTTTTCAAGCCATCCAAAAAATATGTTTTGTTGAACTATTCAAAATAGGCCTCTGTTGTGGCGATGACTTCCTTGTTTGAATCGCTTTCCCTCAAGCCATTTTCTCATGTTTGCAAACAAAAATAAATCGCATGGGGCCAAATCTGGAGAATAGGGTGGATGAGGTAGCAATTCATACCATAATTCAACAAGTTTTGCTGTGGCGATTGCAGATGAGTGAGCTGGTATGTTTTCATGATGGAAGAGCACTTTTTTCTTTGCTAAATGGGGCCATTTTTTCCTAAATTCAGCATAGATTCGGTCCAATAAATCAGCGTCGTACTGCCTCAAGATTGTCCTTCCCTTCTCCAAATAGTCGGTGAAGATGATGCATCGTGAATCCCAAAAAATGGTGGCCATGACTTTTCCATCCGATGGAATCATTTTCGCCTTCTTTGGAGCAGGTTCACCGTTTTGACATTTTGACTTTTCTTTCATTTCTGGCATGTAGTAATGGATCCATGTTTCGTCAGCAGTCACAAAACGCCATAGAAACTCTTTTAGATTGTGCTTAAAAATGTCCAAACAGTGCTCCGAAGTCATCATGCGATTCCATTTTTGCTCCACTGTGAGCAAATGCGGCACCCATCTCGCTGATAACTTTCTCATGCCCAATTTTTCGTGTAGGATTTTCTGTATGCATTCAATTAAGATGTTTACAATGTCAGCAATCTCTCTGATCTTCACACAGTGATCTGCTAGCACGATATCATAGACTTTGTTAACCATATCCTCTGTAGTCACCTCAATGGGACGACCTGGGCACTCTTCATCAAAAACGGATGTTCGGCCACGCTTGAATTCATTAAACCAATATCCGATGTTAGTCATTGAAGGTGCATGGTCCTTATAAACAGCATGCAACTTCACCTTGATTTCTTCACACATATTCCCATACAAAAAAAAGAAATCGAATCACTGATCCATATTGCTCTTTCTCTATGGTGGCAAGCAAACACGAACTTGACTATTTTCAACAGCTATCAAAAAAAACTACTCGATTAATATGTCTGAAATTTTGACAGGCTTATATTTAAAGATGGCGTTAAATTATGGCATTCACATTTTGTGTCAGTCGTGCCATCAGTCGCTAAACACGGGTACTTATCATACAGCCCTTGCATATACTTATTAAATTTCTGTTTAGGATTGTTTGTCACAAAGTCTAAATCTAAACACTATGATTTTTTCGGACAAACACCATGTAAAGAAAATAAATTTTTCCATAAAATCTAAACTTGCATTTTTCAAGTTAAAGAAAATGTTTTTCAGTTAACATTTTTCAGATATTCCAATGATTAAAATGCACTAGTTTGAATTTTTGTATTAACTTCAGTAATTACTTTATAAATAAATACACATATTGAGATGAATGATATATACAATGGGTTGGATGGCACATGAGACTCAAAATATCAGTGCTGCCAACATAAAGAACTTCACACATTTACTCTTTATTCATACACACTTTATTTACATTCACTGCCTCTAATAGTTATCCACCCATGTCACAAGCAATTTAAGCTTATAATCAACCTCCTTACCTCCGACTATAAGGTAGACATTGGGGAAGACATTTTTGGCTTGCATAAGCTGCCTTGCATGACCTTGATGAAAGAGATCATATATGCCATCTGCGTAGACACGGACCGGCCGTGGAGCTGAAACATCAAAAACCTCCTTCAATTACATAGGAAACCATTAAAAGAATTTAGAGGATGATAATGAATTGTAAGATTTATGATGTAGAGAAGCAAAAGTTTCCAATTTCTGCAGCTTCTCCAGAAAACAATCAAAAATCTTTTTTCACACTTTGTATACTTCCATGATTTTAAGGTACTAGTGGAGGCTGAGGAATGGTCAAGCATAATAAAGTAGCTTTTTGCTTCATCTTTTCTTTAGACACTGCAAAAGACTGAGTTAAGTGACTAATCTAAATATACTAGGCTTTCCTATTTCTTAAGTTCTTTTTGCTTACTATGCAGCTATTTAAGAAAAAACCCTTGCAATGGAAAACAAAGCATGGTTATATAATATCTCCGATAGCCATCAGGAATCTGTTCAAATATTAGGTTTGCAATAGCTTATCTATTAATCATCAATTAATGAGAGATTTAACAAAAATTTGATTCTAAAGCTCTGGGGATACAAGCAAAGTCTTCTTTCAAAACTCATTTGCTTAAAATAAAAATATCTAAAGTAAGCATATCCAAGTATTTTCATAAATCTGCTTTCTTTCCATCATCAAACGCTGCCATTTGTCAATTGCTTGGCTCTCTTCTTCAAAATCAGGGTGTCCGGCAAATTTCAATATCTTTTTTCCCTGAGTTTTCCAGGTTTTCCTAAAAAAATTTCCAGGGTATTATTGAGTCTTGTTTGAGATACATTTTGATTGAATTTTCCATCAAACGCATATATTAGAAAGACAAAAAAAATTATCATGGCTACCTTGAGTTGAATGACAGGTAAAAACGGCAAGAAACAAGTAAGTAAACTTCAAATTATATTTCAAAGAAAAATACACAAAACTGGTCACATGACAATGAAATTGACATTCTTGGAATAAATCCTTCCATGGACATGGAAATTAAAATGCTTCGCTAAATACAGAAAACAAAATTTGCAAATAGAATTTTAATAAAGGAAACAAAACTCAGTAGAAGGAAATATACCAATAAAATATGTCAATGGTATAATCCTTTCAATAATTTCACTTCCACTTCAATTCCTGCAACTTCTTTCTCAGCATTTTCAAGAAGTTTGGCTTTTTTGGTTTGCAGCTCTTTAACCTTTAGAAGTACCTCTTTTGCCTTCTTTTCATTTTCTCTTGCAACCTTGTTAGCTGTCTTCTTCTCAGCTTAGGCTTTGCTGTACTTCGCATGAGCATTTCGAAAACTGTGAATCAATTGCTTAGAGATAAGTATGGATCTAACACCTCCTGCCACCTTTATCGCATTGCGAACAGTACAAAGTGCAACCAAAGAGACTTCACTTAAAGTTTCAACCAGAAGGGAGGAGTTATCCTCTCTCAAGGCTGCCGTTGCCATGGAAAAGAATGCAGATAAGCTTGACAAATCTCTTCAAATTGCCAAATCCACTTTTATCTTCGATAACATTCATCCAGAACTGGTCAAGACGATCATTATCTACATCAAATTCTTTCAGCATGTTTTGCACTGACCTGATCTCCAAAAGATTTTTGAACACTTTTTCAGTGGCATCTGCCTCATAGCCACCAATGTGGTTTAATTCAGTGAGATGAGTCAAATAAGCCAAAACATCTCTTGGCAACTTTGCTGTCAATTGCCACTTCTGGATCCAAACATGTGATAGCCTTTGTGAAGGAATAGGCCAGGGGGATTTATCAAGAATTTTTGATACCATACTCTTCATAAAAATTCGGCATTCATGTTGAAATACTAAGATATCCTTATCTGACACCTCACACTGACCTAGAGCTTTTTTGGTTCAATAACCAATATCAACTTTCTGAGGTGGTAGCAGATTACCATCAACAGTAAGATCTATCTGAAAGATAGTCTGGCTGTTTATGACTTCAGGTTTCACAAACTTACTCATCAAATCTACCACAAGAGATTGAAGGGAAGTATAAAGAAAAGGAGCTAATGGAGCATCTGACTGAAATTTCATCAGAAAGGCTCGACCAGAGCAGCCATAGTCTCAAAGAAGGCAAGGCGAGCTCTCAATATGTTGCAATTCAAGCACTCATACACTACCAGGTAACTGTAACTGTCAGGAATTCCAATAGTGAGTTTTGGTTTGATTTTACCCCCCTTTCTACCTTCTTTACCCTTTCTACTTCCTTTACATACACTTCAACAGCTGGTAAGATTTGCTGTGTTCTAGCAGCTACAATTTTATTTTTAACCCATCGTATGGTGCAAAACTTCTGTGGGAAAACAGAGGTGCCCATAATGTTGGTATGATCAGCTCGCCGAGCAGGAACATTTTTGAATAGATTATATACAGCTCTCAGATATTGGACAAGGTTTCTGCCAGCGCTTACGCAACCTGTCTTGAATGCTGCATGTACAGTATGTAATCCACAAGTCCCAAAGTCTATTAGTGCAGGATCCTCTGGTTCACCCTAGATTTTCAGCTTACTCTTTAGTTCCTAAAGGAATGGCTTATTTATGTTAGGTAAACATGTCAGGTAAAATATCAACAAGGCTGCCGACATCACATGAAGATAGGTGTCTTGTTGCAGCTAACATACACAGACGAATCTCTGCCTTTGTCATGGCATCTTTCTGGATATGAGCAAGCATTGTAGGCCGTAATGCAGAACAAGCTGTAGCAGGTGCCTGATGCAGTTCCTTTGGGTTTGTGGTGGGTAGTGGTTGTTGGGAAACCACACAACTGCAAGAGACAGTTTCAGCCTGCATCATAAGAGACGAATTCTATGGCACTATCAGGAATGACCCTCTCATTGACGGAGTTGATGACCAAGTGGTTGCGGGGAACAGTAGTAGTCGGCAATGGTGCTACTTCTGAGACAGTAGTAGCAGAGGGACTGAAGCTTTTGGCACTGATTAGCATTGAGATAGGGACTGTTGCCTTTCTAGCAGCTTCTAGCCCTTTGTGCTTCTTTCCCTTCGTATGGCTGGAGAAGGCTGGCTTGCCCATATTGCTGAGGGAGAAGCTCGTCTTGCAGAGTGTACATCGCACACTGAGTGGCTGCTCTGGGACCCACCAGAGTTCTGAATCCTCAGTCCAGAGAGAATTGAAACCACACTTCCAGTTTTTTTGAATGAGCCTTAATTAAAAATAAAAATTATACATGATCGCAACACACATTGAGATGAGACATGTCCAGGATTTCACGATCAAAGATGTAGCTGAGAAACTTTGTGGTGCAGTCAATGCGGTCATATTGTACCGAGAGCAAGCTGGCCATTATTCAGTCACTTAATTTGGACTGATATCAGAAGAAAAATAATAGGCCCTCGTTGTTTACCTGAATTAAAATGTTTATTACTTCATCTAAAAATTCTGCACCAATAAATTTTTCGAAAAGCTTCCGTCGATAATCTGATCTTCTGACCTGGAGAAAATTCCATCTGAGGGATTTTATCATAGCAGTAATGCTATTGTCAAACTTGTAATCTACACTAAATAAATGAATATGTTGTACCATCTGAATCTGAAACTAACCATACTTCACGTACCTAACGCACTGCAGTGTTCCAGATAAGATTTAAAATGCACAGTTCACAACTAAATAACAATAACTCTAACTTTATGATAATAATAGCTACATTTTAATTGTATTATTATTACTTTCAAATTAATATCGAGTTCAAGTTTCTGGTAGGTACATGCAATCTTTCCATCTGTACATGTTACATCTTCAAAATAATTGCCGAGTACCTAAATTAGCCTTTTCCACCCAGTAATGTACTGCATGTCGCATCTATACCAGTCTACAGTAATAAACTGTCTATATTATCAACGCGTTATATTATTGTTTTATACATATTATATATATATATATTAATTGTTTCATTAAAAAAACACGTAGAGCATGATTCAATATTATAAGTAAAAAGTGGTAAGGTAGCTTACAAGCTTGAAAAATTTGGATATCTGTAATATTAATGTAGTTAAAGATATGAAATCAATTTCTACCCTTTTGGCACTGATTCTAAACCAAGTGGTAATTTCTGAGAACATGAAATTGTAAATATAAAGGTCGGATTACAATCTACTAAGTATGGCGTATCCCTGGTTCTGAATGAATTAATTAGGATACATATTCTGTAATAATAATTTCTCTGAATGGACACGTATCTGTCAAAACTACATCGTGTTTTACGAAACTACATTTCAGAAAACGCAAACTATCAAGAAAATTTCTCCTTAGCCACATTTCTTTACACTAACAGCTTATTGCTAGTTACAGAAAAAAATCTATGGTGAGCAGGATGTACCGTGCAAGTGAAACGAAGGCACTTCGGTGACCTCAACACTTTGTAACGATTCACAGCAAATCTTTGTAATGTTACATTGTAAAACAACAAAGTTTGAAGTATTTAAATGGGCTTACAGACAACATTTAATGCCAAGGCCACAGAGAGCCGAGCCAGTTTAACCCCTAAAAGAAATCGGTTGCCATACAATTTCTAGGGTTTTTAGAAAAATGAAAAAAATTCCCCGAGTATTCCAAGAGTTTTTCAGAACAAAAAATAACCCTGATTTTTCCAGGTTTTCCAGGTCACCAGACACCCTGAAAATAGACCAATAGCATTGCCATTGACCTGCATTGGGTGCCATTCCATCCTTCTCACATCCTCTTGAAAACACCTTTAATAATGGCTGTTGTTGCCTCTGCTCTTCCTTTGTGTGTTTGTTCCAAGAGATGTTTCTTGTCCAAACATGTTTTTAGTAGGAATTTAGAAATCTTACAAGGAGAAATTACGAGAGTTGCTTTGCCAACTTGAACAAAATATTTTTTTTCATATTAAAGGAGTTCTAGGATTATAGGAACAAAATAACAAATACTCTTTTTCCACAGATGTATTTACACAATTCACGACCGGTTTCGGCACAGATCGGCCATCGTCTGGTGAGGAAATCACATACAAGAAGGTTTAAATAGCCAAAGTAATGTGTGAAGGAATATGTCTTTTAGTGCAGTGAACAATCCCAGAAGTGTTTCCCCTCATACCAACCATAAATTTCACGATCGAGTGCTCAACCTATCTCAATATAAATTTAATCCTTCAGAATTGACCTATCTAGATTACGGTCTGAAATATTGTCCCCCTCTCCCAAAATCTCCAAGTGATTTTATAAACTTATCCGCTGACTGCGACTTAGCTTTAGCCAAACAAACAAAAATGAAATATGCGTGTGCTGACATAATTTCCCACCACATTGAGCATCTTCCGCCACCTAACAAAAGTGAAAACCAAAATCTTCGTACGTTAAGAAAAATACGAAATGCAGTGAAAGAAAACAAACTCATAATTACTAAAGCTGACAAAGGTGATTGTGTAGTTATTTTAAATGAAAGGGACTACATCGAAAAGTGCCAAAACTTCATCCACAGTCATAACATAGTGACCCTCAACAAAGATCCTACTCCTGAATTTCAATCTTTGGTCCGTAAAACCATTAGTAAGACCCACCTGATCCATGATTTTGCTAAGAATAGACTCTGTGAAATGAACCCACAACCGCCTAGACTATACGGTCTCCCCAAAATCCACAAAAGTGATATACCCATCAGACCGGTGATTTCTTCTATATCTTCCCCTGCCCATAAACTCTCACACAAAGTGAACTCCCTCCTCATAAAGACCAATCTATTTCCCCAGAAATACGGTATAATAAATACTATAGACTTATCCGAGAAACTCAAAAATGTTCATTTAAACCATAATTCAAAATTTGTCTCATTTGATGTTTGCAATTTATTCACCAATGTACCCATAAGTGAAGTGATAAATGTGATCGAAGACCGTATGTACAGTGCAAAAATGGACAGTGATATCATTTGTGATTTCAAAAGACTCATTGAAACCTGCACCCAACAAAACTTTTTTAAATTCAAAGACATATTCTATCGCCAGAATGAAGGTCTGGCAATGGGATCTCCTTTATCCCCTCTACTTGCAAATATTTTTATGGACTCTTTCGAATCCAAATTGTTTAATTCCAATTGTAAATATTTATCTTATATCCAATGCTGGTACAGATATGTAGACGATATTCTGTGTATTTGGAAGGGTACAGAAAGACAACTGTCAACATTTCATTCCTACCTCAATACACTTCATCCTACCATTAAATTTACAATAGAATCAGAAACCAATAACTCCCTTAATTTCCTTGACCTAACCCTTCACCATACCGAAAACAAAATAACCTTTTCTATCTTCCGTAAACCCACATATACCGATCACACCATACCTGCTTCCTCAAACCACCACCCTGCCCAAAAACATTCCTCTTTCCATGCTCTTATCCACCGCTTACTCCATATCCCTATGAACGAAACAGATTTCAATAATGAATTGGCCACAATCAAATTTATCGTGGCAAACAACGGTTTCCAAACCAAATTAATTGATACCTTACTTTCCAGAAAAAGAAGGAAACTAACTATCAATAGAATCTTTCACCCAGCAACTAGCTCACTTGAAAATGAATCGAAATGGAGAAGATTTAATTTCATCGATGAATGTTCTCTCAAAATTTCCAATGTCCTCCCTAAGGATATTGTTCGACCTGCCTTTTATAATAATCATAGCCTTGGCTCCTTTTTGATAAAAAATAAAGATAAAATAGAGGAAAAATTCAAATCAGGTATATACAAACTAAAGTGTAACGAATGTGAATCCATTTATATCGGGCAATCTGGCAGAAATTTTAATATCCGGATTAAAGAACACATGCAATCCTTCCTGAATAATACTCCAACCTCACACTTCGCCCAACATCTTAATCTTTCCCACCATACTTCCTCCTTCGTTCCTGAAATCCTCCATATCCACCATAAAGAGCCAAAAATGAACTTCCTAGAAGAGAGAGAAATTTTAGTCGCGAAAATGTCTTCTCAGAAGGTAGTTAACGAAATAATTCCTGTACCTCACTCTCCTTTACTGCTTTGTACCCTTCCGAAAAACTCTCCAGATAAGACAAACCTTTACCCCCTGGACAGCACTCACAATCCCTAACCTTCCGTCCTCCTACCTCTTTCCCCCCCCCTTCTCCTTTCCCTTCCACTTATTTTGTATTCCTTCACACATTACTTTGGCTATTTAAACCTTCTTGTATGTGATTTCCTCACCAGACGATGGCCGATCTGTGCCGAAACCGGTCGTGAATTGTGTAAATACATCTGTTTTTTTGGTGCATGCACCCCCTGCCACACTCCGAAAGGTGGCTAGCAGGGTATACACATAGACATAGACATAGACATCTGTGGAAAAAGAGTATTTGTTATTTTGTTCCTATAATCCTAGTGTTATGGATTTCCACACAGTAAAGCCTGCTACCATCGATTTTATTAAAGGAGTTCAAATCAAACAAAATGGAAAAAGGGTTCATCTAAATGGGCCTTAGTTTTTCATTAGTGATTAATTTTCTTTAGGAAATTTTCAGCCATTTAAGCCCATAGCCGAATGGGTTGATGTGGTTAGAATGCAAGCCTCTCATTCAGAGGAGGTCCATTGCATGACGTTTATTTTTCACTCTTATTTATTTATATTGAGTTTAGGGTTTTATTCAGGCATGAAATCATTCACTGACAGGCTAAAAAACATTCTTTTCATTAATGTACTAGATCTAAACTGTGCTTGGAGAGGTGGAGACAAGTACAAAGTTGCACTTTGTTTGTACACTGGGGGAAACAAATATTGCGAAGGTCCTTGGCGTCTAAATGTGGCGAACGGCCGTACCAACTGAAATCGCTCTCCTTCTGAGAACTTGACAACACTGAGAGAGCCGGTTCAAACCAGGAGCATTCAAACAATAAAAATGGCAATGGATTTTACGCATCGAAAAAATAGGCACACGTTGAAGGCTCACATTTGCGATATTTCCGTAAATTGCTGAGTTTTCCTCTCCCCGTAGCCAGTCAAAGTTCCGAAGCAGTGTTAAAAAACGTAATGATATTCACAACATTTTTAGTGCAGTGACACCTTTAAAAATATCTATCTATATAGAAACTTAAAAAGTTATACGACAAATGAATATTCCTTGGAAGCATGATGCTTTATTTGCATAGGATTTTATCCATAAAAGAAAAAGTTAGTTCATGATCCTGATAGTTGTGGACTAATGTCACTAAAATACGCCCTATCGAAAACCGTATGTCCTACTCATACTAACCAATACTGATGTCAACTATACCAACATATTTTCT
Source organism: Ladona fulva (assembly GCA_000376725.2). Lineage (NCBI taxonomy): Eukaryota > Metazoa > Arthropoda > Insecta > Odonata > Libellulidae > Ladona > Ladona fulva. The sequence goes on along the minus strand of KZ309125.1, from coordinate 1,046,937 downwards.
ATCCACCAGTGAAATATTCCACCACAAAGCATTACAAGTATTCTTGCGATACTTATTTATTCAAATTAACCCTCATTCGAACTCCTCTTCTTAAACAATACAGACTGTTCTCTTCGTGGTATTATTTAACATAGCGGCTTCATGACCTGATGATGAAGATTGGCCATGAAACCTGGGTCATGCTGTGTATTTAACGTGTTGTTTAGTAAAAGTACTGCCATGAAGCTGTTTCTTAAATCTTTCACCCCTTCACTTGCAAGTGTTCATCTTGTGCCTTTGATTTTTCTCTCTTTCACAGATATATTTATTGAATGAGTGGTTATAATGCAGTTTAATTCCTATCTAACTCTGATAAACACTGATATGTTTATATGCCCTGTTTGAATAAAAGTTATTGACTTACTGTGATCGACTTTCCGAGGACCACTTCATATTACATCCTGTGCCTTTTTCACCAAATTCTAATCAAGCTGTAGTCAGAATAAATACTGAGATGAGGGAAACTTATAGCGGAATCACATGGTACAGCAAAAATTTCCGTTATGGATGGGTTTCTGTAATACACAGGGTCTAAGTACTGGATAGTGAAAATATTTGACTTGAGGGCGTCCGACCTCTTCCTAGAATGGGAAAGTTCAACCTGAACAGTCTCCTCAAGGGTGAAACAGGAAAGATAGGAGAGACGGGAGAGACCGATTGAATATGATAAAGCAATGTGTACTGTGTGCTGGGAAATACTAAGTCGATAGAGAAAATACGTTTGCAGTGTTTTATTGAGTCACAACCAACACATAACATTATATTAACACCAGCATTATTACATTACATGCTTTTAAGTAAGAAGTATTACTAAGTATAATATTTACAGAAAATAATTATCGATGACAGACAGCTTAATTTTCAGAATCTTCGTGTCATTTATGTTCATTTAATCATAAGAGTATCAATTTTTATCAGGCCAAAATTTCTAATCTCTCCAATACAATGAATACTCTTCATAGTTTATTCAGTATTTTATAGTTTGATGCATGACGGAAAAGCTGCTCCGCCTTTCTACAAAACTGACGATGGAGTGATAGATATTGGTCATTACAAAAAATCCTTTCTTCCAATCCAAAAAGTCTTTCGTGTCAATCTATTTTATCAATTTTATCTGTTTTCCCATAAACCATACCCTTTTTTCGAATGAAACTGAGATATAACCACAAATCCGCACACAATCTTCCCACAGTCGGTGAAACAGAGTAGCAGTATTGCTAAAAGAGCTTTGATAGCTGAGGTCATTTTGCACGAGGCTCCCACCGGGAACCGGGACTGCTTTCATAGGAGTCGAAAGCGTTGCCCACTTGGCTATCCAGGAGCCCCGGTGAAACAGGGAGGTATTGGAATGATAGCATGGGAAATCGCACATCTGGATTTTAAAACAAGCCAAATGTGACTCACAACTTCCTCAAAACCGGTTACTTTCTAAAAATAAAGCCCTGGATGAGTGCCATGTAGCGACCATGCCCGGGGACCTTTATTTGTTGGCCTGATTTGTCTCAGACGCAAATTATGTCATCCATGAAGCAAAAACAAAAGAAGCGGTGCCCTATAAAATCCTTGTCACAACTGAAGAGGCTGTTTTCCCTCAGGCATATTATCTTTCCTATACGACAAAGAAGCAATAATTATCTATCAACAGCATATTCACACACAAACCAGAAGTTTGATGAGTACTAAGTGGAATCAATATGTGGAAACTAAAATATCAAATGTTATCCAATGGCCACATCCCAAAAAAATCTCATCTTCTTCAAAATATACCAGAGGCCTTGGTTGCCAAATTTGTGCACGCAATTTGTGGAGTTCTATGCTAGAGATCGGCATTGGTTAAGTGCCGCCACCCATATCCTCTAAGACCCAGGCGCACATGATGACGTATTCCTAGGGTATAGTGGACGGTAAATTGTAGACAGGTCAGTTTTGAGTCAGAGGGACTCTTTCACTCAAAGGGTACTCGGTTCATACAGCGTGCCAGAATGAGTCAGTGGGACTCATAATGAATCGCTGTGGTTTTGAGACTCAAAATGAATCGCTAAGGTCACATAGACACATATATGTGGCATACTGGCCACATAGCCAGTATGCCACATATCTATGTGTGTATGTGTGGCCAGTATGTTCGTTTATGTTCGGAGAAAATTCAAATACTGGCCACACATAGACACATAGTTAATTTGTATACTGGCCACACATACATCTATGTGTGTATGTATGGCCAGTATGTTCGTTTATGTTCCTTGAAAATTTGTATAAATCAAATATTCGATGCTGGTAACACTTCTCTGCTTGCGCAGTCTGTTTGTCCGTCTATCGACATGAAGAAATTACTAATAAGCCTGAGTGAAGTTTCCACGCGTTTGAAGTGGTTTGTTGTTGTGAATGAAGAATAGGTTTTGAATGCACAAATGATTTGTTTTGTAGCCACGCGTACGGGTGCAATGATATACATTAAAGGAATATGTAAACCCCCACTCAAGTTATCCCTCATCTAAGATGGGTCGATGGTGTTACTGGCTAACTCATTAGAGAGACAATTGGGAGATACGAATCTTTGTGTCAAAGTCAAATGACTTTTTTCATGGTGAATTTCATCCCACTCATGAATATATTTATTTATATATAAAGAAGGCAGCGCAGTTTCAGCTATTAATAGTTATAAAGCCAGACATCACTAAAATACATATCCTTAATTAATGCCTAATTGGGAACGTTTTTTTGCAAACTCAATATTTTTTGAAAGACACAATAACTAACCGGTCACCGAGCTCCCTATTACAAGATGTGAGACAAGTAGGAAAAATATCCCAAAATTATTCGGTATGAATGAAGGCGTATTTGTTTTAATTTTGGAAATGGTATTTTCAGCTGTTTTGATCTTCATTCCTGATAGACCAAGAGCACTTACACCCAGAGGAACTCTTATATCCGAGGTCCCAAGCGTTGTAAATATATAATCCGATTAATATAGAATTTCCTTCATTTTCAGGATTCAAATGGGGGAAAATTATTTTCGTAAGCACAATATAGATTTTAAATTGAGACTTTATTTGTATTATTCTGATGAAGGCTTGCTTTTAATTCGCCGGGTGAAAAGGGCAGAGGACGTAATATGAAGTAATTTTTGGAAAGTCGATCACAGTAAATTAATGTTTTTAGCTTAAATGGTTGAAAATTTCCTCAAGAAAATCAATTATTAATAAAAACTTAGGCCCATTTAGATGAACCCTTTTTCACTTTTGTTTGATATCACCTCCACTAACCTGAAAAAAATATTTCGTTCAAGTCAGCAGAGCAACTCTCATGGTCTCTCCTTGTGAGATGAAGAGATTCATAGTCAGATTTGTTCTCCGTCAGAACTGTTCATTGACTCTCCATTGGTTGCAAGAATATTTCTGAGTTACAATTTTTGTAGGAATACTTTGTTATGATTTGTCAGATGGAATTCAACTTTTCCTTGCTTTCCAGAGGACATTTGAGTTAAATACAAACAAGTTAACAGGATTCAGCGCTTTCAGTCTATATTATCTGTTGAAACTGTTGATACAAGAATTTTGACAAGTTGATTTTTTCATTAATATTGGTTTAAATACTATTAATTTATGATAGCCATGCAATATTTGAACTATTTCCAGATGACTCATACTGGGATAGTTAGTTTTTGGATTTTATCTTCACTCTACATTTCCACAATTAAGGTAAATTATGGTACCAATCACTGCAAAAACTATTTCAAAATATCTAATGTAAATTCACTAATTTCTTAATAAATAATGAATATAAAAATGTAATTTGAAAAAGTGATACAACAAATGAAGTTTTGATAAAAAACAACATACCTAAGATACATTCAATGTCTCAAAGGGTATAGCAACCAATGGAGGGTTAATGAATTACTAAATGCACAACAAGCACATCAATACAGCAGAGCCTAATCCTGAAGACAGTTTTCTGACAGTTGATAGAGTGAGTCTGCAATGGGCTGATTAACAGCAATTCATGAAAAATCAAAGGCAAAACGAAAAATCACGATTGGTGAAGTGGTGAAAGACAAAACAAAAATTGAGATTTGATGAAGCCTTGCCTATTAAATCTATGAACATTTACTTACATTTGCTACAGCTATATGAAGTTATTGAGGGTTCCAAAACTATTTTAGTACTTCTGTTACCATATAATTTGTCAGAACCAATTCAATTGGTTTTGCTCAATTTGACAATAACAGCGTCTCATAGAAAGTGATGCAATTCACTAAAATTTCAATAAAATATATTTCTAAATAGGACAACTTAGGGACATCTGGAAAGTGGAACACAGGAGCATTGCTTTCTTCTAATCATGAATCTACTGCTGAGACTCAGTACTCGACAAACTTTTTCTATTGACTCTCAATTAAGCTTTTGTATGAAGTCATTCTGTTTTTCTCCAATGACCCCACGGTTTACTATTCTTTTTTTAGAATGAAGAAAAGACCTTGTATGTTTCCCATTGCAACGTTTAATGGAAACACATGACCACCTCACAACAAGTAATTGTTGCTATCAGGTAGTTGATCGCTCAGTGACAGCCAGACTTGCATTATTTCCATGAATTTAAAAAAGTTACCTGCTTTAGAAAAAGAAAAATATCAGTGTAATTTTATCAGCAACAATTTTAAGAATAATTTTTATTGGCACCAGCTTGTTTTTGTTAAAAAAAAAACCACCAGTCTTTCTGTTTTAATTGAAAATTGTAGTGGAAAATGGACAATGGATGGATCTTCCATCTGCATTCTATAAAATGAATTACCACAAGACATCACCTATCACTGTAAATTTTATTCTTCTTTCAATGACGGTGTTTTCAGCTGCTAATTCCTTCTACATCTTGGATTTCCAATCAACAACTCCACTGGTAAGTGTGGAAGGGCCTTTTCAAACTGAGTTGGCATGCAAATTTGTACAGCCTTGAATTATCAAACTATTGAAAGTCTTGGCTTTTCTACAAGCTAACATGAAATAAAAAAGTTGGTGCCAATAAAAATTATTCTTAAAATTATTGCTGATAAAATTACACTGATATTTTTTTTCTAAAGCAGGTAACTTTTTTAAATTCATGGAAATAATGCTAGTTCATTTATGATATTGTTAGCCTTTAGCAAACATTTTAATTATAAGTTGGGAAAAATCTTACACTGACATGGGCATTCATACCATTGCAATGGTTTCAAACATCAGAATGCTGTCATGTACTTTTTGTCTCAATTATGCCTCAGGAGCCACTCAAAGGGCACACTCACAAACAATTTACAGTAATAAAATTAAGTCAAAGATTGTTCATGTTACTTTCAAGGCTGCGTATAACTTATGGATAAATAACTTATAAAATTAAATGAATATTATTCATTGGAAACTATTTCAATAACTGCCAATAAAGAAATTGTTCTTCTATTATTCTATAATCAACAGGAGTGTCAAGCAGGTTGCCCAGAATGGCCTTCCAACTCCTCTCATTTAGTCCATCATGTCAAGGAAAGTGTCATTTTTATAATATAATACACTATAATAAGGTTGAAAACTCTTTCCATTCATTCGTATAAAATATACCAAGATAAAAAGTTTGTCACATTATTTCTACACTAATTCAAACTAAGTACAAGCTTTTGAAAAGTATTGTTTTTCTGCTCCAAAACAATATAAAATAGCTCACAGGTCATGAATAACCAATGAGAATGTTTCCACCATAAAGTATAATTATAAGGATCATCTCCATATCTTTAGAAGCTAAGTGGAGGCAATGGATGGCAAGTTTTCAGCAAAAGAGTACTAAAGACTAAAGTTCTGCATATATTTAAAATTTAGTTGTAAATACCGTTAACATACATTGTCATGAAATATAAGATTTTCCATAAATCTTATATTTCTGTAAATAGTTATTCAAACAAGTATGAAAAATGAGAATCAAAACAAGTAACATAATAAGTACATGGAATGCAGCCCAATGAAGTTATGAGTTTTGACAGCCCTAAATGAGATACCTGATCCACTGCAAGCCTCTTCATACGTAATTCTCAAAGAATAATCACAGCGCTCCCTCTCTCTCACAGCATCGAGTTCATCATCAAATGGAGCTGGTTTAAAGATGGACTGAAAACAGAGAATTGGAATTCAACATTAAAAATCATATCAAACAATACATCTAAACAATCAAACAAACTTAATATTTTATGCATATGGTAATCTGAAAATTACAACTACATAGAAACTTATGATAAAAAACTACGAAAATATATGAATAGAGTAATATAAAACCGAAGTGCAAAATTGGAAGGAAAATATTAATATTTGTGGATTAAAAACATTTTTTCACATTAGATCCATAGCAGGAAAATGCCAATGAAGAGTAGAAGGGTGTTCTGAAAAGCAGATGAAAAATAAAACAGTGGCTTGGTTTATATGGAGAGTAATAAAGAGAGAAATAGAAGTTGAGGAATTTTAAAAAATATTCAAAATTAGTGGTTGCGATGAAATTCAGTTGCTTTCACCATTTACACTTTACTAACCAAGGATACTACCTTTTATTATTTATTCTTCTTCAAAGAATAGCAATTTCTTCCAAATGTAGGTCATCTAATTGTAGACTTAAGATAGTAATACTCACCTTCACATATTTATAATTGCTTTCTTATAGAGAGATTAAATTACAATGTCTAATAAAATGAAACAGCAATTCTTCTGATTTGATCCCATCTCAACAATAAACAGGACTACGTATTTTCTTGCAGCAGAATGATGTGTGCCATAATAATATCCATAGAAAAAAGACACGGGAAACTGTGTAAAAGAGACACCTAACATTACAGTACAATTTGTTTCATGTTAAATAATAGCACACAAGAAGCAAAAAGGTTCCATTTTGGGAAAACATAAGTCATAAAAAAGGCAGATATTTTTACCAATGTATTGTTCTTCGATTCTCTCTCATGGTATTACTAATTTGGCTGAAGTATATGTTGAGGAAAAAGTAAGGGAATGTTGAAAGTCTTTAGCAAAATGCATCAAAAGAGTAATTGACATTTTTGTCAATTTTCCTCAGGATAAACAGCACATATCTCAGAAATAATGTCAGGCCTACAGATAGACATTACCCAAATTATAGATAAACTTAGAAAGAAAGAAATGAATATGTACACCAGCATTTACTAAACATGGCAGAATGCTAGTGTAATAATATCACATGATATTTCAATTGTGGATGAAATTGCAACATGTTTGAAAGTCTGGATCTACTTTCTTTGGGAATAGATTATGCTATCACTTGACTCTTTCGCAAATTAACTATTTATTACTAACATCTATTTACAACATCAGAGTCAGATAAAAGCTCCAAATAGCTGTCGTTTGCGTGCAAACTAACCGTTGAAGAATTCCCACCAGCGGGGGTTGGGGTTCTCTGTGGTTGTGCTTGTAAGCAGGTATTGTTCTCGATACGTATTTCGACAACTAAGTTGCCATCTTCGGGAGAGAAGAATAACTTTTATAAGAAGACTTCGGGAGAGAAGAATAACTTTTATAAGAATAACTTTTATTCACAGTTATTCTTCTCTCCCGAAGATGGCAACTTGGTTGTCGAAATACGTATCGAGAACAATACTTGCTTACAAGCGCGACCACGGAGAACCCCAACCCCCGCTGGTGGGAATTCTTCAACGGTTAGTTTGCACGCAAACAACAGCTATTTGGAGCTTTTATCTGACTCTGATGTCTTACAACAGCCGTGTTCCTTTTCCTTATAGAATCTATCTACAACAAAAAATAATCCAGGCATTCTGTTGAAATCTCTAAATTAGAGATATGATCTGTAAAAAGGAAAGAGTGGAAAATGCTGTCAAAGACTTATGGTTGAGCAATTTTATTGTACACAAGTCGATGAGCTTTTGTACTAAATAAGTTAATAACAAGCAGAGTCAATGGGTGCATTGCACCTCGGTGCTGGTATCTTAGGGGCAGCAACAGAAGTGTAGTCAACTATTATAATTGTCACAGCATTATTTGTTCTTTTTCTGTATTATATATAGCCCTTGTCTAGTAGGAAAGATTATAATGAGAAATCAAAGATTAGAAAACGTTTAGAGGGTAACTCAAGACAAGAAAGAATATTTGTGCAGTGAAGTTGATCAAAAAATTGGAATCAATAATAGATTTTCTGGTATCAAGAATAAATCCTCTTCTGGTTTTTCAATATGTACTAGTAACCAGTCAAGCATGATGAGATTTAATTTAGTTTAAAAATATATCTATTATCATATATATCTGGTCCTCCGAAGCCAGAAACAGATCATTATAAATCAATATATTTGTTACCATTATTTATAATATTTATTCCACTGATTTCAAGACATGAAAGCCAACTTTAGGAACATTTCTTATAGAAAAATATAAGAACTGGTTATCCCCGTGCACTTATATGGGATAATTCATGAAATCAACGATCAACAATGGCCTTAGTCATCAAAGGGATGTGTTGTGACCATTGTTTCTAATTTAATTTTGTAAAAGAAACAACCTCTGCAGGTCATGAAATCGTACTTTACATTCATCTCTTATGGAAATGTATTTTGTGCTCCTGGGTTTGAACCCGGGCCTTTACAGAGATGGGAATAGTTTTCATGGGGGTTTCAGCATCGTAGAAACATAATGCAGTTTGTTTCAGATCTCTAAGGCAAGCCGTTTCCGAGATAAATAGGAGGACAGACAGACATTTGCTTTTTATATATATGATTTACTAGAGATTTGATAGGAGTGTTTCTTAATTTGCAACCAGCTTTGCATGCTTTATTGACACTTCTGGAGACCGTTGCTGCTAAGATTGTATGTATATCAGAAAACCCTCTATACATAATAGATTACAACTACTTATCACATTTACACTTGAATAAATGTTAACAAAAACAACTGATAATATCTTGAAGGTTAGAAGTTGAAATTTAATGGCAAAAATGTGAGTAATTTGTCAAAAAAATGGGAGAAAATATTCTCCTACATGGAAAATTTCAAGAGATCCATGGTAATGTATGTGCATTGCGTGGCTCCTGACTCCAAATTTTCAAATGCCAATTTTGCATAAACAAAGAATTGTTGGTGACAAAAGTTGATGAAGTACATGTTATTTTAGAGCAAGGAACATACCCTGAAAATCTCCAGCAAATCCCTGTTATTTATCTATGGTGTTCCCCTTGTAAGGTTTTGAGACAATATGATATCAGGAAGTAGCTGAAAATATGTACCCAGTTTCCTGTACAATTTATAGAGAGGACTGCCTGCCCTGGCATCAAACTATGGAAGCAGTAAACCTTGAGTACAAAATATAGTCACGAATGTTATTCACGTATCAAATTACAGCCAGCTGGCTTCTTGGAAATAAAGTTCTAGCATCAAACCCAGGGTAATTTAGGTGATATGTACTCAGAATGGAGAAATTTTGCAGTACAGAATCTCTTCCAGCAACCATAGCATCAGAGAAGCTTATTAATTTGGTAAGGTATTAATTCACCCACTGCCATACACCACTGACTACTTGCTGCGACTTACAAATCTAACTCTATCCATTGGGTTTCAAGATGACACCATATAGGGTAGATTAGGTAAGGTATTAATACACCCTCTGCTATACACCACTGCTTTTGCGGTATATGGCCATTCATATTACGGTTTAGATGTTCCTCCAATAACTCACCTTCAAGGCAAAATCATATCGGGTAGTAGTTCAAAATATTATCCAAGTTTCCTGTATATTTCTTGCAGAGTAAAAATTAACATGCACTGGCATCGAGCCAATGATCAATTTAGATGTTCTTGAGCTTGAATATGAACTATATCGATTAATCCTATTCATTTTCTGAATTTTAGCAATTTGGCTTTTCGGAAAGTGCCCTGAAAAAACTTTTTGAAAGGCCGTGTAAATCTTACAGGCGAAATTTGACCACTCTTATTATGGATCAGAAGTTCCTCCAGATGGTTAGATGGCGAAAACGTACCGGAAAGAATCTCATTTTAGGTTTCCTGTACATCTCCTATGGAGGAATATTCAATCCGCCCTGGCATCGAACCAAGGATCAATTAAGAAATTGTTAAGCCTGAATACGAAATACAGCCGCGGATATTATTCATATGCCGAATTTTAGATATTATGTACGTAATGTAACCAGAAAAAAAATTAAAAAGGTGCCCTATGTAAAGCGGAATTTGATGCGTCCTGGCATTGAACTATGGCTGATAGGGCAAAAATCATCGTCTTAAACTTTTGGAGCAAAATATTATCGAATTTTTGTCCTTGCGAAAATTAAATAAAAATATGATAAAAATGTATTGCCTATAACTTATAGTTAGTGATACATTTAATTTTGTATGTGAAATAGGCAACACCAGATTTTATTACTACTAACTTACGTTTCGTCGCGATTTCGTTTCCCCGAATTTTTTTAACATAAACCCTCGATTTTGCGGTCCCTTTGGGTTCGTGTTATCGAGGTTTTAGTGTATTTGGTTTTCATCGATTCCAAAACGTACTTTTCTGGGACTTCATCCCGACATCGCAAAAGTTATTTCGGAACCCCTGTCAATAAACGGCTAATTTACTCAAAAGAAAAGCGAAAAGCTACAAGCAAAAAGATCGAAATCCACACGAAAGTAAAGCCTAACTTTTCCGAAATGAATTACAGATAAACATGGTTGAAGAACTTAGGACTAGCAATGGGATGCATAAAAGCACTTATCATTAACAACCTATATAAAAAATTTTTTAAAAGGCTTTGCATTTGGGAGGGTAATTGCTAATTGTAATTCCGATGATAAAAGCGATTAGTCCGTAAATTGTCGTGAGTATCGTTTCAGAAAATTTCGGGGAAACAGAATATTTCGATGATTCACGAAGACAAAAAATTAATTGAATAGACAGATGTTGAAAAGACAACTTTGGTATTTATTTCTGCATTAATTTTTAGTCAACAATTACTCCTATATATAAATATATATATATATGAGGGTTGGCCAAAAAGTAATGTCCCACATTTTATTTCAGCCAAAACACGTGCAAGTAATTCGAAATTGTACATTCAAATTCTTTGACGTTCCCCACATGCATGTGGATAGGTTAAGTTTTCTCCAACAGATAGCACAGCTGTAGCTGTAGGAATAAGTGTTACAGTAACGCGCTGTGATTGGATTCCCAAGCGTATAGAAAGGAACGGTTGGGAATATTCACGTACGTTTGTGCAAAACCTATGGAACATCTGCAGTCATAGGAGTACAGTTGGTTGCGGAGTGAATCAGAAGACGGTTGAGTCCACAGTGAGGAGTGGTACTGAATCGCTGGAGGAAGGCAATAGAACTTGAAGGAAATCATGAGGAAACAGATCGAGTGGATAAAGTATAATTTTTTTATATGTAAATTTTATTTTTGTAGTACATACAGTTTTCTAGAAAAAAAAAGTGGGGCATCACTTTTGGACCGACTCTCGTAGATTCATACTTTTCGTTAAAAACAATTTTTTCGTAAAAACATTAATACATAGTTGCGTTATTGTCTCAAAATTGAGAAAATGTCGACTGAAAAATCGTTTAGACTAAAAGAAGTTCATCGGGTTTAGGAACTGTTTGAGTACAAACGGAAAATATGTAATTGTAATTGCGAAAAATTACGAAATGAACATTGACGCATTGCACGGTGAAGGAGAAAGCACTGCACTACGAAAGGCGAATGTGGAATGCAACGTGGTTTTGCTTCCTATTTTTCGACTATTCGTTTGATAAAATAACACAAACAGTATTGGAAGTTTATGCAAAGGTCGGTTTGGATAGGATGGCATGGAATGGACTCGACGAGTATTTATTAGAATCACAAAAAGAGGCCATTCCTCCTCCCCACTTCCGGTCGTGACCTTTGTCTATGAATAGGACAGAATAGCTGGGCTACACCAACCAAGAGAGACACGCCTCAGCGAATCTCAGCAATGGATTCCCCACACTTCGGAGCAGTCGAGAATGGGAATTTACACTGCCCATTCCCATTAATACGGCGAATAAAAAATAAAGATAATACCTAGCCAATACATAATTTTTGATTTGACATAAAATCTGTAGATAGGGTATGCACCCCTCTTTGTCTGAGAGGAATTTAGCCCACGGATGAGGAGTCATTTTCATCAGGCATGCCACGCTATTTGGCAGAGAGTGAAACTTAAATGACACACTTAACCGAAGCACATTCAATTACTTTAACGTAGAAATTAAACGTAAAATCACAAAGTTAATTGCCAGGTAAAAGAGAGGAGAAACGATGCACATTAATGAGGAAAAATAAGAGATTTATTTATATTAAAGCCACAGCAGAAAAAAGAAACGCTCGTCGCTGTTGCCATTTATTTGCTGTGGTCAAAAGTAAAAATTAAGCCGTTTTCTTTCATCTTTAGTATGGATTACCACAATAATAAAGCCTACGAATATTCGCACAGTTTTCATTTGATGTCAGTAACGACAATGAGAAAGGAAAAGCAACGAAAACCTGGGTTTGCTTCGGGAATTGAAGATAATAATAATGAAACGTGTTTAATTAGGGAAAGACTTCTCTTCTTACATCTGACCCATTGGAGAGAGAATGAAAGAGGCAATTGAAAAGCAATTAGAGCACGAACTAATGTGTGGGCTTAAAGAAACCTGAGTGTGCACCTTTGAAAGAATTAACAAACACTCGCGCGAAGGGAGGCGTGAAAAGGCCACAGAGAGTAGCAAATACAATTTAAAAGAAGAGGGCGAAATGAGTAAAATGAAAGTGTCAGCTGGAAAAAGATACAAAATGGCGTAATTCGTACCAATAATTCAGAGAACAAACGTTAGATTTGAAATCATACAAAGTAGGCAGAAAGAAATAATTAAACAGAATGATAATTAGGTAAAACCGCATTGAAAAAGCCCGTCAAACGCAGGTGGTGTTTGACAGCCTTAGTTTTGAACTGAATGCGTTCTGTAATCATCAACACCAAATAATCTCAAAATAAGATCACTTTGGATTATTAATTACAGCGATTTTATACTAAAGTGCAATCGTCAGGATTCTCGAGGTGGGTGTAGTCTCTCTGACCAAAAAGGCTTCAACAGCCGCGTCAATAACGAACAGTAGCCATAGAAAACGTAATCAGAAAAGAAATGATTCGTTGTTTACTAAATAAGGAGATTAACGTCAATCGTTGTATAGTATAGAAAATTGTATGTACCAAATGTATTCGAAACAGAATATAAACGTCGTTATTAGGCGGAATGGGGATCATTCTAGTCAATCTTCCATTTCTCCGTTCGTAAAAGGTAAATTAACGATAGCTCGCGTTATCTTTGCCGATGGCGAACGAAAATTTAAAACCTCTATGAATTGGTTTGGGATGACTTATCTCTGGATCATTTGCAGCGGTCTTTCCAAGTGAGAGCAGAAATGCGTTAAAAAATAATTTGGCGCCGACGACTTCAATAACGAATCGATTTTCATTTCACAATCTTCATTGGGTAGAATCAGAGGCTCGTTTTTAAGGGCGCCCATTCTAAGCCAGCGAAACGGCTTCGCAATTTACTTCTGAAAATATCTCACGACATCGCTTACTTAATAAGAATATTAGCAACAGGAAAGAACTCACTCAAATTACCCGATACGATATCAGTTCCGACGAACAATTTACGACGTTATTTTAAGGCAAGAAATGAAGAGATGTGAAAAATTGACTGTACCGAAAGTCGGAGCTTCCACTAAACGGAACGATGCTCTTATCTTGGCAAATGTCATCATTTGAACTCCATTCGTTAACTAATGCCATTTTCATTCGTGAGTCAATCGTATCGTGCGTAGAAGAGACGAAACGAGCGAGAACAAAGACACCAATATTAAGTCGTAAATAAGTTGTCAATATAAGGAAAAACTGGAAAATTATCAACTGAGAGCGTTTCCGTTGGAAGCAAAAACTCCCAAAAGAAAAACAGTGAGTCATTGAGTCGCCCTAAAGTAGGGGGAAATGCGATCGGCGTTCATCCGCATTCTACATTCTAGATTATTAGTCTTCAATGCGCTCCGCTATTAACGTATGCATGCACACAGGTGGTTCTCGACTTGCGACCGAATTAAGTTTCCACTGACCAATCGTAAATCGATCGACTTGAGTGAAGCGAAACATTGAGTATGTATGTACATGGAAGTTTTGCTTTCCCGAGTTTTAGGTGAACACAAACGAAAGCAAAATTATATATAATATGATCGTAATTGCGATTGGTCGAATTCGAGGACCATTAATATAAAAAACGAGAAGATTTCTCCAGACATCCTTGAAATCTTCACAACGGAATTTAATTTTAAAACTTACTTTAATGATTTTTTCTTCATTTTAACGCAGAAGAATTGCAAATATTATAAGTGAAAGTGTCTGCGATGAAACTAAGCAACAAACTGTTTTTGTAAAAGGGTTAATTTAATAACTATCGTTCTTACTATAATAATAGCTTTCACGAAATATTGCATGAAAGAATAAGCGGGCATTTATGTGAGCATCGATAACTTTGATTTATTTTAAAATAATACGCGAGAATCAACTTTTGGCCAGGACATAACCGACTTCTTTTTTCCAATGCAAGGAGCTAAGTAGAGCGATGTCGTTCTCAAAGGATTCATTCGGGAATTAAAAGCGAATTTATCGTTCGAAACGTAAGATCTCATAGAGGGCCCTTACTAGAAAATATTTTAGGCCCGGAATACTTAAACTGTGTACTGAAAATGGACTAATTTTCACTTTAGGATACGGTATTACATATAATGATTTGATAAAGTGAAGAAGTTGTTTAATATTAACGCTATTCCATCATGTGCGAAGATTAATTACAATGTTCACTTTAACAAATAATGTTTCACTTTTATATATTTCTATTCCATTCAGAGTTTTATCCGGGTATCATTCACAGTTGGACTAAACACATTCTTCTGAAGAAAACAAAGAGCAACTTTGCCTCTCCAAACACAGTATTGCAGTTTTGATCAAACACATTCATCAAAAGAATGTTTTTTAGTTCGGTAGTGAATGACTTCACCCCTCTGCATGAGAGACTGGCATTCTAACCAATACCCATTCTGCTATTAGCTTAAATGGCTGAGAAAATTAATTATTAATGAAAAACTAAGGTCCATTTAGACGAACCGTTTGTCTAATTTCGAATCGTCTTCGACGATGAAAAAAACACTTCGTTGAAATCGGCGGAGCAACTCGTCTCTCCTAGTGAGACGTAAGGACTTCGAAATAAAAAAGAACGCTATCGGGCGAATGAATTTCGATTAGCAGCGAAAGAAATAAACGCGATTCGCGAATCGCGATAAATAAAATAAAGCGAAAAGCAACTGACTCTTGGATGAAAAGAAATAACGCCGAATAATAAGAATTGCCGCATCTACTTACTACAGCGTTCTCAGCATTTTTGAGTCCTATTTATAAAGACATTGCTTTTCTCTCGAAACTGTTCGAGAAAAGAGGCGAAAGAAAAAGTGCTCTCTCTTAGTTGGATGGGAAAATTGTCCAAATCATTTCGAAGCAAACACATTTCGCTGCCAATTAACTCTCGATTGCCATTTCTTCTCAATGAGGACATTTGTTTGGTGGTGACCACATTAGATAGGAGAAAAGGCCGTCAAGTTGACAAGCTTACAATTTGTTGCTAAACTATTACAGTTTACATACGTGTATTTCATTACCTGTATGATTGTATTATAATAAATGTTTATCAATAAAATAAATCAATTATACGGCTCAAGACGCAACAGTTTTAATGAAAGTAAAGCATAATAACCCCAGAAATTGTGGTTTAGTATTTACGCAACTACTGCATTACGAGTAATTTTGTTTTTTAGTTTGAAAAGCCAAAGAAATTCCTTTTCATTTTGTTGGTGATGAGTTTTTCAAATATTTTAGTAAAAATATTTCCTCCATGACAAGTTCAGTCAAATTCAACATACACGTATTGAAATAAGTTGATGTAATCCATCAAACAAATTGTAGAAACAGAGTAATATAAACAAACAAGATCACATTCCCGCAGCGGAGTTCGTCGCTATTAAACAAACAGAACAAGTACAAAACGAAACAATTTCAATAAAACTCACAAAATGACAGAAGGCGATTCATGTCAAGTCAATGAATGACAGGCAAAAGTATGGACAATAGCACAATAGCAAAAACTGAGTGAATCGAGCAAAAGCAAAACCTCCGACAATAAATGAGGGCCAACCACTGCAAAGTTGAGGAATAAATCCAATTTATGAAGTTTCTACGATCAGTAAAACTAAAACTATCTTTGAATTAACTCTCTAGGACTGGGCGCAAAGACTTCATAAGGTCAGTTGCAGGCCATTAGTGGAGACAGATCGTAAATCTTGGCCGCCTGCGGCTCGGTGACCGCACTTGGGAAAAAAAGGGCAGCGGTTCCAAAACTGAGTGCCGCAAGTACTCTATCCGTCGCCAAATATCCTCTCCTAATTCGACATCGACAGCAGACTTCGTTTTCGGAGAGGATTTACCGTTCAATAGAAGTTTGCAGCAACAGATCGAGAAAGCAGAGCTTTTTCAGGTGATTTATGTGAGGAAAAATTAATAAATGACCACGAAAACATAACTCTAACTCAGTTAAATCGAATTTAAAATTTGTTACAAATTAACGATACAGACTCAGGGCTAACCTTGTGGTAATTATTAATATTAAACATATTAAAACGCTCCATTAGAGTGAACTTTTTACTATACCACAGAAAAACAACCTACACACGACCATGGTTTCGTAGCATAGCTACATCACCGATGTAGCCATGCTATGAAACCATGGAAATGGTGAAGACTTCGTATAATATGGAGGACTGGAGAAATGTCTGATTACTAACGTTATACTTAAGTAATTTAGAATAACTGTTCTGAAGAACAATCAGAGAGAATGGTTGTAAATTGCGTGTACTCGATAGGAATAGTTAACGTCGGGAATATGAAACGCGTTCCAAAGGCCGGATGCGGCCCTTTCATGCGGCCCACCATGTCGAGGATAGTGTCATTTGCATAAAACATTTGAATCACCTTTGAAGCTTGAAACCTCACTTTACATTCATTCTTATCAAGGAATAAAATATCCAGAGATTAAGAAGTTTGTTACACAATGTCTATGCTACTTCAGAAGTACAACTTTTGCAAAGAATTGTTTTTATTCTCTAAAACTAAATACAGCAGCTCACAGATCAAGGCTAACCGATGAAAATATTTCCGCCATAAGGTATGTTAACAATAATAACTACAAATCTTGAGAAGCTGGCTGTAGGTTAACAATGGCAAAGTTCGACAGTAAAGTACAGCGTACATTTAAAACTTAGTTGTAAATATCAGAGATTCTTTTTTGCCTATCAGTCTACTAATTATATAAATCATTACGTCCATAATTACCACTGTGCACATTACCTTGGATTATTTATTAGTTATGTATTTTCCCTATGCTAATGACAGTATCTCCACATTGAAACCAAAAAAACTTATCTAATGTTTAAACTTCTCTATCACTTTGGAATTCCTTTAAATAAATACTCAAGAATTTGATTATTGAAAAGCAATTCCTGATTTGCACGACAGAAATTAAGAATCTCTTGTGGATTCTGCCCCCTCCTCCACAGCAAATGCAGCATCACGTGCTTCTCTCACCAACGGCTTATCTTTCCGCCGAATTGAACGGCCGCTCAGTTATCTTTGCACCGACTTTTTCCTCGGAATGGATTCGCATTCCTCGTTTTTAAAAACCGACGGTGCTATTCTGCATTTTTTAAGTCGGTCGATAGAAAGTTATTCCGCTGTGCCTTGGCATTGTCTTAATAGAAACTGTAAGTTACAATGCTATAAAAAGTGTCATTCTTTTACATTCTACTAGAAGGATTTTTCCAGCAATGGATAAATTCCCCGATTTCACTCACGAACTTCTCTGCATTTTAAGCTATTTCCAAGAATTTATCTCCTTTTATCGAATTTATCAACACTGACGAAGGGATGTGGGAGGAATATTTTCATGCGGAAGGTGTTATTCACAAATATACATTCAAATCTTGCCCATTCCTGTGAGCTGAATTTAAAATTCCACTGATTTTTATTTATATCCAAACGACTTTAACAAAAGCTTATCGACGTCCAATTTTGATAATTGTTTATTTGGAGGGTTTAAATGGCACGAACTGCGATGAGTTAGGTCACCTACACGACCTCTAAAACATTTTTCAAATCGCTTTCCCTAAGGAAATAAGTCACTTGTGTTCCAGATTTCGTCAGTAAAAGCGATGACTCTATTTAGAATGTATTTCCTTCTTCGACAGCGACGGTCATTGATGACACCTTTTTACGTCCACACGTTAAGATTGCGAAATTTCTGCTCCGCACTCTATTCCTCGACAGCTTGGGATCGAGATTGGAATCAATTTCATTCATGCTTCTTATTTTACTCTTGGCAAACGAAGAAGACATTTGGACATCATTAAGCCCACTAAAGTGTAAAAAAAGGGCTGTAATGGAAAAAGTGTTCGCAATCAGGCTGTAGAGCACTGTAACGCTAGTAAGCCTGTACTCCTACGGATATACATACATATATATACATACATATATACACACATACATATAATAATATATACACACACACACACAAAATCAGTTATAAACTAGTAGATTAATGTTGGTAATTTGCATAAAAATTATAATTCAGGCTTATGATTTACATTTTATTCTCGAGAATCAAATTTATTCCTTCTAAAATATGAAGGGATATCAGTTTGTTTCTTCTCTTTCGAAATTACAATTTGTTGCTTGTGATGGATTATGGCATCGAATATGATACAGCCTATGATGTCCTGCTTCCTATCNACACACACACAGTAAAACCTCGTTAACACGAATTCGTAGAGACCGCAAAATCGAGAGTTCGTGTTAAAATAATTCGCGTTAGGGAAATCGCGACGAAGATCATGCAAACTCGTCTAGGCTATTTCAGATAGACATTCATTACTCAAATTAAGTACAATCAAATTTATTGTAACAATAAGCTATAAACGGCAAATATAAATTGATATCATTGATCACTGATATACTCGGTTCACCATCATGAAGACACCATTTAAAATGCATTAGCCCATACATTTTAAACGGGAGATATTCGGGCGCTGTTGCGACATTTGCGTAAAAATATAAAGTAAGTCAAAATTGTTTGAAATGTTTTCAGTATTGAATGGAATTGCTGCCAGATTTTACTGTGTGTTTAACTTTCGGATCTTTACTACCATAATTGCATAAAAAACGAAAATGTTACATTTCAAAGAAATTCTGGATCTTTTTTCCTGTTCTGTTTGAAAGCGTGCCTTAAGTTCTCTAATTTAAGGAGCACAGAATTTTTAACATCCAACTCTGCCTCAAATTATTTTCTATCCGATAGCATTATTTATTTTGCAGGCAAACGTTTTTCAGGCAAGTATTTAACAGAAATCGTAGGGGAAGTCGAGAATTTTTGGTAAAATGCATTGAAGAAAGGACATGCTGGCTAGTATATAGTATAAAATAGTATAGAATGACTACAGCCGCTGCGGTATATCTTAAGTGAGACGATATCTTGACCTCTATCAGGAATTCATACAGTGGACAGGGATTGGAAAGATCTCGAGAACAATCCCGGCGAGAGGCTCCGGTGGGGTTCACACAAGAACGATTGATTTGGGCGATAAAGAGGTGCGAGGGCTCTGCTATCAGTTTTTCCAGTCGTAATCTCGAACTCAAACGATAAGGAAGACGTTGTTGTGACGTACTTGTAGGTAAATGGAATTACAATAAGGAACCGCTTTACAATTCTATATATTCGCTTGATTGGTATCAATAATATAAATAGTTTTTAGAATCGATAAAAATTCTCAAATTCCGATAAATATTCGATTCCCAATTCCGTTTAATCCACCCATTACTAATATCATTTTTATAACTTTTTGAAGCAGCCAAATGCCGAAATATTAAAATCGGGATACAATTATCTACTCATCAGACGGGTTCTCATGGAAGGCGTAGGTGCCCTTCGGTTAAATTCGCGCTATTTTGCTTATTTGGAGCTTTAAATGTTTAAATTTTGACTGAATGTTGAACGAATGTTTTACGTTTAACATTATCGCATGATCGGAGAAACTAATGAATTTTCACACAAAAAAGCTTAAAAATAGGCTTATTTCATTGAATTCCGGCGATGGGGAAGGATTCAAACAGAGCCTTTGTTAAAAAGGAATGATAATTTAAGAATTATGCGCAATTGGTCATTGCTAAAAGTTTCAGCGCTGCGAAAGGCAATACTTAGATAATACTAATAAAGGCAAGAACAGTCTTCACTTTTAAGAATAGCGGCTGCTCATTGAATCCCAAATAACACGAGGCTCGTTCAATTATGACATTAATTGTTATTTTAATTGATTTTTGATTCATTAATAGTTAATTAATAATTCCCAAAATTAATCAAAATTAATTCTGTGAATTACTTTAATTTCCCTAAATTCTTCATCTGCGGCCCACAATCATTTTTGTCTTATTCATGCGGCCCACCCATACCCGTGCAGGCGTAATCTATCTCCTGGTCTATTGCGAATATCACAGCAAGAAAGAACTGAAGACAGTACGCATAAAATATAGTATGTGTAGCAAAGGAATATACAGAATAAAACAGTTGAAAATCAAACGAATAGACCGAGTAACTAATGGAGAAGACCCTGTGAATGAGCAGATTACGTCTTTGGAAAAAATACGACAGAAATTGGCACACTTACTTAGTAGTGTGGAGGGACTGAAGAGATAAAGAAGATGAGATTGAATGGGGAAAAGATGGATCGGAAGACATGGTGATGATCGGAGCGCTAAGACGATGAATCCGTTTTATCGCGCTGTGGCGTGACCCACGTCGCCATTTTCTTCTTCATTATCTAGGGGCCGCTTTTGAGGTCGCTCACTTCACTTTTATCGAAATGAGAACGTGTCAGGATGAGGATTTGTGAAACCATACTTATATACTTGTGTTTCTGTACGTATGTATTCATGTACACACGGACTGCTCTGATTCACCTTGCAGAGTGATGTTTCAAAAAGTAAAGCAGGTCCCCGTAAAATGCCTAACCCTGATTCTGCTGTCATTCAATTGATACTTCATCCCGAAGATCTGGGTGTTGTACGGTAGTTGTTCCAGTAATGTATTCTATTTTAAGAAAAGCGACCATAAGTAAATATGCATTTTTTCGATTACTCTTTCAATTCTAAAGATACCGACAACTCATCGAGAGACTGCCGCTAACGACATCGACCGATTCCTAACTCGAATATGGAAAATGCGACACCGAAAATGGATTGCAGGAATGGAAATTCTCTTGGTGATCTCCGAAATATAAAAAGTAGCAAATTGTACGAACGGAAACTCTCTCAAATGCCACTGTAATTTTATGACTATGATACTTGCAATCGAACCTTTACACGAGGAGCTCAATTAAGACGATAAAATTAAAGCGAACTGTTCAAAATGGACTGACTTTCTTTAACATTATAATATAACATATCACAATCGCTTCTCCAGTTTTATTTTCGCAGTTAAATGCCTCCGCCACGATTAAATTTGAGAGGGAGCCATTTGACACTTGTATAGTTCGAGTTGGCTTTGTTGATAGCAACGGCCAACTTGTTCATAGAAACGATTTTGCATTAGAATGTAGCTTGGGCAGACGAGTACAGCTTGGGTTGGAATAAATCTCTACTGCATTAAAAAGTAGATTCTTATTTATTATAGAGATTCTTATTTATTATCCATTGTTATGGTATAAAATGTCTACAAATTCATTGAATTAGAGTATTTCAATGTATCGAATTGCCAGCTAGATCCGAAGACTCCGCCTGAAAAAATGTAGGAACGAATGACGTAAAAATTGCAAAGACAAGTGATCATGTATATAGGGTAGTGTGGGACAGGACATTAAGAGGAAGTTTAAAATGGCTAAGGTAGTTATATAAATGGCATGAGGAGGGAAATTTCTGCAAGGAAGGCTGATTATACGAGGGTCGTTCAATAAGTCCTAAGAAAATCAAAGAGATGGCGCTCGTAGTATCACAAATTGTTTGTTTTTAGTAAACATCATTACTCACTAGATAGCCGTGAAAGTCTCAGTTGTATCCATCACATGGTTTCATTTTTATTGTCGATTGAACAAAAACGCAAAACTTTTATTTAGAAAAATGGAAAAAAGCGAGTTTGGAGCTGTGATTAAACACTTATATTTAAAAGACTTAACACCGAAAGAGATCAAAGCTGAGTTGGATGAAGTTAATCTGCTCCTGTGTTGGCAACTGTTTACAATTGGGTAAATGAGTTTAAACGTGGCCGTACGTCCACAAAAGATGAACATTGATCGGGATGTCCAGTGAAAGTGACTATCCAAATTATAAATGATTGACAAATACAAATGATTGACAAAATCCACGACTTGGTTTTGAATGATCGACGAATCAAAGTGCGAGAAATAGTTGAGGCCACAGGCATATCGCAAGGTAGTACGGCGAAGGTGGTGAAATTGGCCAACAAGGTGATGACCATGATTTTGTGAAATGCACACGGAATCATCTACAATGGTTACTTGGAAAAAGATCAAACGATAACTGGAGAGTACTATGCATCGTTATTGCACCGATTGAGCGAAGAAATCAAGAAAAACGTCCTCATTTGAAAAAGATCCTCTTCCGTCAAGACAATGCACGGGAGCACACCTACGCAGTTTCGATGGCCAAAATTATGGAATTTAAGATCGAATTATAACAACATCCACCGTAATCACCGGATTTGGCCACCAGTGACTTTTTTATTTGACTTATTTTTATCCAAACTTGAAAAAATGGCAGACAACGGTTCACGTCGAACGAGAAGGTCATCGCCCAAACAGAGGCCTATTTTGAGAACCTTCCGAAATCCTACTTTTTGGACGACTTTAAAAAGTTGGAGAAACGCTTGGGAAAGTGTATAGAGTTAAAAGAGATTATGTTGAAAATTTAAAAATAATCTACACAAAAAATTAGTTTTTCTATTTTTTCTAGGGACTTACTGAACGACCATTGTATTAATCAAGGAATTGGGTGGGTGTGCCAGAGACAAGGTTCATGTTGCTGCATGCCCAATTGCTGCATAAAGGAAAATGGCCAGAGATGGACTACAACTCAATAGGAGAGGAAGTAGATAATTGGGAAGGCTAATGATGGATGCGATAAAATCGAAGTGTAAGGAAAACTAGAGAGGGAATCGGAGGGTGAAAAGATTGAAGCAGTAGGTGATGAATTGAACTGCCAGGAGCTGCTGAGTGCCCGAGAAGTAACGATGAAAGACGACGATAGAGAAGCCCAGAAGAAATCGGAGGAAATACAGGGACAATAATATGGAGATACCAGTGACGATGGGGGAGGAAGAGTGGACAGGAGTATGAAGACTGAGAAAATAGACGCAGGATATGAGGAAGGAAACAAAGGCAGAGTTGGAGAACAAAGGTAAGGGTTTGAGGTTTCTTCAGGTTAACTGTAGAAGTGTCATAAAAAAAAGGGTGGAATTTTTAAAGTTGATCGAAGCGAACGATCCTGATATAGTAATAGGCACAGAAACGTGGCTAAACTCAAATATTTTATCAAATGAAATTTTTCCGAGGAGTTTTATAGTGTACAGGAGAGATCACGATACGAGGAGAGGAGGAAACTTCTTGGGGGTTAAGGAAAAATTAACGAGTAAGTTAGAATGGGTGAGTGACGACTGTGAAATGATATACGAGAAAATAACCAAAAGATCGAAAACATACCTTAAGGTTCAATTTGTCTTAAATGATGGTTCTATTCCGGAAGAATGGCAACGGTCACACTGATTCATAAATAGGGAACGAAGAAAATTACACAACGGTCAGCTTAACTTCGGTCGTATGTCTGATAATGGAAAAACTATTTGCGGATTATTCTGGGAATTCTGGAAAAAAGCTGACTGGCCAAGTTTATATGGACATGGTTTCAGAAAAGAAGACTCTTGCGAATCACAGCTATTAAGTTTATATCAGGATATTTCAGAATCATTAGACAGGCAGAAGCATGTAGACGGCATCATCGTAGATTTTTGTTAAATATTTGACGAAGTACCGCATCACCTGTTGACAGCAAAATATTTTAACTGGTTAAGTCTCAGAGGGTAAAGGTTGGCGAAAAATTATCCGAAAAAATTGAGTTCACGTCAGAGGTACCTCAGGGAATTGTAATCGGTCCATTACTTTAATTTATATCAACGACTTACCAAAGGATATACATTCCAAGATTCGACTATTCGTTGATGACTGTATAATTTATAGGGAAATTTATGGTGAAAATTATAATATGATATTACAGAGAGACATTGAAGCAGTTGGGAAGTTGACAACGGAAAATGGAATGGAAACTACATCCAAAGAAAAGAAAAAAATACATTCACGAAGAGAAGGAAAGAAAAAGAGGCCAATTACGAACTTAACGAAGTTCCCGGGGTGAAAGAATGCAAGTACTACTTAGGGGTAACATATACTACAAATTTAAACTGAACCAATCATGTGAATTAGGTAGTCCCTATAGCGTTTAAAAACCTCCAATTAGATGAGGAACGTAAAGGGAAGTAATAGGAAATCGAAAGAATTAGGAAATCGAAAGAATTAGGTTAGAAAGAGGCCTAATTTAAGAAAATAAGGCCTATATTAGAATGTGCAACGAATGTACGGGATCCGAACGGCAAAACTTGTATGAAACTGAAAAAGTACAACGGAAAGATGCTAAGGTATGTATTAGATAGACACAATAGAGAAAATAGCGTGACAAATACGTTAGAAATTCTTGGACTGGAATCGTTAGAAAAAAGGAGGAAAGTCAACAGGCTAGTTAGAAATTTTCAAGTAAAATACGCTGGAGAAGCGTGGAAAAAGCAAAGTTGCTCATTAGATAAGCAAATTATGTTTCGCAAGGAAATCATAATGAAAAGTTAAAATTAAGAAAATAAAGGACGGATGTGGTTAAATACTCGTTTCTAAAAGAGTGGTAATGGAATCCTGAAGAGGCCTTCAAAGTCTTACCGAAAACAAGTAAGGAATGTAGACTAAGGTGTAGAAAGATATTATAATAATATAATGTATATATGTTATATATTTATTGCCATTTCCTTTTTCATAGTGAATTAGAATAAGCGTAAAAGATTTTACTTGGAAAAATGTGATCGGTACAGTGGATTGGTGGGGATGAAGTGATTAACTAAGGACAATTTTAAAGTATTCTATGTTTTAATGCATGTGGTTTATCGACATTTTTTATTGAAGGACAAGTGTTTTTTTTAGCACAAGCGATCCTCGGTGAAAGTAGTAATGTAAGCATTGTTTTCATGTACCTGATTAAGTATTGTGACTAATGACTGAGGGAGGTTTTACGAGGGCTTTCCTCCCTTCAAGGGTAAATGCCACGCAGATTACTAATGTTTCCCTTCAAGTTCTTATTTCATAAAATTTGAAATATGTAATGTAACATATTTCAAAATGGTACCCACTACCACCAGGTCATGCACCTCCCCACAGCGATATCTGTAAATAAACAAAAATGATAACTCGAAACTTATGAAAAGCTTCCCACAGACCATTCATAGTGAAACGCATCAAATATTACGCGATATATATTGATGTGCGAAGTTAAGAATTCTTGCACATTTATTTTTGTTAGTTCTGAACAGTCATTTTTATCCCCTGGGTTCTTATGCATTCTGGTAAAATCACTATTTTCTCTAACGTTAATCTTAGTAAAAGGGTTGCGAAGTTGTTAAATTGCGAAAAGATTTCGCGAAAACGTGACTTTAAACGCTGTCGGTGAATTTCAAGGAGCACAGACGAAAAATAGAAAGCAGATATTATTTCGCACCTCCGAAATTGTCACATCTTCACACAGAACAAGAGGCGCGGGCACTGCGTTCGTCCCTGATTTCGCAGAAAATCAACCTCCGAAAATCCATCTGACATTCGATAAATCTCTAAGTAATACAAGATTAAACAAAGAAAATTAAAGCTGCTTTCCTTTTGTACATAGTCAAAGAGCGGAAAACGACAATTATATCTAACCGCCACAAAACCATAAAAACAGATTATTTCAGGAAGACAATAATCGAGAGAAAGCTGAAATTAATGAAAATTCGATTGCAGTTCTCTAAATTCATGCTCGACTTGTTTCATATCACGTACTAATTCTCTACAAATTTAAAATTTTGTTTAACAATGAACAATTTAAACAATGTTACTGAACAAGAGATTATGTGAGAGTTTTTTCCGACTCAGAGTAACACATTCATTTTAAAATTGCACAAGTTAATCAAAACTTTCCAATTATTTACGATGTTTTCAATAATTTCCTTGCGAAAATAAACATTTTATGTTACGTCGCGAAGCCCTGAATTCCCGAATGTTGAAGTTTCCGAGAAATGAATGTAATTCGCACATTTCATTTTGGCTGTGATTTGCTTATCTGAAACACAAAAGGCCAAACCTGGATAATGCAGTCAAATTGCAGGGCGACCTCGCCAAGGACCACTTATTGACAAATGATTCGTAGAGTCGACATCGGCGCGACTGAATCCGCATTCCTGGACGCGAATGGCCCAAAAAAGAAAAGAGATTTGGTTGTGTGTACAACCACGGCATCGAAGAAACAGTTACTTTGTTTGAGTGAACACCAAAAAGGGAAGGCGACTCAGAAAAATAAAAACTTATGAACCTTTTCGAATACAAGAAACCGTTAACAAGATGGAAGATTTTCGCGCTGCTCTGTCGGATTTCTTTACACCGTTGTATAGTTTTTACTTGTGCGTGTTTTACATTTTTGCATCGTTTATATTGCTGCAATGTTTACGTTGTTGTATCGTCTATGATTTTATATTGTTTGGACTGGTAATCTTTCTGATTTGTTTATACTATTAGATTGTGATAACGGCTGCGTCTCACTAGGACATCCCGGCGCGTCGGTAGTTTTGAAAGTAATCTATTCTTTCTGAGTGTTTCGCATTGGATAGATTGGCCACTTCCGTCCCGCGACAACTCTTCCACAATCTGTCATTTTCGGTTTGCAATTTCTCAAAACTCCAACAGCAGCAGCGTACGAAGGATTTTTCTGAGCTGACGTTTCGTTCAATGCCATTAAATCGAAATCTGTCCCGAGAGAGACAACGACTGGCATCGTTCTAAAGACAGACCCTTACATTAAGTTCGCAATAAGACGCACACAAATTTACGAAAGGAAAAATAAAAGTCATAATAATATTTAGTGACCGGTCCGAAGGGCGAATAACTGTTGGAAGAGACCCCAGTCGACTGCCTGTTACTCACTGGCATGAAGGGCACTTCCCTGGCAGCGCGAGGTTGTCTGCGGGCCGCCGTTCCTCGGGGGCTCATGGCTAGGAGGTCGCCCTGGGGAAGCTCCTTGGCGCTGCTGCTTGCGACGGCCGGAGACTGAGGCCGGGACGAGTGAGATTAGCAGTGACCTCGTGACCTTGGGCGCTCACGTGGGGCGACCCACGTCGATATACACAACCGAAATACTCAATGAAATTCACTGAAGCAACCGTCCCAACATTTAAACTGTCACAAACACACACCATCCTCCTTACAACTGATCCACATTCTTTCGTACATACTTGTCACGCTCATCAATGCATATACATATGTGAATAGTCGTCCCGATTTCTCGGGATTTTCTCGAGTTTCCCAACTGATTCTTTGAGTGCCCCGCTGTTAAATATCGTACCTTGCAAAACAGTAATGCAGTGGGTCATATTTATGGTACAAGTGCGTCAGAAATTAACTACTGTTCTCAAATCGAGAAGAAAAACTTTTAGTCAAAGCAAAAATTTCAAAAATCACACTAAATTTCCGCTTTAACTGGTTTATGAATGCCGTATGATTATTATGGATAAGGCAGGATTCAAACTTAGATGAATTGTATTCCATTCACGCCGCATTTGCAAAAGATTAACTCTATTTTTATTCGATGTTTTAATAAATGTTTCTTCTACATAATTTAATTTTCTAAAAATTTGTTCGCAATTAATTATGATTCTGATTATGATAAATTTTTCTCATTGTTGTACAGCCTTCAATTGTTACAGAATCCATAATTCACAATACAGTTGTCCAGACTTACACTTTCAAAAATCTTTCAACCCTTATTTAAATCATTCACTACCTTTCGATTCGATGTTCATCGTGAATGAATTGTTAACAAGTAACACGGTTTTCTTCAAAACAACCAGTTTCGACGCTACATGGGACCATACGTAGCAGTGAATTCGTCGCTAGAGGTAGTCTTGCCTTCTCTTAGACCGTTCGCGCTCTTTATTCCATCCTCAGAATATTGCGTAGAAGGCTGGATTTATTTTTAAGCCAAAATAGCGACTGTCGATACGAAATTTAAAATTCACACCTTTCCCTGGGGTGCTATGCCCTATCTTTTCGTAACGAACGGAATGAGTAATCCCAGAATTCCGAAGAAGCCTCTCCGTAACGACCGAAATTAGAATTCCGTGACAATGGCTATGCCGATCTCCTTTCGCTTACGATCGTTGCGAGTAAGCTTCTTCGTAACGGTGTTGCAAGGTTTACGTATTCTACTGACTTGCTTTACTACATTCTCATGAAAGCGCATGCGCATTAGCGAGTAAATGCAGTCTGCTAGGCAGGTGTTTACATCTATTATGAATTTTGAAGAGTGAGTTCAGTGGAAAATAATGTCATGTCATGGAAAAAGTATTTAAATAAATTTCTATTTAGTGCATGGGTCACCTCTCCGTAAACTAATGAAATCGTTGAGTCCTTCTATAGAAATTGTATACGTTGATTTGTCATTTTTTACGTGATTAAGAATTAGGCCATCGTTTACGGAATATAATGTATTCGTTTTACGCTTATCGTTGACTACTGATTAAATATAGTAATGACTGAAAGCCTCCGAAGATGATGAATGTGTATTGTAGATATGCGAAGCATATGGCATAGTGTGAATTACAAATCCTCTTTTTGGTTTCCTTACTTTGCTTTTTGATCATGATGTTGTAAGGAACTATTAGAAAGTATTTAAGATATAATTTTTTGTGAACAGAACGTAATTAGTTGTGTTTACCTTAGCTATACTTTATAAACTTATACAAAATGTCGCGTATGGTAGGGGGAAATGAGACTTTTATAACTTTTATTTAAATGTCATTTAGATATTAATATTGTTGTAATTACAAATATAAAATTGTATAAAATTCTGTGTCCTCTTCTATAATCCACTACCTCAGCCTTGACTCCGCTGAGCAATGCTATGCTATTATTTGTAAAGGAAAATGCACTTATTACGACTTCGAAACGAATTGGTAGATCATAGTAACACTAATTGCGTTTTTCTTCATGATGAAAATGCTACCTTAGTTTGATTAGTCATAGAGTTCGTTCCGCCTCCTTACTTATAAATCATAGAAGAATATAGTTACCTATTTCTAAATGCTTAGGTAGACCTTCAAAAAAAAACAAACAATCCAATCCCAGCATTTCACGATAAAAGTTGAGTTCCAAATACGACTCATAGAACATAGAGTATTTCACTTTTACTTAAGGAACCGATGACACTAACGATTAGGACATTCTAGCATTAGTAATATAAATAATCTTGCCCAACTTTAGCCTCGTAGCTTCCACTTGCAAAGATTTTAAGGGCACAGAGAATCTGCAGGATTAGGAATCATACGTAAATTACATAAATATATTATTGTCTACATGCATTGCATATCCCGTTTGCTTACGTCCCAATAAAATCAATATTTAATGTATAATACCAGTAAATGAACTGGAATTCCAGTTCTTCTTGCCAGCTGCCCCAGCTGGGGTGTTAAGGCTTACGTTAAATACGCTACTCTTTCCTGGGGTAACCTAAATTACTCGCGAATGTACTCTGCTGTCATAGCAAATGGATTTGTAGAATCCCTAAGGGTGCTACGGCTCATCATTTCGTTCTCCTCTTCCAAATCTTTATCGTAGCAGACAGTCGGTCCGCCATGTTTGTTGTTTACATGCTAGATTCCACCTACTTTTTGTAGGTGAGAACAATTCCGGTACAAACGGAATTTAATTCCGTTCCATAATCGGAATTCTGAGTTAGAGCATACCAAATGAGATTCCAGTCGTAAAATCTGCCAAGATGGCCGAAAATTCCGATCAAAACCCAATTCCGTGCGTATCGGAAAGATAGGGCATAGCACCCCTGGTTATCCACGTAATTTCGGAACTAATTTTATACAACAAAGAGCGATTTTAAACCTTTTATTTTCAGCGATTTTTCTAAATTAGCGACTTTGCAGAGTGAGTTGGGCGATAAAAATATGTTTCTACAGCGAAACTAATAACGACGGAAGTTCAAAATTGCAGACGTAAGAATAAAATTTCACAATAATTAGCACGTCCTTCCGCATCATTGTCGTGGCTCGTTTATCATGTGGAGGATTCGGAATATAATGAAAGGGAGTAACAAAGGTAAAGATTGAATTAGCTGCCCAAATTTCTTCACAGAACCCTTCGACTTCTCATTTCCACCAACACGGTAAATCGAGTCGGAATAAAGCATTTATTAGGATAAAATAATGCTCTTTAACGACCCAAATCTGATCTATTTTTCAGTTGTTTTTGTGTGCGTGAAAAATCGGGATGCATAATACATAATACTCAAAATCCAAAACAGCGTTTTCGCCCAAACGTGTATACGACAATTTCTGGACGAGCGCTCAAACAATTAAAATTTGAACCTAATAAATAATATATTTTACTTCATTAATAACTTAGCGACAAATAAGGAAAAAGACTTGTGACAGCACCCTAAGGCGACAGTAATACTCCTCCTTTCTGTTAATTAAATGAATAATTATGAACACATCTCATCTACCGCATTTTTCTCTCTCTTTATTTTCAGGCTTTCAATGACGAGGATTGAATGAACATTGCCCATACAATGAGTGTCTCTGGCTGAAATAATGCAGAAACAAGATCATCTGTTCTTTTAGAATTGATCGCGTTATTTCAACTTGTTTAGCGAACCAATATTAACTTTAGATACGTATTTTCATATCGAGACTAACTTTTAAATTTGTATTCTCTGCACTTCATAGTTTATAATTCGATTTTCATTTTTTTGCTTTCATTCTTGATTACCCTAAATTGATTGCATTATATATTGACTTCTGTTTTTTCTCGTTTTTTTCACCCCCTTCTCTGCGAGTATTTTTTATTTGTCAACCTTCAGTTGGAAAGATTTTTTCCCCACACAGAGTGCTTTCTTTTAGTTTATAATTACATTTTGTACATATTATGATGGCATACGAGGTTATAAGGAAGAGAGGCCCACATGGACCTAACCTCGCCAATAAAGGGTCTATAATATTAAGTAACGGTCGGTATGACTGGAAGTTTAGTGGACACAATTGCCGTTATTGGCATTTACGTGCGGTTGCGTTAGTTTTCACGATTTATTACAAGAAAATTGCGCCAATCGCCGTGTTTCAGTCGGAAAAAGGGATTTACTAGACTTATCGTCCTTTAAAAGGGTTTTAGATTAAATCGCCACTCAGTAGTGCCCGATCACAATGAAACCTTCAATTCAGGGGAGGATCTGGAAATTTAAGGGAGGGGAGCTTTTTAAAAGTGGGGGGGGGGTGAGGCAATTTCATTACGGATTAATCTCCAATTGACTTTTGAAAGACCATTTTGTCTTAACATGTAGTAAATGTATAGGTATCGTTGAAAAACTTCCAATTCTAATGTAAGCTACTCCTCAATTCCTAGGCAAATTACTAGTACAATAAAGTCTTCAAGGGAGGGAGGGGATGTCGCCCTTTCAAGGGGATGTCTGTCGCTCCTCTTGGATCCGCCAATGCTTCCGACCTATACTTTCGTAAGAATGTTTAGAACGCGGCGATTTCGTCGCAACAACAATGGCGAGAATCATTCAACGCTGAATCGCTCATTTGATTTAATTCATAAGATAGCAAATAGTGCAGCAAATACAGTGTTAAGAAAGAGAATGGACGCCCACGAGTTATAAAAATGCGGCTCAAAACAGAAACAAAATCCATCTTTTATATCATCTTTATTTTAAGGCCAACTTTTTATTTCATGGCACGAGTCAAAAATCGCGCTACACTAAATCGTGGTTCCGTTAATCTCACAGAACACTACCGACAATGCAGATATGGTTTTTTTATACTATACCTTGGGTTAGGACTCCACCAACGAAGTTTTGACAACACTTTTTTGTAAATTGGCATTCCAATTCAACGAAAAACAGGACTTGTAGATTTTCTCGAATCTATTATAGCTGGATCGGAGATTGAAATGCTTTGTGATGTCTGGTTGAAGGGATTTTATTGCTCAGTCCTTGTTAATATACAACGAAGTCTTCCACAAATCTTTGTGCGAATGATTGAATCAGCGAGTAACTGAGTGCAGTGATTTCGAGGATTTCTTCACGTACCAAATATAGTTGGTATTCGTTTTCAATGTCAATAATCTAACAATGCCCCACGCGCAAAGTAAACATGGATGCCAACAATCAGAAACTCAATCAAACCAGTGTTTGAGGCACTTGGAGGTGTGTAGTGGATATTTATTGGCTGTTCTAAATGTACAGTTGCCGCATTTCCCGGTCCGTAAGACGCACTTTTTCCCCGCGAAAATCTAATCTAAAATCGGCGTCTTTTGGGCCGAAGGTGAGCATTATTTCTGACACCAGGAACAGCCATACAATAGTAACTGTAAACAATGTTGCGCTTTGACTCGCGGGTTTTATCTTCTAATCGCCGCGGGAGTCTTTCTAGTAAAGTTGCTTCGTTTTCCGTAATTGACGCTCTTTTGCGAATCTCGTATCTTTGTTTCACTCATGAGCAGCTGAAATTCCTGTGTGTATTATCTTTGCTTAGTTCAGCTGAAAAATTACGGAGCGTCTTCTAAGGCGGTGTTTCTATGGACCGGGAAATACGCGAAGGCCAATTTCCGGGATAACTACTAATGATCATAAAACCCTAATTCATTACTCTTGTCTCACAGTCTATCCACACACCAATTTGCATCGAAATGTGCAATGCCGGCACTGTAAACTCCACTTTATTAGACATTTTAAAAGTGTTTCATTCAATTTCAATTTTAAAAGTGGTCATTCCACGCGTGGGCCCCCTGCGGGATTCGGATTTGAACTGAGAAAAGAAGAAAATTGGAATGAACAATGATAATGTAATGATTCATTAACCGACAAAATGTGTGGGAGGAAATTCATCGACGAAAGCGACGTCCGCCGGAGTCAACGAACTCGGGGTGGAGTTCCGTTAAAAGAGGAGATCCGCTAATCGACGATCCGGAAAATGGCCAAACAATAACTCGGACCAAAGTTGCCGATGAACTTCTCCAACAAGGGAAGCTCGCAAAAGTCCAATTCCTCAACTTTAACAACCTCTCCATTACACAGCCTTCCTCGCAGACAATTTATTCCGCAATCCTTTACTGTTACGTATTTAATCAACAATCGCGTTTAATTATGCTCTTTATTTCATTACAAACGGCCGGAATTCCGTAACCCCATTGAGCGCAAGAATTCGGACACTTTCTCGAATAATTCATGAGTTAGAAGCATTAATCGGAAGTCAGTGTTTAGCAATTGCAACATTGCGAAGTGGCGTTCAGTCTCTATCACTGCTCAGGCAGATTTCCCAACTCATTTTGTTGAGAGATGGAAAGTTGGTTAAGATGGAAAGTTGGTTATTGGACACAATCGACGTTGATAATTTAGCGCCGCAAATCAAAGAATAACTATAGTTGACGAAACTAAAAAAATCCTATTATGTTCGTGTCATATCTTCACTGATGTTTAATTTATAACAGTGAATTTTGGCTTTTTTAATTTTTTTAACTTCTCGGCGATATTTTTTTAGAGATTGGCCAATTTTAACGGACATCTGCGAAAACAAATTATCATCGCATCGCACCCGAACCGAATCGCATCGAAAGACCACTGCTGTATGATTCTGAGATATAGTGAAGACCACTGCTGTATGATTATAGTGCGTACTGTCGAACTAAAAGTATATGAAAATAAGCGAGAAAAGTGTAAGAGTGGTCACGCAATTGTCACCCTCGAAAACCTGTATAAATGATACAATGGTGAAATGAAATTGAGACGATAGAAACGTGGATTCGAAGAGTCGTCTTTCGCATCTGCACAGTGTCTTCTGGAAAATGCCCCACAATGAGCGCCGCATTTGACAGGTCACCAGAAAGGGGTCGGTTTCCAACTACAAAGTAATCGAACGGTGAGATTCGCCGAGAGAGACTTCATTAAAAGCAGATAAAGTTGATGGACCCCCTTCAGTAATACTAGAATGGTTATTTGATAAAGCTTCCTGATAATTATCAAATAAGTTACTAAGAGAACAACACTTTACTGTTAGCACAATACTTTGTTCCACGACCATGGTTTCCACCGTTTAGGTCATTACTAATGTTGCCCTTATTGGCCGACACGATGGTCGTGGAATAAAATACTGTGGTACCGATTGAATTGTTCTTTTTCCTTCTAATGGAGAACCACCACAAAGTGGAGGCCGAATTACATTCAAATAAGTTATTCTCTCTTCATTTTGCCAAGCATTCCATATCTTCTTTTAAGAGAGTTTTAGCAGGGGCTTATCGGTTAACCGATATATTCTAAATGTCTCAGTGCGCATGATCAAAATTCCACGTTGTCCACGGTCGGTCTCACGGGCACGTTTAATTTTGGAGTTCCCACGTCGACGGAATGTGTCAAATATGGCGAAGCAAGAATGGTTGCGATTCTCCAAATGGGGCGATATCATTTTGCTTGGACAAATTATGAACTGCCCTATGATAATGGAAGGGAGGAGGTATGTAGAAGAAGAGGTGGAGAAGGCAACAGGGAAGGATTTCAACACGCGCTGCCTTCGGGTTGTTGTTGTTGGTTGACGGTATACTGAAACTCTTCATCTACGGTGCCCGGTAGATCGTATGGATGTTTCAATATAACGGCAGTTGAACCTACGGTGTACGCAGAGCTAAAACTCTCTCATACCTCTCTAAGGCCCGGTATTACAATCGATAGTTAAATCTGATAGTTACTTAACCTGAAGGTTAAGCTTAACCTCCAGTTAGCGGCATGGCCCGAATTATAAAACTTTGTAAACTGATGGTTAGTTACCTACCACTTTAACTAAAAGATGCCTTGCTCGAGAATAATTTTCATACCCGTTACCGTGAAGTTTGTTTAAACAATAATGCATCGTAATATTTCCTGCGCATCTTTGGTAGGAAGTTCCTAACAGATTTAACGCATAACTTGATGCCATTCGGTTCAGAAATTGGATACGCAAAGATATAAACATTTTACAATGTACATTGTATAAATAAATTTAGTGCAAGAGGAGAGAAACGTGATAGAGAATAAGAAAAGTAACACAATGATATGGAAGCAGTAGACGATTTTTTAATAATAAAATCTTTGCACGCCTAAACCAGGTGGCAAATGATTTTTTGGGGTTATATTTCGTTCACTTGGTGGCATCAACAGAAGTGATGATATTATATATCTATTCATGATTATAGGAAAAATATCCTATAACATAACCTTAAAACTCACCTCCATGTATGGTGAAAGCCCAAGCTTCAAATCCCAATCATCATCCCGAAACACAATACTTAAGTATTTTCGCACCCAATTTACGAGTAAGACTTCATAACAGTAGTGTATAAATTAAGTTTCGTGAATAGTTTATTATAGCCCGAAATGCTGTACGTCTGACATCACAATCATACGAGAGACTTTTAAGGAATGCAGCCATCAAAGAGTGGGTGGCCGTATGTGCTAAGAGGTGACAATGTATGTATAGTAGGATTGTATTTCCTCTGTGAAGGGAAAACTATTGAAAATTGATTGAGTAATGGTGTTGTATGGAAGCAGAAGGTACATTTTGTTATTTAATCTCGATGGTATTTGTTTAAAGTGAAGCTATATGTTGCCCTTGTAAATCGAGGTGGTATGCAAGTCGATGCCCAGGAACTTAGTTTAGATCTTAGGAGAAAATACAACGCCGTAAAGAAAGAGACGAAAATGGCCATTGCAATGGATTTTAGAATTTTACCCTGCAAGCCGCCAGTGGCGTATGGCAGGGGGTGTATTAACACCTTACCTAATCTACCCTATTATATTCTCTGATGCTATTCGGAAAGAACGACCAAAAGCAACTATCCGTTTTAGCGATTATTTCCTTGTAACGCTTGGTCGTCGCCTCTCGAAGATCGCGCTCACTGTACACCGGAATAACAATATCCTTTACTTCACCAAGAAATTCTGAACCGATGAATTTTCCGAGAAGCTTTCGTCGGTAATCAGATCTTCTCTCCTACAGTGAGTTCCACCCGAGTGATTTTATCATGGCCGTAACGCTACTGTCGAACCTGAAATCTCCACTGACGAAACAAGCAGCTCTAGGTTGAACCATCTCTATATCTGAGACTAACCCTACTTCGTGTGGATTCCAGACCGCGCAGCAGTACTCTAGACTACATAAGTCGAATGGGGGAAAAGTACGCAATTTCTTTAACTCTAAATGGGCATCCTCTCGGGGTTCTTCTACTTATTAATCTTATTCGCCTTTCCTATAGAATCTCGAATACGTTCCTTGAACGATAAAGTGTTACTGAGTGTAACTCCTAGGTATTTATTTTGACGCACGAACTCTAAAGGATACCCTGAAATTTGGTATTGTTCGCTAATAACAGATTTGCGGGAAACAGGCTTCATAATATGATAAGTGAATTCTTCATATCTATTCTTAAACACTACTTACTAACTACTTACTGTAAATTTACAGCAAGTTATGGTTATCTGCATGGTCTCCGATCCTCTTCATAAACTTATCTTTAATTTGTTTAAGAATTATTACTCTTTCTTCAGCTGTGGTTCAATTAATAAATGTAAGAGTCTAGTATGCAAAAATAATGGCATTTCAAAATTCTCTTTTCAAAATAACCGCTGTATTTTGATGTAACATATCGCTCATTCAAAATGTAGGGTAAATTATAGTATGAATTCATAATGATAGGTAATAGTAGGTTAATGATGATTCTCGTGATTTCGCTTTCCTTTTTACGACCGGTGTTTCTACGATTTCAACTTCAAATCAAACCGTCCCGAAAAGTAAACTAAAGTATCATAACGTGAAAATTAATAAACTAATACTCAAAAAAATTAACTAATTAATTTTAATATGATACGCGGTATTCTGTTTACATTTATGCAGAAATTTACTCATTCAATTTCAAAACATGACTGTCTATGGTGATAGAATCACTAAGAACCGCTTATAGTCAATCAAAATTATCGTACTTAAACTACTACGACAAATACATGTTATTAGTCAAAATTGAAAGACAAAAATACGTTTATTTCACTGCCAATGTTCAACTTTTCATCTCCGAAGTAGTATTTGATATCTAGGTAAATACTTACTGACACGAAACACATATCTACATATATATAGAAGATAAAAAGCCCAATTCATTAGAATTATCTTTATCAAGAATACATACCACCTTAATGAGAATATTAGAAGTATTCTTTTCATAAAATTCTGCCAATAAAACGTACTTTTTAGAATTA
The DNA here is from genome assembly GCA_000376725.2 of Ladona fulva. NCBI lineage: Eukaryota > Metazoa > Arthropoda > Insecta > Odonata > Libellulidae > Ladona > Ladona fulva. Next base: position 1,009,070 of record KZ309125.1, on the reverse strand, counting down.
AACTATCTGAGATGAGGGATTTTCATCGTACTTATCCGCCATCTTGTTTGTAGTTAACTTTCAAATAATGATTTAACCATAACTCAATCTGGTAGTTAAGATAACAAGTACTTTAACTACCAGTTAAGACTTAACCATCGATTGCAATACGGATTTTCGAGTTAACCTGGAGGTTAAAGTTAACCTCCAGGTTAACTATCGATTGTAACACCGGGCCTAAGTTAAAGAAGAAAATACTAGGCCAGGATAAACCTCCATGATGTAGAAAAATCGCCTTCCCTTTGACTGTTGCTTCTCCAAGTTGAGCGGTACACGAGGACAGCAAGAATTGGTGAAATTTGACTTCCATTTCATTCGACGGATGCATTTCATGGAGAGGCGTTTTAATACAACTTATTTGGACCTATTTTGCGCCGTTTTCACTTTTAAATTCGACGAAGAAATTAGCCAAAAAGAAGGGAATATGTTAAGAAGGTATAGTGTACTGTAGAGAAGTGCATTCGACGCACACGCTTCTATTTTGGCACGCGTGTATCTTCGGCTCCTTTTATTCGTACCTGGAGGAGGAGCAATCATCAGCTGACATCCATTTATAACTGACCGCCCGCCACTGCGCAGCTTACGTGTCAAATACGAATTGTGAATATTCTTTCTTTGTCGAATGGACCTTAGATTTGACCTCAGCGCCACACGTAGGGGAATTGTGAATTTCTCATTAAAATGCGCCCAATTCACGAGGTTGTCACTCAGTCGCACCGCATACAACGTGTCATTTTTCGGAATGAATCAAGTTTGAAGATGAATTAAAAAAGATTATTGAATTTAAATTTAATTTCGGACGCTTGATAACTGTACCGAAAATTACACGACTGAAAAGTAGTCCTCATCTTAAAATATAATTCATATATAGATATTGAAGTGTATTTTAAATAGAGAATTAATATATTTAGAAAAAGCCACTCTGAAGTACACATTACGTAGCAGAAAAATTTATAGGGAATATAATAACCAATAAGATTCTTCGGAAGTATCGAATGGACTGACTAAGAACGACTCTGACGTACGAATATCGCAGGGGATTCCTAAAAACAGAGACAACTTCGAAAAAGGCTAATTTACAGAGAATGGCCGATTGGTTACGAGCATCGGAAATCGAATTCTCTACGTCAGTGAGGGCTAAATATAGTAATCTAAGTTATTGATAAACAACTCGTTGTAAACAAAAGTAACGAGATGAGGCTAAATTCAGTTACCCTCCGTTACTATTTACACTGCTTGGTAATCCATTTGAATACTTAAGGTTTAGATTTGTAATCCGCCAGTAGCGTATGGCGATGGCCAGGGTGTATCCTAATCTATTAGCTTAACTCATGCTCTGCGGAAAGAACGACTTCACTATTTGGTTTAGTGAATGCTTCCTTGTAAAGCTTCGTCGGTGCCTCTCGGAGATCACGCTCGTGTCTGCTACAGTGATTCCCAAAGTGGGCTGAACCGCCCTTTTCGGGGGCGGCGCTAGACGAAAAAGAATTTTGTCCCATTTCCTGTCATCTTTCTTCCTCAATAGTGTTACTGCATCAATCAACATCAGAAAATTGTCATACAGTAATTTAGTGGATATTTACACAATTTAGCAGCGTTTAATTTCCTTTTTATCTTTCACCAGCTATAATAATAATAATAATAAATCGACTTTATTTCAGGGCGAGATTGAGACTAGTAAGTCTCTTCTTACATCTAACCCTATGTCATAAAAGATGAAAAGAAATAGTTTATGGGGTTAAAATAAAAGAAAATAACAAAGAGATGTGTTTGCGGGAAAAAAAAACCTAAGTTATTGCACTTAGGAAATAATAGAACCCTGCAGGAAAACGCCCAAAGGAAGGGGGGCGTGAAAAACCTGCGAAACCTACAGACAGTAGCATCTAAAATTTTAAAGAAGAGGGGGAAATTAGAAAATGAAAAGTGACTACAACCTTACTGAAAAGAATAAAAAAAAAGCATAATAAATGTACATTGATATGAAAGAAAGAAAAAAAAGAAGAGGAAGGGGGAGAAAAAAGATGAGGACAGGAGATCGATTAGAAATACAAGAAAAGAAACATTGCAAAGATAATAAAAGAAGTGGGAAAAACACAATACATAGATATTTACAGTATCACCATTGGTTACGTCAATTTAGCAATAAAAGTAATAAAATGAAAAGAATCTATAAAAAGGAATAAATAATAAAAGCTACAGATTACCAAAAATAACAAAAGCCATGGAAATCACTATACATAGATATCTACAATATACTTTAACCATAGAGATATCAATTTGCTTATTTGGGGGGATCCAAAGGGGCGGTAGAATAAAAATATTTGGGAAATACTGGTCTATTACTTCGCCTAAAAATTCTGGGCCGAGAAATGACAACATTTCCTTGGTAATCAGATCTTCTCTCCTGGAGCGAATTCCACCCAAGGGGTTTATAATAGCCGTAACAGTCGAAAATTACTTAGACTTGTAATTTACTTTTTACAAAAACATGTGAAAGCGATGGCTAATGCAGAAACTATCGTTCGAGGGATAACTAGCATCTCAGGTGAAGGGAAAGTGATAGAATAGGAAATGTTCTCAATAATTTAACGAGATGAAGTCGGTAGCTTTGATTTCATCACAGCGAGAAAAGATGGATTACGGAAAAGAGATTAAGTAATTTCGAAATCATAAGTGTATTATGTGAAATGATGTGATTTTATGATGATATAATTCACATGATGGTGTGAATTTTATAGTTGGATTTGTTTCAAATAATATTTTGCTTTATGTCACAGTCTTTATATTAAGCGAACTTACGTTTTATTGTGAACTTATTACTTTATTTTATTCCTCTCTCCTAATTCTCTGTTTTTCTTTTATTACTATTGCTTGTGAAGTGTATGAGTGCATTTGCCCGTAATAGAGTTTATTATAATTGTTATTGCAATCATTAGCGTTGCCACTTGGTCCAATTTTAACGAATTAATTGGTACTAAGAATAACACAATTGTGCGAAAACACGTTTTGAGAAGTAAACGTGAGGCTATTATTCGAGTTGTTTTATTGACGGATTAAGCCAGAAACGAAGCTATTGATCGGAAACATATCGACGAATTGCAACTGTAAATTAGAAAACGTGCGCCGCTAATCGCAGAGTCACGCCACGCTGAGATCTGCCGAAGGAGCAGTGTATTCATGAGACGTCGGTTGCCTTCCCAAATCAAGTACGAGGCAATCCTCGTCAGGTAATACCTCGTAAAGGCAATCATCGACAAAACAAGCCTCTGTTACCAAGACATATAAATCTGTTGGTGCTTTACTTGGTGGAAGCAAACCCCAAATTGCGTACAATGCACACCATTTTCATTAGCAAGGCTAAATCTCCCCTTTAATCCGGGAAACAACATAAATTTGAAATTATTCCCGTGGTATTTGGCGGAATGTATCGATGATAAACACAGAAATAGTCCTCTTCCACAAAAGTTTAGCAAAAGTACTCGTTTATCGTTTCTGCTCATTTTGAGTTTAACAATGTGATGAACCAAGTCTTCCTCAAACGTGACTTCATCGTTTCCTTCAATTCCCAACAATGTCCAGGGTTGCAACACCTCGCCGTATCACCGACAATACGCCACGTACCGCGATTTTACAACAGTAATTTGTTTCCCGATTGCATTTCAAGCAAATTTTCAATTAAATTTCGATGCAATTTTGCATGGAATACGAGGGTATTCCCACAAGTACCTGACCCTTCGTGGGCGGCGAATTGACGGAAGATGAAACGCAGATACACTTTCCATCCGCATTGGAAAGTGTATTTGGAAAATACGCCTTCTCATCCTCCACTACCACGCTTCTGTTTTAAGATGCATCGTAATCGTGTAAAACAGCTCTAACAACGAACTCACTTGGGGTCCATTAGATGCAAGTCAAGATAGTCGGATCCCGCGTTGGTTCGAAGTGCGATTGAGTTAGAGCGCTTTGCTCGAAGTAAATAAAATGATAAACGAAATGCGTCATTCTTACGTATCTAAAATACGGAGAAATGCGATATAAAAATCATTTCCATGTCACACCAGAGTGTCGGCACCAGAAAGAGGGCCGTTAAGCTCAATTAGATCCGCTATTAAGAGTTGCCTACTATGAAATGAGGCTTCCTATGCAAGGTGAGGAGTGAGGGAACCGACCTCGCTTTTTTCAGCAGAAAAGGACTACTAAAGAGCAGCAAAATGGTCAAATGAATGAAATTTCCATCGAATTGAGAAGGAATTCCATTAATCAGCATCGCTCACGCCACGCGACCAATACTGAAATTAGAGCGTCAGATACTCTCCTCCATTTCGTACATGACTCATGTACTCACGGACAAATTAAACATTCATTACTAAAAAGAGAAATAATTATAATTAATGTGCACTATTAACTCATAAAGACCGCACACCACATCAGCATATGCACAATTAATTGTGACTGATGTTCCGTAACCAATGTAAGCAGGTACGAAGTCTTAAAAAATGGTTTTTCAAGTCTTCTAAAATGATTTTTAGCCGCAAATCAGTAAATTCATAGTTTTGGTATTTAATTTTAAGGAGCAGCAAACGATGTCCGCACCCGGGCGGCTCACATTAATACCATTATTTCTTTATTTTCCCTTTCCATCAAATAGGAAATACTCGCAGTCCTCATCCCCACCAAATTAGGGGGCGTTCAAAATTAGCAAATCATTTGGCATTGGATGGAATATATCATTTCCTTCCGTTTAGTCCACATCATGGCTGCGTATATTCAAATGTGAATACTATTGAATGATGGAATGTGTTTTGCTAAATGCAACGAAAATTGATTTTCATTGGGTCATTCCGCTATTTCGATGCGGACTTCTTCAGTCGTCCTCAAAAAATTCTCGCGGTGTTTGAAAAAAAGAAGCCTAACATCGGAAAGAATGCATGGATAGACGTGAGGTGACGCGCTCAGTATCGATCTAAAGACCTGCTTTGGCTCTAATAAGGGACGGCACTAATACAAATACTTTCAAATATTTCTCACGTATTCTCTTTTCAGTACATCAAAATAATGTGGTATTCGTCCCAATAATGACAAAAGCGCCGTATGATTTACAAGTTTTCGTCTTTAATGTATGATTTCATGTTTCATGCAATATCTCCAGCGTTACTCTGATTTTTCTTCTCCTTAGATATAAAACTCCTCTCTCGAAGTACTGGAGATTCTAGGAAATGCCATTTTGGTCCTAGAGTTGATGACGGGAAAACCCTTGGAAGGAGTGGAGACGGAAAACAACCAAACCAATCTTCGGATTGATAACTGAAGAAGATATAAAACTATCCGCTGAATCATTACGAATTGTCTTTGTAAACTGTCGTAAAAAGAAGATCTTGTTTTGAAAACGTGTGCGATGAAAGTTTGACACTTGTCATAATTAAAAATGTTCATTAAACCTTACAAAATGAATCATACAACCTCTCAGTCGCGACAAACAGCCTTCCCTTCTCTCATTTACAAATGTACTCTGCAAGCCGCCTTTCGGCGTGTAACGCCGAAAGTCATCTGTAAACACAGATGTGCCTTTTAAGCTCTTAAGTTCAAGTAATCCTTAGAAGAGTGTAAAGTGGTCCTCTTACGAAAGGCACGTTGGTAGGGCATGGCCTCTCTCCGAATAATACAGTTTAGAAGAAATAAATAAACTCGAAAAACAGACCGATACGTGTAAGGCACATAATTCACTAAATGGTTCAATCCTAAAGACATGAGACTCAACGTTAATCAGGAAATAACGAAAATTAAGTGAAGCAATGTAAAATCAGCAATAGACGAGTATGCTAATGTGCAAGATGTTTTCATTTTTACTTTTATATAAAGAAAATCGGAAAGGGTTACGAGAGGGTCTTGTTTTGTAAATGTGAACTGAAAATGCCCTATTTTCGGCGTCGTAACGAAATTCATAATATCTACAATCAAATATTAAACCAACGGAAAGCATTCGGAAAGTGAAACTTTTTATTCGTACACTTTGTGTTAAGTAGTTATAAGGCACAAAGTATCGCGTTGATGGTATTGTTTATTTGCAGAGATATAAAATGCAAAACTAATTTTTTCGCGCCACAATTTTTGGGCGGAGGTAACTTCACTTTAATTCCGATTTCTCGGGCCTTATATTCCCGCGATGAAAAACCAGAATCAGGTTTTTAGAGGAATAAAAGCATGCTCTTTCTTACAAAAGTAATTCGAAAAAGTTTCGAGAAGATCTTTTTTCGTACACGTTAGCTGAATATACCCTATTTTCGGCGTCGTAACGAAATTCGTAATATCTACAGTAAAATATTAAACCAGCGAAAAGCACTCGGAAAGTGAAACTTTTTATTCGTACACTTCGTATTAAGTAGTTATAAGATACCAAGTATCGCGTTAATGTTATGTTTTTTTGCAGAGATATAAAATGTTGAACTTTAAAATTTTTTTTGCGCCACACTTTTCGGGCGGAGGTAACTTCACTTTAAATCCGATTTTTCGGGTCTTATACGCCCGCGATGAAAAACCAGAATCAGGTTTTTAGAGAGATAAAAGCATGCACTTTCTTTTAAAAATAATTTGGAAAAGTTTCGAGAGGGTCTTTTTTTGTAAATGTGAGCTGAATATACCTAATTTTCGGCGTCGTAACGAAAATCCCAATATTTGCACTCAATTTTTAAACTAACGGGCGGCATTAAGAAAATGAAACTTTTTATTCCAACACTTTGTATACAGTAGTTAGTAGTAGTTTCATAATTTTATCTAAATCATTCGCCAGGATTATTCTATCATCTGAAGTTTCCATATCCCTATAAATTGCCGTGTCGTCCGCGAATATCCTAACTTTACCATCAATGTTTTTGCTAAGATTTTTGATGTACATTAAAAATAGTAACGGTACGATTACGCTTCCTTGTGGCACGCCCGAGGTCACTTTAACCGAGTTGGAACTAATGCCATCCAGTACTATCCGTTGTTCTCTATCGGAGAGAAAGTACTTAATTCAGTTTATAAGTTCTCTATTGATACCCGCAACTTTTACTTTGTATAGTAATTTATTATGTAAAATTTATCGACTGATTTCCGAAAATCTAAAAATATCGCGTAGACTTCTTTTATTTTCGGCAGACATCGGAACTAACCACGCTAGCTGAGACTCGCAGGATCGTGTTTTACGACAACCGCGTTGGTATATTATGGATTGAATGACGTGTCGAGAGGGTCCATTGAGGAACTAACAATTATATGTTCCATTATTTTTCCGCTCAATGACGTTAAAGATAAATGCCTATAATTCGCTGGATTCTCTTTTAAGCCGCTTTTAAATATTGGAGTAACATTCGCAATTTTCCAATCTTTCGGGACCTTGCCTTCACTCATAGACATTTCAAATATCACTCTCAGTAAGGTGGCTACGCTTTCCTTCCTTGAATACCCGAGCTGCTATGTCTTCAGGACCAGGAGCTTTATTAGGTTTAATCCGCCGCAAAAGTTTAGAGATACCGTCTTCACTGAAGGCGATTTTCGACATGGCTACAGACCCATCGACCTTCGTTAGGTACCTTATGTATTATTGGACGTAAATACGCAACGAAAAAATAATTTAAGATGTTTGCTTTTCCCTTGGTATCATTCATTACGTCCCCACTATTATCTTATAATTAACCTACCGTTTGCTCTTTACCTTTGACCTCACGCACGTACATACGACCAAAAGGCTTTAGGGTCCTCACCTAAGTATTCGCATAAGATCTTCTTTTTAAATTGGCGGAGGGCATCTCGCATTGTTCGCTTTCATTCTAATTGTAATAGTAATAGTATAGTAATTTGTAATTGCTCTTTCCGTGATCGTTAGGATGTACGGCGTACGCTTTTAATTTCGAATGCAAACGCCTCTGTTTCTTTAAAGCTTTACTGGTTTCTTTATTGTAGGGTCATCATTTTGTTTAGAATATTGAAAGGATAAAAATTTAAAAATCATAAGATTTAAGGTCACGCATTCCAACAAGTTCCAGGCGTCCTCTGTATTTAACGCGCGCGCTTCATCTCTTTGGATTCAATTACTCACTTTATCTAATCCTCTATATTTGACCACAACATTCTCTTCTCCAACCATCTCACAAACTCCTTTCTTTGTCATTTTCCATTCTACGACATACCCTCTTCTTCCATCTTTTTATGTCCTCAATCTCCGTCTCTATGACTCGCATTTATGCATCAAAATATTCCGAACTGAAAATATTACCAATTTCAAGCCTTCGCAGTTAACAGAGGAACAGAAATATTTCGATAAGGAGTCACCCTTGTGCAGTAGAGCAGAGGGTTTTAAATGAAAAAATGAAAGAAGCGATGATAGGGCGCCAGAAATTAAGTGTGTGTGTGTGTGTGCAAAGAGAAGCGATATATTCTCGTGTGTCGGGGATTCAAACAGTTACACGCAATTGTATTACGTGAAATACCGTAAACTCTCGACTCCCAAGACGTACTCCAGTTTCGAAAGTCACGTAGACAATGCGATTGCAAGACCCGTGCTATTCTCTGTGGTTCGTGATTTAGCGGAATCTTCGCTTATACCGCAAATATGTGCACCTTATTGACCGTTTCTTACTATTGCCTATTGATTTCTTTCGATTATTCTGCAGTAAAGCAAGGCGAAATGGAAGCAAGCGTGATCTATATTAATCGTAAATAAACGGCGAATGAAGACAGAGGAAGCGTTGGTCCCAAAAAGATCATCAGTGACAACGAAAACATGGTTTCATACCTTCTAGTCAAAGTAGTTTCTCTCAAAATGCTCTCAAGTACGCGAATCTACAACGCATCCTATTTTTTGTACGCTCTGAAAAAGCAAATAAAGTTGCTAATTAGATTCTAGAATATACGTCGGGCGTTGAAAGAGCATTTGTTTGATACGAAACAGCTATTTTAACTTATGATTGTCGCGGGCGTTGAATACCTTCGGAATTGTGACGTAACAATATCGTCCGCCTCTATCTCAAAAGCTCCGAAGCTTGATTCCGACAACCGCTCGAATGACCCTCGAATTCGGCCTCGAAGACGTCCTCCAATGTCTTCATTCATGGATTCTTATCTCATTCTATGGCTGCGCACTTCCTTCGAAATGAGTCTATTTCTTCCTAGTTTACTCCTCATTCGCCCCTCAATTAAGACTAAGACTGCATTCGCGTGCCAATCCGTTTGACGCCGCCTTCTTTTCCTCTCCACAAATACACTTCGCTTCACTCCCAACGGAACGAACTGCGTTTCCAATTCGCTTTCATGAACTTCTCGCTCACGGTCACAAGACGTAGCTCATTGGGCGAAGCGTTATTTAAACATCTGCAATATGATCCCAGAGGGACGAGAGGAAATCGAATTTGGCTTTAATCATTTTTGGTTACATATATGTAGTTATATTATATAATGTAATGTGTATAGTAACAATGTAATCATCCAGCAATTTTGAAAATCTAGAAATGACTTCCCTATGACCGATCTCTTTAGTCGACTTCTCTGTCACTAACAGAATGTCTTCTTCTGAAAATACCCCGGAAAATGTAAACAAAGCAGAAGGCTCTGCGTGCAAAATTCAATCAGATTCCAATCACTGAAACAGCATCATTTTAGGTATCTTTCCCGCCTTAATTCGCCACATTTCAAACTGCGTAAATTGTTGAAAATTCTGTTAAACTAGATAAAAACTGCACCAGGGAGAGATTGACGCCGTGGTCATCAACATGTGCTTGCAGTTCCAGGGATTATAAATGGTTATCACGGAGAAATTAAGTTTGTATTTGAGACCGAAACGGAGCACTAAAGAGGTTCGTACGTAGTGTGGTTCGCGAGTCGCAATGTGGAGTGCAAGTGGTGCGACTAACGACAGGGAACAGACACCAATTGGAAGCGAAAGAATCCTCACACTGCGGAAATGCTCTGACAAATAAAGAGTGCTTAACTTTAGATGGATAACGCAAGAGCAAACAGTGATGATTTTGAAATCCCTGTCTCGTTTGTCAGAGAAAAGAGGGAAATTCGACAAAGGCGCCATAAAAAAAAACATGAGAATCGTTAGGACGCCCCCAATAACAATTGTTAAGGTCATAAATCGACGCAAAAATAAAGGAAATAAACGCCAGAACAACTCGATATTAACTTATGCAAAAAATGCGACATGATAAAGTTATAAAAATAGTTTTCTACGCAGCTGTAATGACAGCTTTGGCCGCCATTCCGAATAGAAACAGAACACTGATTTATTCCCTTACAACTTTCGGTTCCCACAACACGCAATTAACTTAAATATAATAATAATTATGACGTCTTTATTTTAGGCGAATTTTGGTCTATTGAGACCAATCTTACAATTAACCTAGACGAACACAAACAACCATGCCCTAACCAGGATTCGAACCCGGGGCGTTGCTAGGCTAGCACGCTAACCACTACGCCACCGAGGCCGGCAAATCGTACCAAAGATGTCTAATAATCACTTGCGAATACATTTTTCTAGGTTTTATTATCATATTTAGTTTTAAGCGATTCAAATTTAAAAAGCTGGAAGTAATACAACAAACTTTCAGAAAAGTTTTCCATTAAAATGGTCGGAGCGGAAAGAACCGGTCATAACCGGTTCGACATTGGCATAAACCGGAAGTACCGAAATTCTGTTTTCTCTTCGAACCGCAACACAAAGTATCACTGTTTAGTTGGTTGGTCTCAAGTTGATCAGTATAAGATTCGCTTGATCTTTACCTTATTAACCACATCCTGCACCTACTTTTGAATTATGCCTCAAGAAATTTCAATTTTTTGAAACCATAATAAAACCAATAGAAGTTTCCTTTAAATTTACTTGTTTATTGATGACTTGAGCTAAACGAATCACCTCGTCCATGTTCATTTTCTGGTGCTTCAACTGTGCCATACAACACCCAAGTATTTCGAAACATTGGCATCCACTCAAGCCGCTCATTCTTTTGAAAAAATACTAACAAAGTCACTTTGGATTTGAGGGGCTAAATATGAAAGAGATGTCTTATTTTCGGAGATATTTTGTAGACAAGAGCGGAATCTTAGGAATATTTTCAGCAAACTTAATTTCCGCTACACCCTCCTCCCAGAATACTACCAAGTTATGCCACCAATTTATTCTTTGCGCGGCACACTATCGTATTGATTCCATGCCAGCACATGGCAGGAAGACCGCTAAACTAAGAATTGTAAATTTTTACATTTATATATACATACATTTTGGTCTATTAACTTTTGAGTAACAAGTATATATGGGCCTAAAATGGCCATAAAACCATCGGCTTGGTATATTGGCGTCTCCTCCTGGAAGGTGTGTGTCCATTCTCTTCCCCATTCCGGAATTACTACTGCTCTTTGTCTGGGAGTGGCGTCACTAAAGATTTCCACCGTTCGTTGGAGCCGTCGATCAAAGTTGCGAGGGTTATTGAAAATTCCATCGTCGAACATTTTTGTTAGCCATTTTTGTTATTTTGCTGTTCTTCTTTGGTAGATGTCTGATAAGAGGAATCGACGGAGGTTTACTATGTAGACTATTCAACTGACAAACCCAGCCGCTTTGGGCAGATCTTGTAGGCGGAGTCTGGGAATGAGGCACAATATTACGTGGAGTCGGGCGATAGTGCCGGGCAGGAGCTCCAATTGCATTGAAGTCGTGTTTATCTTAACTCCTAAGTATTTTATTTCTGTTGTTGGCGTTAGTAAGCACTCGTCAACGTTCATTGTTACACCGAGGTCCCTCTGTAATATGCTGTTAGTGGTGTCCCTGTCCAGACTAACGCCCACCAGCAACCAATCGTCGAAATATACTATCATTTTGGCCGGAAATCGGTACGCAATTTCCTCGGCCACCGCACGGGAGAAACGTTGTAGGATGGCCGGGGCCAACGTATATCCCATCGGGAGTCTGGTCATTTTATCTCCGGTGTCGATTCCGTAGAACGCCTGGTGTTGCTTTTTGATCCTTAGCTGATGAAAAGCGTCCCGGAGGTCTAGATTTGCAAGTTTGACGTTAGGGCCTAATCTTAATATTGCTTTAGCCGCATCTAATAAGGAGAACTTTGGGTTTTTGTAGTGTTTGGTCCATGGTGACAGGTCTAAGATGAGCCTTGGCATGCACGAGGCTTTGGGAATGACGCTCGCTCGGAACGCGCACTTCACTGTATCGACTTTTTTAGTCACAGTTTGCTTTTCGAGATTTTGTAGCACTTGTTGTAGCTGTGTCGTGCATCGGGATTTTAGATACACGAATGGAGCACTGGTGGGTCGTGGGATGTCGGCGCCTAACAGCACTAAACTTACAACATCTGGATTATCGGAAGGGTAGCGGAGCACTGACACTGGATTAATGGAGGGATGGTCAACTGAGGAATAACCTTTCTTGGTGGTCCTATTAAGAATCCGGAAACTAGCTTGTTGTCTTTGTTGTCAGGAGTCCGAATCCGTGTCTGGTTCCGGGCATTTCACTGGGGTGTCTCCTGAGCCAGTGGAGAAGCGCCCTCCATGTCCACAAAATTGTTCGTCACCTGCTGCCGCGAGAGACTGTGTCCACGTTGGTTGTGGGTCCCATCGTCGAGTTGTCGTTGGAGCTGTCCTTGTGGTTCTGGTATGTTCACAATGATAGGTGCCTGCCGCCGTAGTAGCTCGGCAGGCACGTTCAATAAATCCGTCGTATATTTGTATCTGCGACCTTCCCCGCGATTCCCCAGCCGTGTTCAGTTGCAATACCAAGGATTCTTAGTCGGTTGTAGACTATCTTTTGAACTTCCGGCACCAAGAGTTCCCAATACGATGTTCAGGATATTTTCTATTTCGTATTGGTCTCTGGGTCTGATTCTTCCGGAGTCGGCACGGCCTTTCATCAAGGTGGCTAATTGGAGTACTTCCTGGTCGGAAGGTGTGGTGAGTGCCAACGTGATCACCGATTCCCTGATCATCATCATTACGTATACGAATATTTTTAGTATTTTGAAAGTATCGTGATCATGTGGGTCACCAATATTTCTTACACGGAAATCGCTTTGAAATGCGAGTGCTTCCGAATACGAGCGGAACGAATTTCGCTCGCAATCCTACGTTTGACTGTATTTCCAAGATGATGATGATAATAATAATAACTCGTCTTTATTTATGGGCGAGATTGAGACTAATTTGTCTCTTCTTACATATATCCCTTACTCATTGTACACATAGAAAGAAAGAGATATTGGGAGTTTAACTAAAAAGAAGGTAATAAAAGAAGGAACTACTATATCGGTTTAAAAAAAACCTAAGTCTGCCCTTAGGAAAAAAAATAAAATAAAACCCTAATGATAGGAGAGTACAAAGAAATGATGGAATTTATGTGAAATTGAAAAAATCGAATAGCTGCATTACGTACATTTATTTCATCAACAATCATTATTATTACGAATTCATTTACTAGAATCGTTTCTATGAGAGCTAAATTGAGACGTCAGGGAAATCACATTCTAACAAGAGCACAACGGTCGGCGGAAACATAAGCTTGGCGACGGTGCACTATTATTTAACGACGTACGTTTTCAAATTTGGTCGAGAGTTTACAAATGTTCAAAGAGTTTGCTTCCGGCAGTGGGAAGAATTCCGATTTAAATTATGTTGATTCCTTACGCATCGTATCTGCAGTATATTAAAGCCTTCGTGAGATAAATTCATGATTTGGAAAAGGTCCAGCGAAAGGGCGAAAACCGCAGTGAGAATTACTATCCAAAGCGATATTAAATAAAAGGCTGCTTCGTGACTCGGAGAAAATGCGCACAAAAATTTAGAGCAAATACTTTCCCTAAAGAGTGTGGTTGGTTTGCTTGAAATGTTCTCATAATGGCCCATAACTTATAAGAAAATATTGTTGACCCGTACAGTTAAACAAAATCATGCCTCCTTACTGTTGGAGGAGGTGAACTTAAAAGGGCTCTCAGTTAACAATCTACTGGAGTTGGGAATTATTTCATAATTACATCCGGTGGAATAAGTATGGGTTGCTTTCGCTTTACTAGAGGAGCGAGAGAAATGAATGGAACGTACGCTCCTCCCCGTCCTACGCAAAAAGGCACAAATATTCCATTCATCGAGATCGGACAGCAGACTAAAGATACCAGAGAATGCTTCCTTTTTTGCGATCTTCGCGCCGATATTAGCTGCGTCAACTGGGAATCATTCCTTATTTCGACATGCCACGTCTTCCGTCTTTTCTTCCATCGGCGAAAAAAAACATCTTATGGATCGATAACTTAGAATGGTGAGAGATAATAGACGTCACGATCACGCCACGAGACCGAACTTCAAGACGGTGCGAATGAAACAATGGAAAGGCATTTGCCAGCCAATCGCGGCTAAATTAGGCCTCTGATTAGCAGCGAAAGAATGCGATTGACAAGGTCAGGCCCAAGTATCATTAAGATCAGATGGAAATACAATTTGAAAGCTCTCTTTAGAAGTTAAGGTGCACAAAAGTATTTAATAATTAAGTAATTGACCTTGTATAGTCGGCAGTTGTGGTCAACCTGCTTCCCGATAATTAGTAGTAATATCAATCAAAACTTATTCCGATGGTTAACACTATTTTTCCATTGATATTTAAATATCTCGAAATAAAATGGCTGCCTTTGGTTTTCTAAACAACATTTAAGTCAGCTGTCGCTATGGTTACAAAACAGTGAATGGTCTAATACGTCTAATATTAATCAGAGACTATTAATTAAATCAAACAGTTCATCGAGAGGTAACAGAGAGAGTTTGGTGGCATAAATGTTATCAATTAACTACACGAGTCCCATCCAAACAGGCAATTGACGAACATAATTACTACCAAAAGACTTCCGAACCTCAGAAACATTACTAAATTAAGACGATTCTTCCATTTGGGGATATAAAATGAAAAATTATAATTAGTAGGAAGTATTTTTGGGATTATAGAAAAATGCCTGATCCAAACTTACGTGATTATGATGAAACCAAAACGTGATTATGAAAACACGTGAATTGAAATTGTACGTGATTCTGATGAAATCACGACAAAGGAAGTGTGACAGCATTGGACTTATTCATACAAGTAAAACTGGCACGAGTGGTATCGATCTATTCACCACATAATCACATGGAGAAGACAATGAAAGAAAAAAGACGACGAGTGCAGGAGAAAGAAAAAGAGCCTAAATCGAAAATGCAATCGTTCACTTCCTTAAACAAGACCGATTTTTGTCATCCCTTACACTTGATATATAAAACGGAAAACGTTTCAATTAAATATCCGCCACATTTCCATCGGAGTAAAGCTAATTATCCGTCAAAGAATGACATGAGTGATGCTTAAAGAAGTAAGATCAGCTGCTTCCTGTAATAGAGCACCTTCCATGGATGGACCCAATTCCAGCAGGCTAAGGGTTTTTTCTAATTTTCGATGGATTTTGAGTCAATATTTCGTGAGATATTTGAAAAACATTCCGAAATACTTGAAAAGAAAACGGCGCAGACAGTAACAGAGCAGTTTTCTACGAGTAAGAGTAACACTGGAACATACTAACGTTATTTGATAATTACATGAGAAAAATTTATATTTGGAAAATGTTCTTTTCATCCCCTGGAGATGGTTACGTATTGTCAAAATTGGGAATAATAAACCTACAAATCGCAGCTGTGGAGACGCTGTTCGGAATCGAACAGAAAACAGAAACAAAAACTCGGTTTATAGGAAGGAAAACCGACATCCCCATATATACTGAACCGGTAAAACTAAAACTCTTGAACCGAAAATCACTTATTCTGTCCCTACAATACTTAAGAGTAACTGGAGGAAGGTTTACTAAACATGTTCAACTACGACTTACAGCTAACGAAGTTTTATTCTAATATTTACTTTAGTATAGTGTACATGGAAAATGCTGGAAACAACGAAACCAACTTTCAGAGTAAATATGAGGTGGTCGGGACGAAGATACCGACTCGACGTTGACTGAAGGAACGAAACAGGAACTCTACCGTTATTTTATTTCGTTTAACCAGAGCAAAAGCCGGATCGACAAAAGCTGCGATTCCCAGGTTGGAATTTCCTAACGGTTGGTTTGATTGCAAAATACAGCTTTAGGGAGCTTTTTCAAAACTTCGATGTATTAACACAACCGTGTTCTTTTCCTTATAACATAATGACTTTTTATTTCTTGATTCCCCACACATCCCGTTTCTTGATACTGAGGTCAGCAGTGGCCTGCGGCGGATTGGGCGCCACCTGAGGGCCTCAATACTCTGCTAACAAATTCTCAATAGCAAATCGTTCTAGTTTTTCGTTTCAAGAAAGAATTTTATATACTTTGGGTACGTTTATATAATTTGTAAATAGAGTACGCTACTTTTGTCACTATAGAATTTAACGAATCCATCAATCATAGTAATTTAAAGGATCACTACGCATTGTAACTCAAAACTTGTTTATTCTTGCCGTGGCGAAGCAAATGAGATTTATATGGAATGTATATTTGTCCTAATTCGTAGAGGTGCTCCAATCCGACCGATGGCTTAAATCCGTCCATGGCAGGATTTGGATTAATGGAATCCACTACGAGAAGCCGCTCCTTAAGTGAGAAACTTGAATAAGAAACCTCTTCAAACGAGTGGAATCGCCGATCCTTTTGACTCACGCATTTGCAGGAAAGACTGAACAGGAAAAATATACACTCGCGTCAACACTAAACGGTGATTACCACGATGATTACCGCCTTGATCCGGCATATAACTAGTTTGATGTGACCTATAAAAAGGTTGGTTACTGGGCATCTTCCCTATCGACACGTCACTGAATGAGTTGCTTTAGAAAATACTCAGACCTCAAATGAGCAGCAAGATGCAGCCTTTAGAGAACTGCATTCCGTCCAGGAAGATATTTCGATGACGTCATCCGTTATGTCACTCGGTGACGAGCGATTTCGAAATGCAACCAAAGGAGTTCAAATGCTATAAAGAGCGCGACGCCGATAGAAATGAACGTGGGAGGAAAACAGGCTGTACTGTTCTGCAGTGAGACAAACTGTTCTAACAAAGTCAAAATCCTGAAATGCAAATAACGGAATTGCAGAGTGGAGATCGACGCAAGGGTTCAGAAAGAATTTCAATCGAATGTGTGGGGATGGAGGGCATCATTTGGATCGGAGAGATCTTTGCAGGTGGGGACTTGGGATGTAAGCAAACACATTTTTGCTTCTAATTTGGTATTAATTGCCACAGGATTTGCAACTGGAAATAAGATATAGCTCCGATTACTTCACAGGAGTAAAACACTAGAGATATTGACCCAGTAATTCATCAAATATTATTCAAGCAATGAAAAATACTTTGGAAGAGTGACTCCCTGAAGCACCCGCTATATATCTGAGTACTGCATTCCCCCAATTGGGGCGTCAGAACCTATTGATCACAATTGATGTGATAAGTTTTGTTGACAGGTTATGTTCTAAAACAAGCAGTGCTGGCGATAGGACCTTTATGCTGAAAGAAATAAATTGCCAAACAAAGCAAATGACAAACTGGAGAAAAGGGATAATTAATAATGAATTTAAAAGAGAAAATAGAAAATCCATCCAAAATTTATCAAATCGTTTCAGAGATAGATCGATAGCATTTGCAAAATAAAGATAATGTAAGCGTTTACATTCAAGTCAATAAAATCGCCAAATGATGGAAAAACAAATCTCTTGTCAAACAAGACTCAAATGCCTTAGAAAATTCAATGTCAGTTCCACTTAATTCTTTGTTAAAAAATACTCCATAATCCTCATTACAAGAAATATTCAAAAGCCTTCTCCCTGGATTAAATAAAAGCTCTAAAGAGGGTTCTAACAGGATTTCCAACATGAATTTAGAATACAACTTTCAAACTTTCCCATGGGTACATTACAAGACTCGGATACTTTCCAATTTTTCTTTCATAAGAATCAATTCTTTTATAAATTTTAAAACAAAGAATCTAACATCCACAGCAAGCAGAATAAGAGAGACTCACAAATTTAGCTGTTATTAAAAAAATACATTTACCCCATAAAATGTGCAACTTTCTATAGATGACTGTGATTGGATGGAAAACTGAGAAAAAGAAAAAATCTCAAAAAATAGGCCAAATATTCCTACAAATCCTACATTTCTTTATGAAAACATCAACTATTTCATTCACTATTCTGGGAAACCCATGATACTAATTCACACTGAGAGCCATTTTCAAAGAAAAACAAGTTCCAATAATTGAGAGTTTCAATTAACAATCAATCAGTGTGTGCACACCAATAGAATATAATAAACCTCTTCTAGGATGACCTATACCTCACCAAGTCAATCAAAATAACAGCGAAGACAACCCAATATGAAGAGAGTAGAATTCCATTACAAAAAGACATGTTTGAGGCAATGATTATGATGATAATGTCCACTTAAATGATGAATTTCCAAAGGAAAAATTTTCCACTGCCTTTTAGCAATGTACCTCAGCATACCTATGCTTACACTGACTAAAGAAGAAGTTTTTAAAATTCAGAAAAAGAAGACGTGGCTGAAATATGGGAACACATGCAAATAACAAAAAAGATAAATAATGAAATAACAAAAACAAAAGGTGGCACTAAATTATTTCCAGGGAAATCCACTTCCATCAGCAAAAATCCATGCATAAGGATAAATCTTATCTACATTACGGAGAGCAAGAATGAAATATTCCAGGTTGTATCAAAAATAAAATACATCATTACTATAAGTTTGCCTTTAAAAAGCAGACAGTATCAAAATGTTAAATTTCATAAAAATCTTTCAGTAAATTCAGAAAACGTCAAACTCAATTATTTTGACAATCCAAAGATTAAATCATGAGTTAATACAAAAAGAATTTAAGGTTGTAGATGAGATCAATCAAATTAGGAAAATATATTTTTGTCACAGGTAAAACTTGTCTTTCGCCTCAGCAAGGAACTAACGATGTAGGTTATGACTCATGAAATTTCAAGTTGTGTCAAAACAAATCTATGTAATAAGTAATAATTATGAAACACCAAGATTGATAATAAAAGCTAATTTTCAGTTTCAATTCTTTTACATGTGCTAAGTACAAATATGAAAACTGAAATGCAAATTTTGTCATTGAGATAACTTAATCAAATTACTTCATAAGTGTTCCAAACACTGCTAAACTCGGGGATATACACAGTTTATATGAAAGAAGGAATTCCCAACACAAAAATGCAATGATTCCCACGATTTTGAAAGCCAATGAAGGTATTGAGCGTAAGGCATTAATACCCACAGCAAATATCATAAAACGGTAATAAGTCCCATCACAACTGACACGTAGAAAAACGTTAGTAGAGTTAATAAGACTACAAAATATAAATGAAGTTCATTACCACGTAGAAAATAGATAATTCATGGCGTAGTAAAATAACTATGAAAAGTCTTACCATTTTTAAATGAGGCATTGAATCCTGAGAATTGGAGCTCTTGTAAATCACATCATAGGGACGCTTTCTTGACATTGTAGGCTTTCGATCTTTCATCCATGAACTGTTAGTTGATGAAGTTCCTAAAAGCAAGAGTTGCAAAACTGACACCTGCACCAAAAATGACTTTGGAAATCTGGTTAATTACTACCTTGTCTAACTTTTACAGCTAACAGCATAAAAAAACATTAAATCCCAACTAACATACTAACCGGATTCTGTTAATATTGGTCCATTTAGGTCGGTCGCCCAATTATAATCCTATGAGTGGCAAATTATCGGTCTCCATCAAAGTATCATTTAATTTATTTTTCCGTTCGTGAAATGTAGAAACTATTATTGAAAGTAACCAAAAAAATCAATTTCGCATGCATTTTACTGTTGCAACCAATGTATTTGCAGCAGACTACACGAGCGGTTGACAATGACGTCGACGAATTAGTTCTCGGATCTTATTCCAGAGGGAACCAAAATATTACGTTCTCTGGATTCTACAGCGCAACAAGTTTGAGGTATATCGTCAAAACTTACAATAACCAACTGCTTAAATAATATATTACACAGTAGTGAGTTAAGAATCGTGTTCAAAAGCATAGAAATCGATCGCGATTATTTCGAGCTGCGGTAACGATTTTACATGTACGGAACCTTTTAAAGGTATATCATGTTAATAATTTCGCTATGCAGTCTATTTCGAACTTCACCAACCAGTTTCTGCAAGATTTAGCTTATATCGATGATAATAAACGATCATCTCGCTAAATTACCTTGCCAAGAACCCGCTTGTAAACTCTGGTGGGCCGTACCGTTCCCACAGTTTGCCGAATTGGAGCTGATTTTATCCATTCCGAAGGTTTTTCTCGGACTAGTCGATTCAATAACTTCCAACCGGCCAACTGGTGTTTCACTCACGTGCCGTAGTTATAACGGCTGATATGCAGCGACTGCATCCCTATCGTCACGCCATATGACGTGACGGTGGAATCCGAGGACACACGTCGTCGATTACGTGTCAAGTAGCTTCGTGATTTTTGGTGAAAACTAAACGGCTCATATTTGATGATGAAACTCAAAATTAATTGTGAGTTCAAGGTGAGATTCTCTTGCCTAGAATCATCAGCTCATCTGACCCGTTACGTTCCGCAGCTTCTAAATACACGGAGAGATTTTCTAAAGATTTTTGAATCATAGAAACTTGTATTATTTATTGAGACTATAGACGACAGTACATGATTAAGTAGTCCTTCTGACGAAGCTGTACACACTTTAATTAAAAAGCGGCTAAATTGGCTCAAATATTACGCCATGAAAAGAGCATTGTTTTGGTGGAACTGAATAACTTGCTATTAGAACAAAAATAAAAGACAACTATCACAGTCAATTGTGGTGCATGACACTCAATCCCATATAATTCATTTTTGTCAAAATAACAAGCATTTCAAACAGAAGAATGATACTGTCACCTATGGAATATTTCATTTTAACTTTCAAAATTTAATATTTGCATAATAAATGGCTATTACACCTTCATAGTTTATTTCAGATAAAACAATTTGAGTCCATTTGAAAAAATATACTATACACAGTTTGGGTACACTCCTTCAGTTCAACTGTCATGACTTTTTTATGGCATATTTGACTTATTTCACTAAGACATGATGGATTTCATCTTAACAACAATTCTTAGGCCAAAACACAGAAAGTAATGGCATTATAAGGATCAACATTCCAAACAAGCAAGGAACTTGCAGTAACAAGTAAACTGCAAAGGCTGCCACAAAACTGAAGCTTGAGAATGCTTCACTTAGTCCAACAGTAATTCACATATTTAAAAATGACTTCTTTAATCTTGGCAGATGGTCTTGTCGCTCACTTCTCAGCACAGATGTCTAAAATCGCTCTAAACTATTTTAAAAGGAAGGCAAGAGAGGAAACAGAACAGATAAGAGAGCCAAAGATTCAAGTGAACAGTCCCTTTAAGGCATAACACCACCGGAAGCATAAATGCTGGTGAGATTCAGGCATTACACTCCCGTAAGTAATAATGAAGTAATGTCATTTACTGAGTATACTATGTCCTGTCGTAATCGGGATATACAACACTTGGACCACTCCTTCGAATCTCTTCATATCATTTTAACCAGAGCACACTGTTTGACGACCCACCTCATGCAGCAATCAACTTCTCTTCCACGCCTTTGAGGAGTTCCAAAAATCTGACTAATGATTTTTCCTACTCCATTCGCAACCAAATTTTAGCCGTGGAGACAAAAAATCACACAACGAACGGTCCTCTTGATACCAAGTAACACAAAACGGTACTTCATTCAAGTCTGAAAGGCACCATACACATCCAATGCGTAAATTAAATAAGTCTACGTTTCCAGTGCCGACATTTATCTGTACAAAACTGTAGAACCAACACCACATTCCAAAGAGATGTTGGAGAGCCCTTACTCAATGCAACATCATTGGTAGAGAAAGATTAATTACCTCTAAGCCATTAAAATTCAAAATGATAATTTTGTTTGGGTCAAGCTGTTTTATGGACCCTACAGCGGCACATAAGGTGACTATAAAGTCGTTAAATGACCACAGCAGTCAGTTGGTTGCACTCAAAACCTCATGCAACGCCCTTTGAAGTTCTGGTGTTAGCTGATTGATGCATGCTTGGAATACTTCGCCATTTCCCTGGAATAGAAAATGTTACGTAAGAATCGTATCTTTGAGGCAGGAGAGGAGAACAGAAACACAAGACACTTCCAGTTTTGTAGTTATAATACAAAATTTTAATTGCCACTTTTGAACTGGTCAAATAAGGTGTAGAATGTTTACAAAATCACCTCCTTTAATGAGACTAGCTTCTTAGCCTACTGCAGTTTCAATATCTTCTGGAGGCAGTTATAGTTACTCTCATTAGTGGCCATTTATTCTTTCGTAAAAGAATCTTCTAAATTTCAAATTAAATTATGAAACAGGTGGTAGAATTTCCGTTATGCACTAACAGCCGACAATATTTAAGTACATTAGTATGGTAAATTTGACTTAGTTTATGGTAAGTACTTGAGAAAATTAAATTTAATAATCATGTGAATAATAGTTCCATACTTGGGCAATTTCAAGGCTAGAAACATTTTATTTTCGAAACTGAAGAGTAGAAAATCAAAAATGAAAATACAGGTTTCAATTTGGTAAAATGAGATTATTCTTTTCTATTGAATTGCATTAAAAACCCAGCAGTCTGCGATATTGGCCCAAACTGCAAAATATTGGAATTATATACAAATTAATCTGAACCAAGAGCAATGACCAAATGATAACTAATATAAATGTTACACAACTCTCAAAAGTCTGTTATGCTGTGGACTTAATTAAAACAAGAGCACCTAAACCATCATATAATACATATTAAAAAGAGGACAGAAAATGGAGCAATTTTTTATAATGACCAAGGATTACTATTTGGAAACTCATAACATTTAATTTAATAAAATTTTACGAAAAAGCTCATAAGTTTTGTGATATTGTATATGCAATACTGTACAATGTGATATTGTATGCTGAAGGTATAATAATGACTGTGTATAATTGATAGAATTGTAGAATAGTTGATATTTTTCTAATAGCATAGTATTGTTGTAATACTTTGTATGACGTGCTGCCTTCGGGAGGTTTTCCTCCTGACAAGGGTGAATACCAGGCAGGGCTTTTGTTCTATTTGCACCTAATAAGACTACCACCAGGCTAGATGTCTATTTGTAGTCATAGAATATAAATAAATCATTTTTTATTTTTAGTTATGATTCTTATTCAAATTGTAAACATCTATTGTGCAAACACCAAATGCACGAGTTTCCTTGAAAACTTTTACAAATGTTTTCCTTTCAATTTAGTCTATTAATTACCAATATTTTGACAGCATCATTTCTTCAAAAGTAATCACACATAAATTCAAGGACTTCACAGTTACTTTTAGGACAGTACCTAAGTCTGAAGAACAGACAGATCAAGAAAGTTCTGAAATGTCGACGAGATTGATCAGCAAAAATTGGGAATAAGGAGGTACTAACTAGAGTTGAAAAGTAGTAAAATCAGAAAATGTTCCAATGAAGGTTGGTCAAAAATTAATGTCACATTTTTTCCCCAGCCAAAACCAATGCTATAAATTCGAATTTGTAGGCTCAAATTCTTTGACATTTCCCACGTGTGTGCAGTTTCAGTTTTCCCCTGTAGATTGATCAATTGTAGGAAGCTTTCAAAGTCTTTCTGGAGTCTGACCGTGATGAACATTACAGACAATGTGCTGTGATTGGATTCCCAAGTGTAGAGAAAGGAACAGTAGGAAATATTCACAAACATTTGTGCAAAGTCTATGGAACAACTGCTGTCAATGGGAGTACTGTCTGGTATGGAGTGAATCAGAAGGTGGTTGAAATGAAAACCTGGATCCATAACTAGAGTGAGGACTGGTACCGACAAAGCATAAGGAGATCATATGGAAAAATAGATTCATTAGATAAAGTATCACTCTTTCATATGTGTAAATTTCATTTCTGTAGAATAAACAGTATTTGAGAAAAAAATGTAAGGTGCATTTAACTCTGACCAACCCTTATAATAGAAAAATACTGCAAGGGTTATCTTTATACAGTTCAAAGATGGAATTGAAGGGAAGTTGCATTCAAGAAATTGAGTGGTAAAGGACAGTGAGCATAAAAATAGAAGAATGAAAACCAAAGAACAAAGCCACTTCAGTTTAAAAGCAAGAGCAAGCCTTGGCCCAACAAAGCAGCAATTTTAACAAGGAGATAATCAAAGTTGGGTATATATCTTTAAAATTGAGCATTAAATTACAATTCTTTGAATGCAACTTGTTCAAAACCATAGGATAGCTACTGAAACTCTGAGACATTCTTTCAACAAAAGGTGGTGAACAATAATGTGAAAAATGTAAGAGGGATATGAAAACATTCCTTGATAATGAAGGTAAGTAGCTACGGTGTTGCCAAAACTTATTCCCAAAGTTCTACAAAGTAGCAAAATAAAGACTCAGATAAAAAGACAAACACAAACCTGAATTTGCCTCACAAGCCCCAGCATTCTCTTAGACACATCATTGTCAAGACTAAGTGCATCTAAGGCAAAAGCTTCTGCAATTACTGCAATTAGTCGTGGAAGATTCGAGTTAGATGGTCCAAGAATGAGAGGGTGATTGCCTTCTATGAGGTCACATAGATATCCATACACATGTGGTGCCTCATCTACGTCCTCATACACAGGAAGCCATGACAGCCTACAAAGAGTTAAGATTAAATAATTACAATAGAGCAATGGGTTGATTTGTCTTTCAAACTTTAGAATACAGATTAGAAAGGTAATTACAAAATACAGCTGGTCATCTCTGCATGAGATCACCATGCAATCAAGGGTGGATTTTATCCCTTAAGTGCAAGGACCACTTGGAGGAGCCACCAAGAGTTAAGTCACCTTAAAAGGGAAGATCTGACCACATCTCCCCTTTCATACTGATAACATAAAATCTATCTCAGATTGAAATTGACGCATTTCTAAAACAATGAGGTTTCATAAGCAATCCTCTTATGTCACCATTTATGTTATTGAATTTTAATACATTACTTCTCAGTGAACATGTTTGTTTCGTTGTATCTGGTACAATAAAATTATAAATAATTTTATGTTTAGTTTTACTATCACTTCTGAGTTAATGTATCAATACTGGCCAAACTATCTTTATGAATACAAAAATGATGGTGTTCATTAAGATCACAACATGCATTTCATATATCATAAAGAAATAATAAATTGAAATCTATCAATAAGCACAAGTCAATTACCAGTGTGGAAGTATTTCATCTACGTTAACAGCAGAACTATTGTATTTTAGGATTTTGGTTACAGCCGAGACAGCATTCTCTGTGGGGTTTACGTTCTCTGGTGTACGAGATTCTGGTGCTGTGATTACTTTGATTAGCCTTGGAACAGCCTCAGCACAGGCTCCTGGAATTAAAACAGCAGTCAATTAACACAAAGTGATTCTTAAACACTGGCAGAAAATGTAGTAGAAGGAGAGGGATTTAAGAGGAAAAAACTTTCCAAGATGCGTCAAATGCCCAGAAATGCCAAATAAATTGCTTCTGTATTCATGTATTTGGAAATAAGGATTTCAGTGAATGCTCACACCAATATAAAGCTGCTAACATGAACAATCAGGCCATTCCAGTATCTTAACTTCTTCCTCTGGAAAAGAAATAAGCTGACCAAATCAATAGGGGACACTAACTCAAATGCGTTAATATCAAGGAGAGACATCTCAATTTGGTTAACAAATGTATTTCTCGAATAACTTATCTATGGTACTGTATTTCTAATCTAGAATCTGGTAATGCATTATTTTCTGTGGCACAAAACTGCATGTTATTAGTTTGACCCCAGGATTAGGTTAAATAAATAACAACTTTTTCCTGAAAGGCATAGCTTAAAAATGACTCTTAGCTCCTCTTGCTTCTATTACAACATTGGACAAAGTAAATTTAGAATAACTAACCTGAGAACTTTTTTTCAAATTTGCCAAAACTAAAATGTCTAAAAACTAAAAATACGAAGTATCATGAATAATCTCTTATGAAAATAAAATTAATATGTTCAAGCGTAACTTTCTGGAAGTCAACACACATATTGAGAGAAAGGATGCTTAGTTATTTCCACGGTAGGCTTATTAATCGACTAGTTCTGTCAATGGGTTGACATCTTCAGGTGACATTGGGTTGACCTGAAGATGTCAACTCATTGATGAAACTAGCCCATTAATAAGCCTACTGTGGAATTTACTAAGCATCCTTTCTTTCAATGAGCTCTTATCACAAAATATTCCTGCATTGTAGCACTCTCTCAGCATGGCTAAAAGCTAATCAAAATGTACATCAGTACCAAAAGACCCAGTTGATATTTTTAAGTGGCCCACTCGAGTGCCAAAGTTAAGAACATTGTCATTGCAGTAATAACAGTGACAAAATTGGAATCGCAGTGCAAGTAGAATTGCAGTCATAATGGATAAATAAATACTCAGAAAACAGGAATAATCCTCTTTCTAATAATAATAGCTTTCTCTTTAATTTCTTATGATGTACACAATTACTTCACAGAGAGATGTAAATAAGGAACTGCAAATCCTAAGCATCTCTATAAGAAACAAGGAATGGCCCTTTCAGAAGCAACATTCAATTTATTATCATTTGAGTACATGTCATTATTTCATGTTTTATCAACACATTAATAGTTTACTTTGAATATTTTTAGCAGGGATGCTTTCTTTGTAGTTGCATTCCCATTGCTACAAGAAAATGTATTACGCAAGTCTAGCTTCTATTAGAACTCAAAAATACTCATTATGGTGAATTATAAAAAATCATGCTGGGATAATTGACCCATGAATAAAAGGGAGTTCAGTGCATGTACCAGTGACCCAAAATGTCTTCTAATTGTCACATTTCACTTGATTATAACCCACAGCCAAAAATGGTTGTAGAGGCCTGATTTATATAATCAATAAAAATTCCATTAAGCATAGAAACATTCTTCTAACCTGCAAACTGCTCCCCTCCAAACTGGCCTAGCACACCACAGCCATACACAGCTGCCTGCCTTACTTGAGGTGACTTATCATCAACGTACGCCAGCATTGGGCTCAAGAAGTACTGCTGATACTTAGCACAGGAGGGCCCACCGTATTCTATGGTATCATCAAAGACGCACAGGGCCCACTGATGATCTGACCAGGGTCGATCAGGAGCCTGAGAAAATGACCATTCCTTAATGCATACAATCAAAATGATATTTCCGCACCTCTTGATAGTGACCCAAACACATTTATTTTTATTTATACTTTAGTTAGTTAATGATTACTTACATATAAACATCGCCTTATGAATTCAATACAGGATTATTTGAATTATCATCTCATTTAGTGTCATTAGCCCCAAAAAACACAAGGATTAAATGTTATACGATTTGAACAAAAACAAAGAAATGCAGTATCAATTTTATTTGATGACCCATAAAAATGGATTCGGAATGAACAGCATTGGCACGAGCTGCAGCATTTCTCTTCCCATTTAACTATCCATCCTTATTCAATTAAGGCGAACATCCTAATAGCAATTAGAAATAATACATTTAATATTTTACTAGAGATAGGACGAACAGCAGATTTCCCAAATTTGAATATCAGATTTTAACTTCAGATAATATCAGATTTAACCACCTGGAATACTAGACTGACTTCTAGTGATGGAACTGGGAATTAGTTCCAATAATGTCATGGTAATAAATTTATGGAAAAGATATATCTCGACAACAATCTTCAACTCAACAGAATAAAGCATGCTATTACTATAACAAGGTAAACATTTATCGTGAAGTAGACACTCAATTCGAGGTATTTGCGGATAGTATTTGCACATCTCCATATTTTACACATTATGCAGATCAACCATTTATTGCTATTATTATTTGCAGTTGTGCATCAAAGATTAAGATACCAAATAAATATGAAAAATTCTTACCAGTAACTTAACAAAATGTTCAACTATCTGATCAAAGTATGGAAAGAAGTCTTGTCTATATGTAGAAAACAGGGCATGGATCACATCTGCCACTTTACTCAAGATAAATACGTCTTCATTGTCTTCATCTGCCAACTGCTCCTCCACAACCTGCAACAGTTTCAAGAATCAACAATTGTGAAAGTTTTGCATCACAAATCAATGCAAATGTAGAGCTAAGTGTCAATATACCTCATCATAGTCTTCGTCCTTCCTCTTCTCCAAGCGAGCCACTGCCCTATCAAAATGCTCTTTCAGAATTTTGTCCAAAATGCGTATCAACTCAGCCATTGAAGCCTCTGACAAACAACCATTCCCAAGAGTTTCTATGCACTGAAATGGAAATTCACAACATTTAGACTCAAATGTATGATAAAGCTCGATGATATGCTAATGTCAGGAACTAGAGAACATGGAAACTTAGAAAATGAAATTAATATTGAGCTAAGATACGGGAGGGCTGATAATAGAAACTTTGTATTTCTAACATTTACCCTATGATCTCATTCCATTGAGAGATTTGTCAAATTATCATTCAAGTTATTTTCAACTTTTCAAAAATATATACATTCAACGTTGTTAAAATAGAATTGAAATTTGATAAAACAATAAAGATACCTTCTTTCAGAACACTTTTGAGAGTTCTACTTATCAACATTTCGTAACAGTTAATATTATAAACAGCTTAGACATGTGTACTACACAATTTAATACAGCACATCTATTTAAACACGACTCGATACAGAACTTGAAATTTTGTGAGCATTATCTAACTGTCAACTGCTCAAGATTAAGTATTTCAAAATCCTTGATAAGGTATATAAAATAAATACAGTATTACCAATACTTGAGTTGCTTGGAACTGGAATGTATTGTGACTAAATAAGACACTCAATGAAAATAAGTTACAGTATTTCCCAACCCATGAGAGGCACTTTTTTCCTGCAAAATTCAATCTAAGATTGGCCTGCATTGTATGGGCCAAGAGTGATATTTTTTCTGACACCAGGAACAGCCGTACAACAGTAATTGTAAACAATATTGCACTTTGACTTGTAAATTTTCTCTTCTAATCACTGTCAAAGCCTTTCTAGCAAGTTTGTGCTTTTCTTCCATTTTTCCATAAATTGATACCCTTTTACAAGTATAGTTTCTTTGTTTCACTTATAAGCAGCTTATGTTCCTGAATTTAAAATCTTTGCATCCTTCACATGAAAAATCAAGATGCATCACATGGGCAAGGAAATCAAGTATTTTTTTCTTTTTTGCTTGTTCATTAATTTATCACTCAGAAGCAGAAAACTTGCTTTGTAAGTTGGCTGCCTCAGTGCAGACCTCTGGCAGCAGTTTGTGCCACTAAATGTGGAAGCTGTTTGCCTTGCTCACAAAGCATTCCCTAAACATTGGGGAAGAGTCGCGGCATGGTAGTTCAGTGGTTAGAATACCTGCCCGGAAAGTGGGAGACCTGGGTTTGTGTCCCAGTCATGTCACTATTTTCACAATTAACCTCATTTCTTGATGATTTAATATATCTGTACACATTTAACAAGCAAAGATGACCAAATATTAGTTCACTATATATTAACACTTTGAATTGCTAATTTGGAGTACCACCAGAAAACATTCACAAGACAGCAATGGAATTTTGCCATCAGTATCTTTATTAGTTAGAAAGATACAAATGCTTACCTTAGCAAGCGAGTGCATGTGCTCTGAGAGGACTTCATTTTCAGGTTCTGTGTCAACAGCTTTTAGAAGCTCAGGACATATGAAATTCCACATATCCTCAAGGTACTGTGGACCTGCAAAGAATTAAAAGAAAAACAATGAGGACACTAATCATGAAAAATCTCCTATATGCAACTAACTTAACAATTGGTGGGTTTTATTTAATTACTGGTAAGTACCCTGTCAAGCATGTTGGAATTCAATTTAATTTAAATATGTATCAGTCAATGCATATATGTGGTCCTCATAAGCCAGAAAGTGTCAGTTGTAAAACCATAATAACTCAGTATATTTGTTACTGGTCGATAGTTTACTTGATCCTGGATAAATATTGCATAATTTGCTAATAATTAAATGATCCTAGGGAAATATTAGTCATTTATACCTGTAACTATAANTAATAGCATAGTATTGTTGTAATACTTTGTATGACGTGCTGCCTTCGGGAGGTTTTCCTCCTGACAAGGGTGAATACCAGGCAGGGCTTTTGTTCTATTTGCACCTAATAAGACTACCACCAGGCTAGATGTCTATTTGTAGTCATAGAATGTAAATAAATAAATAAAAAATAAATAAATATAATATCTACTATAATGTACACCCAGTTCCACATAAATCTTACCACCTCGGACTCGGGGGCAGTGAGCTTCGGGCAAGCAAGCAAAAAAATTGAGTGTAGGTGACGGCTAGAACAGCAATTTTAGGGATATATTCTCAAATCCTGCCTCTGAGCCGGCTTCTATTCGAGACTGGAAGGGGAGAAAGAAAATATCCACACACTTTGAATCACTGTCGGACCAAAAATGTATAGACATCGGATTCGACACTGTCCCTTACAAAGATCCACTGTTATAATGGAACATGTTATACATCAATCAAAAGAGCAATTGTTTGCCTTTAAAATTATATAAAGAAGAAGTCCATACACATGTCCTGCTTTATCAGAGTTT
Source organism: Ladona fulva (assembly GCA_000376725.2). Taxonomy (NCBI): domain Eukaryota; kingdom Metazoa; phylum Arthropoda; class Insecta; order Odonata; family Libellulidae; genus Ladona; species Ladona fulva. The sequence goes on along the minus strand of KZ309125.1, from coordinate 978,206 downwards.
GTGTGAATCCAATCAACACACTTGGTAAAGTAACGGCAATTCATGACTCAGACACGTCCATACCATTAAACAACAATAGCTATGTATCTCAAGAATAACAATTTTTAAGTAAATGTGTGGCATGAAATCCTGAAGCATGCTCTACACTTTTGAGAAATGATTTTGATTCTTAGAATAAGCATCAGAATTAAAAATCAATAGCACTTCACAAATTGTACTATCCATGCAGTTCTAAATAACTGACAAATAATGAAGTAGGATCGATTTTTCTGAAGGTATTATGAGGACAAATACAAGTCATTACCTTTCACATTAACTTTGAATTTAAAATTAACTTCCCTCTGTTTGGTGTCAATGAAATAAAAACTTAAATTTTTAAATGTTCTGAAATTCACAGTAGACAAAAGATGTATTGTCACATTGCTAATTGAATTCTGATATTACTTTTACACACATACAAAACTACCTATATTAATTGATTTAATTTCAACCTCATCATCATCATTGGTTTTCTGCCAAATGGCAGATCCTTGGTGTCATTGGTTTTAAAATAATTTCCTTCCCAAGGCTTTAGCTTTAAATTTTGTGTATCCTTCTCTTCCTTTTACTTCATCCAAAAGCTTTCTTCTCCTTCTCCCTCTCTTCATCTTTCCCTCCACCGCCATTTTCAATAGCCCTTCATGCCTTAGGAAGTGTCCAATCCAGTTTCTCTGCAGTTTCTTAATAATATCCAACAATATTCTGTCTTCTCCCACGCGCTGCAGGACCTCCTCATTCCTTACTTTATCACTCCAAATTATAGCTTCCATTTTTCTCCATGTCCACATTTCAAACGCCTCTATTCTCTTCCTCTCCACTTTCCTAATCCTCCACGTATCAGATCCATACAAAAATACATTCCAAACGTAGCATTTCATCAACCTCTTTTTCAATTTCATATCCAACTCGCTTGACAATAACCTTTTCATCTTGATGAATGCAGTCTTTGCCATTCCTACTCTTTATATATCATATCAGACGACTATACACTTGGAAGGCACCAGGTGATCGGTACAGATGCCAAATTGACTATATTATGATAGAACAGAGATTTAGAAATGGGATAACGAAAACATGTAGGCTACCGGGAGTTGACATAGACAGCGATCATATTTTGCTGATGGCAAAATTGAACATTAGAATGAAGAAAGTGAGGATGGCAAAGAAGAAAAATATATGGAACTTATGTAAGATTGAAGGAAGAATTCAGCAAAAGAATCTATAATTGTATGGAAAAGAACAAAAAGGAGGGGGAAAATTCTGAAGAAAACTGGATAAGAATGAAAGAAAATATAACGAAAGAAGCAAAAGAATTGATTGGTTATGTTAAAGGTGTGAGGAAAAATAAACCATGGGTGACAGATGCAATGATAAAAAAATGGAAGAGAGAAGACAAACTAAAAAGAGAACGGATGAGAAAGGAAAAAGGAAATGCAGAAAACTGAATAATGAACTTAGAAGAGAATGTGAAAAGGTGAGGAAGAAATAGCTTGATGAACAGTTCAACGAGATAGAAGAACTAAAGAATACAGGAAAGTATGAGGAGGCATATAGGAGAATAAAGGAGTACAATAGAGGAGGTGGAGACAGCAGTAAATGCATAGAGTAAGGAGGGGAAAGAACTGTTTGGAGAAAAAGCACTCAGAAGGTGGAAAGAGTATATATAGGAGTTGTATGACAAGAAGGAGAAAACAGAAGGAACAGAAATAGAGGATGAAGAAGAAGTGAATGAATGTCCAATGGGATACAGAATATTGGAAAGTGAAGTAAGACAGGCTTTAAAGGAAATAAAGAGAGGAAAGGCACCAGGAGTTGATGAGTTACCAGTAGAGTTAATGAAGAATCTTAACGATAAAGGCATAGAAAATGTAACAGGTCTATGTAATAAAATATATGAAACAGGAGAGTGGCCGGAAGACTTCCTGAAGACTGTCATGGTGCCAATACCCAAGAAAAAGGGTACTACAAAATGTAAAGAACATCGGACAATAAGTATAATATCACATGCTGCCAAAATAATGTTAAGGATATTGAATAAAAGGATGGTAAGCAAGATGGAGGAAGGTATAGGAGAGGAACAATTCGGTTTCAGAAAAGGAAAGGGGACAAGAGACGCAATAGGACTTTTAAGAATAATTGGAGAAAGATATTTGGAGAGAGAAAAAGGGTTATGTTTATGCTTTGTAGACCTTGAAAAAGCGTTTGATAGGGTTAATTGGAGGAAACTAATGGAAGTAATGAAAAGAAAGGGAGTAGAATGGAGAGAGAGGAGACTGATTGAAAGACTGTACAAGAACCAACGAGTGGCGGTGAGATTTGACAGAGGTTTAAGTGAATGGTGCGAAGTGGGGAGAGGAGTTAGACAGGGATGCTGTCTGTCGCCAACGTTGTTTAACATGTATTTAGAAGAAATGATCGAGGAAAGTTTGGAAGAAGAGGAAAATGCAGGAGCAAAAGTTGGGGGCAAAAGGATAAAATGTATCAAGTTCGCAGACGATATGGTAGTGATCGCCGAGGATCCTGAGACATTGAAAAGGATAATGGACAGAATTAATGTAGGGTGTGAAAGATATGGAATGAAGATAAACAAGGGAAAAACAAAGACCATGAAGATAGGATGTGAAGAAAGAATAGGATTGGTTTTGGACGAAGAGGACATAGAATCTTGGTTGTGTAGTGGAAAGTGGTTGGAAATGCTTAAAAGAAATTTCAACCTACATTATTTAGTTTAATTAAATAAAATACACTAACTCATAGGGTCCTACTAAAACACCTTTTATTTAGGGCCTACTTAAATGTAATTCCAGCCCCACATGTATCACATGGGGATGAGAGCGCATAAGAGGCCCGTGTGGAAAATTTGCCCCACTCAGTGGATGGCCGGCCCTGCGAACAAGTCACATTTTTTGACAGAATTTTACCAGTTGAGATAAATTGTGAAGTGGTTCGATATACACAGTCTCTCTGCATATTAATTCCTTGGTGATATTAAAAAGAAATATTTAAAATGTAAAGATTGTGAGCAACTCTTCAACTTGCCTCATTCCGTAGGATCATACAGTAACAGTTCAATTACATCAACTATGACAAATCTGAAAAGCAAGATACAGACAGAGTGATTGGAAGGAGTAAATGAAACAATGACTTCAAGATGGGGACTGGCTTGAAAGACAAAGATAGGAAACAGGAAGTGGCGACAGCTGTAAAATGCTAAAATACATACACACATGATTTTAGCAACTGAAAATGTAGGAGGTTTTTTAATTCCAGATCTTTCCCTGAGGTAGTGACAATTCTTTGTTGCCCTGTTAGTTACTTTAAGTAGGAGCAATTAACTCCCTTAAAAACACAATCCATTCACTCACCTTCTCTATTTTCTCATCCAATATAACTGCCTACAGAAAACTACTTATTTGTCAAATTTAGGTGACATCTCAATAAGAAATGCTTAAAATTCAGATGAATTCCTTTATGGTTCAACAATGCTATAAAACAGAGACAAATTTCATGGATGCTAATAGCAATGAATGTTTAGGATGAGGAAAAAATTAATATTTTCTACAAACTTCTCTGATATTTTTCTAATTATTCATCGTATTCTCAAAAATTAAGGATACAACATCGATGGTTTGATTATACTTTGAGAAATTTTCTTCTGATGCATCAATTGATTCCTAGGATCTCCGAATTCATGTACACTGGCGATGTTTAATATTTTAAAGCAACCTTTTAATTCCACAAGCAATTTCCGATGATTAACAATGGCAGTACCTAGACTATCATCTCATCAACAATTAATTTAAAAAATAGGTTTGGTGGTCTTTGTAAGCTGATAGAAATCACTAACCGTAGTTTCACTATATATGCAAGCCTATGGATTATGCTAACTCTTACCAAACTTTAGGGGTTATCAGTATTCGAGGCAATCTCTTCAAGTTACAGCAACAGTGAATGATTAGGATGTTAAAAATTATGTAATTGCATTTAAAATGCATATTTTAGTGACGACATAATAGTTACTTTAGTCGATTGGGTAACATCATCTTCAAAACTCAATTTATCTTACTTCAGCTATGTTACAAGTTAAACTATTAACAATTTAAACAATTTGGTTATCATAAGCAGAGAAAATTATCGATTGTATTTCTTATGGTCATTTTTCCAGTTAATTCAATCTATGAAACTGCAACTGCATTGAGGAACAAGATAAAGCATAGAAAACAATACATATAAACAATGAAAAATTATTGACGAGGAATTCTATGAATTTTAGTATATGATAGTCAACATTACTTATTTTTTAATTTTTGTTGTTGATTTATTTATTTAGTTATAGCTAATAGAGTCTACAAAAATCATTTGAAAACAAAAGACAGAGTCTAATAAAATACACTTGAAAATTGTAAATATTATATTATAATTAAAAATTTCAGGTCTAATTTCATCTTCAATGATCTTTCTTTGATTATTATTTTAAGGGGAAAAGATACTATTCGAAACATCTTCACAAAATTCATCGAGTATTTTGGTATCTCTGGGATGAATTACATTATGATATTCTTTGGAGTGAATGAAGAGGTAGTGGATTATATGTAGAACCAAGAGCACTTTAACAGTTAATATTTAAATCACGGAAATTGCTGGAATATCTATTTTCTCACGCAAAGCTTTTTATCATCCATTGGTCTACATTTTTAACGTATTCTTCCATTAATTTTCCATATATTATTTTCCACGTAAAACCTTTTNGCGTGCCCACGCTGTGATTAAATAAGACGTCTGTGGATCATCGTCTGCCAGCTCCCCAGTCTGAGCTTTCAGGAGCATATCCATCACTTCGCTCGCATCACTTATAAACTGAAAAAGTTCATTCTTACATCAGTAAAATGGACAATCATCCGTAGAAAAGGTGGACCAGTATTTATAAGACCTTACTATAATTATTGATGGTGAATTTTCTTCTAATTTGTAAATTCATATTGAGCACAATTCACACAATTCTGCTTAAAAAGCTTACTTAAGGCATTCTGGAATCTTAGTTATCAATCAAACCATGATTATGAATTATTATTATCACTTTCACACAGCGAATTACTCTGAAAATCATTTTAGTATAACAATGGAAAATATCGGAAATTGAATAAACATTTAATTTTAATGGCACCATACAGATTTTCATCTGACCTCTCTTTACCGTAATTTAGGTTTGATGACTATATTTTCCACGGCTTTATCTCTTTATCCAGACAAGAGGCAATACTAGGTAGTGTCCAATTCTAAGTCACGGTTTCTGTCTGATGAAAACCTTAGGAATATCTGTTAATTAGTCTAATAGCCAGCGAAAAAAATCATTTGATTCGAAATGTCCTGTCGAACCGGGTGGTATCTAATAAACCTGCAATATACTAGTCACTCATTCGGTTTTGCCTTACAGAACAGTGTGATACCCAACCATCCTAAATTGGACTCCTAGTAAGAAGTCCTGCAAGGATATCTAAGTCAAAAATAAAGACATGGATATCTGCATTAAATTGGGGAATAACCCACGGCGTAGATTACAAATCTTGGTCCCACCATTTTCCATCTTACTTTTGATCGGTTGCCGCCAGTATACCCTTACTTATATACTTGCTCAGCAGGGGTGCAGTGGGGAACCTCCATTAGCCTTTTCAAACTTTTGCTACTCCGTAAACGTATGACCATCCGCAACATGCCAAAAAGTGGGTTTTTCTCATCAGAGTTCAGCTTCACCCATTGTCAATTCTACAGTTCCTTTGGGAAAACAGACAACACCTTTTGATGGTCGAAACAAAAGAAAATGGAAATAATGGGAGGAGTGAGTAGGGGATACTCCAAGGGCTAGGGCGACAGGGAAAGTCCTCACTTCCCTGTGGGTGAATCGGGAAAAACCCAGACGAGAATTTGTCACAAACAGCGCCATCTCACTACCACTGCAAGTCAGTTGCTGACATGTGTAATTGTGTGACCTATTAAAGAACTGACATGCCACAATTAACACATGGAAAAAGAGCAGTGGGATTGCTTATAGCAGAGGTTATAGCGAGAAAGCAGGACTTAAATAAGTTAAAGAAAGAGTGAGATTTAGCACCAGATAAAGATTTGGACATCATTATTTTGCAATAAAAAAACAGGATTTAATTACACGGGTATTTGTTATGGAACTGGCTCAGTATTTTCAGAAAAGTGTTATTCGAGTGTTAGTGTTATTTCATGGTAAATTAATTAACTATTTGATTTATGAAAAAATTTTGTAGCCTGCAGCATTTTTAATTAATAAATAGAAATTATTAGATTGGATTAATTCTCATCAGATCGTTAGATTAATAAATAATTAAATAAAGGGTGCTTTTATTCTCATCTGTTATTTTCTGTAAAATTAAATTATGCTGTGTTTCTTTAATTTCAAAAGTTCTTCTACAGATGAAGCTTGAACGATTCTTTTTCAGTGTATTTGTTTTGATAACATCCTTCATCTTAGCTTTCCATAGCAAGTTTGTCAGTTTTTAAATGTAATTTCAATTCCCCTTCGAGAGCATTTTTCTGCAAAATTAATGAGTTGAAAAACAGTTGATTGCCTTCTCATTTTATATTATTATTTATCTTCTTCATCTGTCGGTGAGTTTTTGTTCATCTTTTATCTTAATTCATGGTTGTGAGCTTCCTCTTAATAATCTTACATTTTAAAAGCTACCATACATCATTTCTAACAGAGAAGTTCATCCTATGGATACGAAGAGCATAAAATGTAATTAAATAGTTATTTTCAATTATGCAATTGTCATATTTTTATTAGAAGATAATGGAGGCGGTAAAAATAATTTTACCTGGTAAGTCCTGAGAAGAGTAAATTAATTGTAAGATTCAGGCCTGATTGTGGAAATCCAACCATTATTCTTTTGTACTAATATACTGCTAACAGTGAAAAGCAACACTAAATTTTAAAAAGATTTTATGTTAATAATAATGAAATAAAAGCCTTCAACGCGTTTCACAAGGATTTAAAGAGGCGCCGACTGTGTTTCACTCAGCTCCCTCCTTCCAACAGCCAATAGAATGCGGAGAAAACTTTAGACTAGCTCTCCTCTTGCTTCACGCTAGTCATGCGGGTTGCATCCAAGGTGGTAAGATTTATGTGGAACTTGGAGTACCAATGCAAATTCCACTTTCCTTTGATCACCCCTTGTAAGTGCAGTCCTTTTCAGACTGAAAACTGCCTCTCCTTCTACAGACACACAAGAAACTGAACTTACCTTTGATTTTTCCACAATCCAGAAGATAAGGCAGACTCTCAGCTGCAGCCGTCCGAACGCCATCGTGGAAATAGAACTTGAGCATGGGCACCATTAACTTCACCACTTCCTCTGCATAACCAGCAAATCCTTCCTTCAACTCTCTTGCATAACAAACTAACATTTCACACGCTGAAGCCTTATCCTCCAAACCTTAAATTGAAGGAGATTTTATATCAAAGTTAATTTGGTACAGAAGTGACAGCAATCTTTTTATAGAATGGAAGAAGAGAGCAAAAAAAAGCAAATGAGCAAATACATGGTAGTTAGCTTAGATAATGTGCAGATAATATGTTTGTAATGTATTCAGGTCAAGGGTCAGTTTGAACCTCAATCCCATCACCAGCAGCCTAAATGGGGAATAAGGCAACATGAGGCATGAGGTAGTTTAGCCTAGTTTACCAAGTCAGGAAGCTGTCAGGAGAAAAGTCCATATACAAGCAGTTAGAGGCTGTATAGCAATCAAAAGGAATACTATTATTAAGCATCAAACAACGGTTAATCAGAGCTCTGAACAAATGGAAAATATTCTATTCATCGAAACATGGTGTAATGACAAAACAGAAGAATAGATTCAGAGATGAGTCCTTTTTAATTGGTAACGCTTTAGATAGAAGAGACGGCACTCATTGAGATGCCTTGAAAAAAAGGAACACTGCTTAATTCTTTAACTCCAGGTATCTTTCCTCCAAGTGGATGAGAAAGGGTGGAACATATATTCCACCAAATAAAACAGTATGCACCTCAGAGTTGGAAATTGCTATTCCCTCAATATCCTATTGTATAGAAAATGAGGTGGATAGTGATATGCTTCGGGGCGTTATGCTGTAGAAGCCAAGACAATTTAAGAGGATAAGTGGTGCAATAAAAAAAGCTGATTTTTTAGTCTCCTGGGCTCTTTTTAATTTCCTATAATTCCAATTATAAACTTATTTTTCTGTGTATTGTTACACATGTCCCTAATGTACATTGTTAAGGACAGCAATTTTGAAAGTTCAGTTTATCGTTGGCAGTCAAAAAGGTTACACGCGTTTAGCTCCTTCAGTGATTCTGTCTTGATCTTCCATTGTTTATAGCAATTTTAAATCCAATTCAGTTTGCCACGTGTCTCTAAATCTAACAATTTCCGAGATAGAGAGGGGGGCAGACAAATCGGAAATTTTATATAATATGATAATCATCTTCATTTATGTCTCAAAATGTACTTATTAGTCCAAAATCAGTAACTTACATAAAATATAAATTGACTTGAATTAAGATTATTGGTTATTATGAACATTTTTAATTAGTTTGAGTGACGCTATTAAACTGGGAAATAATGCAATGTGCCCATAATGCCCTACCTTAGAACATTATTTACAGCAACTTTAAATAACAACTGTATTCCTGATGACTGGACTAAAGCGATCGTGATTCCGATACATAAGGGAGGTTCTAAAACGTCATTAGATAACTACAGGCCCATTAGTCTAACCTCTCAAGTCTGTGAACTAATGGAAAAAATGATAGCAGACTATCACCGTGAATATTGGAGGGAAAACGACTGGTTAAGTAAGAGGCAGCACGGATTCAGACAGGGATATACATGCGAGACACAGCTCCTCGGGTTAGTTCAAGACATTGCCGAAACTATGGATGAACGGGATGAAGTTGACGCAATAGTCATCGATTTTTCATACTTCATATATGTTTCATACAGATTTCATATTCCAAATTACATTGGTCGCAGTGATCACAGACTAAAAATAAAAGAACGTGAACAGAAAACAGATTTGGCTAAATACTTTCATAAATAGAGGTATAAGAAAATTGAACACTATTCCTGGGGAAGTTCTCATTCCAATGCCGAAAAATGCTAAAGATTTCAAAAAGAAAATCAAAGTCTATAGTACCTAAATCGTTTGTATATATAATAGCAATTTTTTTACTTATAATACCCATGTAAAGGTAGGTTTATTTGTATATTTTTGTACTCTCTGTATAATATATTCTGTTAAGTATCATTGTATTTCACCTTAATGTTTTACCCATTATATCTACGTAAAGGTTTATATGTCTATATAATTGTTCTATATGTACGTATTCATTAGTTTTATTGTATTGGAATTCCGAGCTGTATTGTGACATTTAATGACTTATTGTATACATATTGTATCTATGCTGTCCACAGGATGTTTTCCTCCCATCTTTGGGCGAATGCCAGGCAGATGTCACTATTATTTTGTCCCCCTTGCCACCTGGTCCACCAACCAACTTGCAATGATTTATTAAATAAATAAATTAGGAATAACAACAAAGCAAAAGTGGGAGAAGTACCATAGAAAAGAAAATTAAGAGATATAATTTAAAACTAATTAACGATTAATTTATAGATTAATACTTCACCATTGAATTTTCTTATGATCTGAGACAGCAAAAATGTTGATAATATACACTAATTTTTTTGTTTAATCTATAAGTTAATGTGGTCATTATATTTATTAATTTAATGGTGAAATGGTGCAACTTGGTCTGTGGACAAGGTGGCAACAGTCAAGAGGAAGTAAGAAAAATAACGATGAAATGTCCAAAATTCTCCCAAAGACAGGAGGAAAATCCTTCCAAAAACTTCCTGTGGACAGTATCACTACTATCAATAAAATTTTGGTAGCTACAATAGTGGCAATATCTAAAACATGCCAGAAATTATTGGATAGCTTACATTTACTCAAACACATGAGGGAGTTTTATTTAGTAAAGAATATGTACATATGCACACTTTTATACAACAAAGAATCCATATTTTACTGCATGCACAAAATCAGAAAAGAAAATACACCCTATAGTATCTCTATGGGTAAAGATATAAGATCTGGTCTTTTTTATGGGGAAACACAGCAGTTATTTAACCCTTAAACCAACATAATTATAATTTATAAGAAAACATACAGACAAATAATTCAATTCATTCATTAGTATGAAAGAGAACTCTCCTTAAACACCAATTTGAAGCATCCACAGATCACAAATCTGTAGATGAGTGAATAAAGCTTACTTCAATATGAATCCAATTCCTAGAAACCAAGCTCTCTGCAAAAAAAAACATTTTTTCTGTAGAAATGAAAGACAGGCAAATATTATTACTAACCTGCAGTTCTTATTCCAAAATTTTGCTGCTCTCCAAGAGAAACAAACTGCCAATCCAAATCTCCTTCAATTCCTTGCATATCCTCATTATCGAGAAGGGCAACCTCCGGTTTCATTGATGCCGTGCGCATCACTGGCCCCATCACCAGGGGGAGATACTGCTCAAATTGCTTCCCTGAGGGAAAACATACGTTTCTTTTAGGTAACACCAAGTTTGTCATTAAAGGAGATAACACTTATAACAATACCATCAGAAAATTGAATCTTAAATGCGAATAGAATAGAAGTTGCCACTGAGTTAGCTGCAGTTTAGAAGGACTCCATCAACGCTGTAGTTAGAATGTTGATGGTAGAACACTGTTTTCGGAGTCTTTCTAAACTAACTCAACCATCAGTGGCTACATCTACTCTACTTACATGTTTCCCCAACCTTTGCCAATAACAACATTGATGGCTTTTGGAGTCCTAACCTGCACATTAAATTGAAATAGTAAATAAGCTATCAGAATAGTAGCAAAACGCCAGTATGTCACATAAAGAGCAACATTTTTACTACAATTATTATAGGCAATTTCCCATTTCCATGTAAAATAGATAACAAGTTCCATTTTCTAAAACTGTTGGCTAAAAATTACACCCAGGTCCTGCATGCAAAGGTTCAGTCTTTGCTATCAATTTCCTTGCCTATGACATAGGAGAAACAATAGAGATACCAAACAACTAAGATGTAATGGAGAATATGATTTTATTCTTATATAATTTATTCCCTAAGATCTGCAAACAAACAGGTAAGCATTTTACATGCCAACAAACACAGCAATGATATTTAGTGAATACAGAAATATGTGAAGGGGCATAGATAGAAGGAAATGTAAATATTATTTATAAAAGAGATCAACTTAAACCTGAAACTTATCATAGGAGTTGTGGAAAAGCAACAAATACGAAGATAACAAAAATAACAATTTAACTAATGCCTCCCATAAATATTTCACACAGTAATAGTCCATGAATATCAACATATCGATGAGAAATTTTAGCTTCAGAAAATACTGAACAATGCTTTAGTTTCTTTGCCTTGAATGTTAAATAGCAGAAAGAATGAGAAGATCAACAACAACCACCTGAAAGTAAAAAAATGTATGATTTCCACAAGAATAACCCTGTTCTTGAAAAAATTGAAACTACCAAAACAAACTATCACAAGAGAAAAATAAATTGGAAATTTAACTGTAAACTTAAGCAAAAGCAAAGAAAATCTGTTCATATCAACATATTCAAATGAAAGTAGGAAGTACTGCATTCTGGAAAAGTGGATTAAGTAGTTGAAATTCACATTAACAGAAATAAAACATTCTCAGCATACTTTGGATGATCTCAATCAAACATAACAGAGTGCAAATAGCAATCAAAGTGAATTTATTGAATCAACAGCTCATTCGAAGTGGACTACTCAATGCTCAGAAAATCTTCAACAATTGTAAATGCAAATCTTTAGCAAGAAAAAAAAATTAAGAAAAAGTATTAAGCTATGCGGGATTCACAGCGTTGTGTGATAAGACCTATGACATTTCGCCGACTCAGCTTCTTCAGGAAGAAGAAAACCTGAAGAAGCTGACGGCTGAGTCGGCGAAACGTCATAGGTCTTATCACACAACGCTGCGAATCCCGCATAGCTTATCCATCAATGGAACCTGTACGCAGCGAAAGCCTTAGAATCAAGATTAAGTATTAAGCTTTACAGCATGATTAGGAGGAAATCTTAACTTCAAATTAGAGAAAAACATAGAGTTTTGATCTATATTTGACTGATCAACAAATTATGGCTGTATTATAACTGTTCTAAGGAAATGAAAAATATCATTACAGTAAAATTATAGCTCCCAATTTTTCCCAGATACAAAAGAAACGACCTTTATTGAGAGAAAATGAGAAGATATGGAAATAATGGCTAGTAATTGTAAATTTGAGATCTCAAGTAAAAGAAAGGAGAATCATTGGAAAAGGAGTTTTGATTTGGAATAAATATTTGAGCATATTCTCCAGAAAACCATCTCACCGAGAATCTTGCAAATGCGTGCCCACGCTGTGATTAAATAAGACGTCTGTGGATCATCGTCTGCCAGCTCCCCAGTCTGAGCTTTCAGGAGCATATCCATCACTTCGCTCGCATCACTTATAAACTGAAAAAGTTCATTCTTACATCAGTAAAATGGACAATCATCCGTAGAAAAGGTGGACCAGTATTTATAAGACCTTACAGAGGTTCACAAAAATTCTTCTTAAAGTATTTCATACTTAATTCCCAAAATTGAATTACTAACTCATCAAATTTACACTCAGAATAAGCTCTGAAAATCAAGCTTTCATTAAAAAAAGGACAAAAAGACATTGACAATGAAGCAAAAGAATTAAAGAAATAAGTGTAAGAAAATCATTGAAACCAAGGCCACAACTGTACTTGAAGGCATAACAGGGTTCTAAATTTTATAACAATCTTATTGTTCTGAAAAGTATTACTTTTGTGATTAAAATTTTAACTGAATAAACATTTACGCTTTTATAAAGATATAAAATTTTCATTGATTTAAAATAAATGTTACCTTTTCAGATCCAACAGCCAATCCAATAAGACTGACACATTCAATAGTTTTTCCTCTCAACAATTTCAGTTCATCAGTGGATGCATTCTGGATAATATACTTCAAACATGGCATCAATCTGTAACATAGAAAACAAAATCACAAATACATTTCAGATCATGAAACTATTTATTACAATTTCAGCTCTTAAATCCTAATTCCAAATATCACAAGAAATAAAAAACACCAATAATTTGTATAAAAGGGTGCATGGAATAGTTTCTCAACAAACAAACTTTTAATGGCGAACATTCCTTGATTTTCAAAATAGCATATCAACCAAATCTCACAATAGTGATATACCCTCACAGCAAGAATTCTTAAAACCACACAGCATACATTTATCTTTACTCTCTCTGCACACAAGTTAAGCCAGCCACTTTTCAAATTGGCAACATTCTTCAGCCATACCTTTACTATCATTCACTCTTCAAATTATCGTCATTACCAGAATTTTTTCTTTCCGTGGAACTTAGGTCATTATTTGAACTCTTAGCACTGAATTCACACTTTCAACTGATATATTTTTTGAACTCATCAGACACTTATGTTTTATGTACACATTTCTGTAAACCTTATGAATTTGTTGAAAAGTGAAAAATCTCTCATTTCTATTAAACTACAGTCTAAAAAACTAAAAACTTATTATTGATTTTCACTATTAGAAATTGTGGCATGAATTCTTTAAGAGAACAAAGAGATAGTTATCCTTCCAAAAAATCTTCCTCAAAGAATGTTTCTAAACATCTCCATTTTATTTTGTCTTCACATCCAAAAACAAATTACTACACCAAATTCCTTTTTAGATAATTCCTTAAGCATCTTCACCAACAATGATCTGATTTGCAGTATCACAACAGAATTAAATTACTACACAAATTGAGAAATTGAAAAGAGGTGACCCCTTTAACAACTGTTCATGGTAATGACATTGTAAAATTACAGTATTTTTAGTACAGCAACGATTGTGAATAGCTATGGATGGAATTCATTGACTACACAGTCAATAAACCGTCCATAAGGACGGAAAAAGTTGAAATTGTACGTTTCCACAGCAATAGGTTGTTCTCAGCATGATGATTTTCGAGTTCCACTGTGTTGGAGTAGTGACAATGTTTTGCCTGCATTGCAGCAGGCTTCTTCAGGTCAAAAGTCCTGAAGAAGCATGCTGTTAGAAGAAGCCGTTACACAGGCAAAATGTCGTCACTACTCCAATGCAGTGGAACCCGAAAATCATCATGCTGAGAACAAAGTTGAAATTATGGAAAACTTTCATTTGATAGAAAAAAATTAAAGAAAAATGGTGTAAACACACAACTATTATACTCTGAGAACCAGAACAACTAATTCACTGGAAAAAAAAGGACATCTCCAAATAAGAAGGTATGTATGAAACTAAATAGAGAAGAAAAATGCAGTACCACTGCCCTGCTTAAACAGTATATTAATGTTTTCTAAGGAACTTTACACAAAAAATCAAATCAAAAGTTTTATTAACAACACAAAAATAATTTAGCCAAATTTGATTTATTTTGTAGGCTTATACCACTATTAATAGAACCACTACAAAAGCCAATCTAATGACTGGCAAAATGCAGTCAAAGTTGCAAAATTGAGACGCCAAGTTGAAGTTGCTGATCATGTAAATAAATTATTCATGCAATATAATATGTATGAGAACCAACAATTCAATACAAGTCTCTATCTTGCTACATCAGTTTCCAAAGAACTAAAATCGTTGCTCTATCTCTCCTTATGGCTAGTAACACCTTTAGCATGATTTTTGTTACTGAATTCCCAGGAATCTACTTAATAAAAGTAGAACTGCCCACTTCAATTTATCAAATAAAAAAATGATGCCCACAACAAATTTTCAGTCTCTGAAAAGAAAATTATGCTCACAAGGTTACTCAAGTATATGCTACGTAATTTTGTTCTCTAAGACTTTAACAGGAGCTTACTCCATTTGGAGCAGTGAGTCTATGGTAAGCATACAATATCACACCTGTCATAGTATGCCACAAACTGCTCCTCTGATGTATCTGCTACAGATGCAATAGTTGTCACCACTTGCTCTAACACCAATTTAGTTCCTTTTTCGACCAACTGAAAAAGAAAGACAGGATTAATACTGTAGCACAGATATCATTTAATGCAATTTAAGCTCATCAAATGATACTTATCTAGTAATGATATCAAACAAAGATCTAAAACATTATATACCCGTCACAATATAACAACATTTACAAATGAACCTGAGTTCTTAAAGGGCAAAGTTATCAGTATACCCTGTTTTTAAAGTAAAAGGTATTCTTGGATATATATTTACGCATATATTAGGAATTTGGATAAGAATTAAAATCTAAGTAAGACTATTTTATTTAAAATATGACATGATTCCACAGTCAGCTCTCCAGAAAACTTGACTTGATATTTAATTTACAAACATAACTTAGTTCTTTTTATTAGCAATGAATAGATTAGAATAGTTTCAGTATCGTCATAGATGAATACATTATCCTCTAAGATATTAACATTTCCTTAAGTGAGCCACTCTTTAAATACTATCCCCTAGACAAAGCAATCACACAAAGAATATTTGCAAGAGAAATTGGTGTAAAATGTAAGAGACCTATCAAAAACAACATTTAGGATGTAGAGTTGCAAAGCAATGGCTAATCATTCCATGATTCATATAGACTTCAGTTCTGATGAAATTGGAACATGAAATCTTCTTGGCTTGTATGCTATTTCTATTCTGAAACAAATTTACATATTTTACAGTTCTGCAACCACAATCATAAAACTAATTAATATGGATGGATACACTTAATTAATATTTCATTATCAATCATCTACATATATCACTGCGTTCAAATGAAGGTAAGACACTTTAAGCAAACTAAAAACTTTGCAGTCTTCATAATTATTTTTATCAAAAAATAGCAGTTTTTCATATACAAAAAGTATTAGTATGAATATATTAATATTAGTAAAAAATAATAATATGAAATTCGATGTGGAATTAAGCATTAAAGTTACAACAATTACCTCTTTAAATTTAGCACTCAGAATCGACTCCAGTTTTCCCATAATACCATCAAGGTACTGAGTGAGGATGCTCTTGGGACAATCTTCACTAAAGTTTACTAATGCAGCACCTGAGGGAAAAATACATTTATGACTTATGTTACTTCAAATATAATGATAGTATAATATTTTAATACATACTTATAAACTGTTAATTTCAAATTGTTAGAAAAAATTAACATTGTGTGTGGTATTAATGGTTTGGGAGATGACTAAAACAAGGATGCATATTGTTCCAACCTACTAAGATGTCCAAGAAAGTTATGAATCTACATGATTCAAACTTAAGAAAGATTAACATTAGAGTGGAATTATCAGTTAGTGTACAATGTTCCATTGATTGTAGGATCACCATACGAGTCCATTTTCTACTGAATTTGCAGAAGGAATACATAAAGGATACAAAATAAACACAATGTGTCAACAATCAAATAAATATATTGACTAAATATAGCATGAATGGAGAGATTATCAACCACGTGTACAAATGAATGTTTAATTGGTTAATATTTTCATAGAATTGAGAAATAAATGCAGAGTTAGAAAGAAAAGCAGGTTTATGAGTGTTTGCTAGCATGTGGTAAGTTTTTAAACTCCAGGGAAAGCTAAGAGGGATTGAAATCGCATATCAATAAGAGCAATCGAACCCTTCGATCATTTTAGCTAAACTTGAAGTATTGAGGAACATGAATGGACAGATTTATGTTAGGATGGATTACAGGGAACATATAATGTAAAAAAGGATAGCCAGTCAAAGAATATGGAGTACTATAAGAAAACTGTGACATGGATAGGGTTCTTTACATTTAATGGGCGTTGGAAGACAGTGGATCATAGCAGAAAGATGTGAAAGTGCATGATGCTGGGAAGATATTGATGATTATGGATATGGACGGGCATATCTATTCAGAAGACCAATCACAAGTGTATTGATCCATAAGGAAGCCACAGAGATACACAAGGCAAGATTGAAATATAAGAGACTAACACTGAGCTTATCTTGGGAGGGAACTTACCAGCATGAGCCTGCACCCTGGGGTTTGCATTATCATCAAGCACCATTAGCAATGCAGGGATCACCTTGTCATGGAATTTCTTTTCAAACAACGGTGCAAAATCTGTTGACATTTGTCCAATAGCATTGCAGGCAGCATATCTCACTCTTGGATGCTACAACAGCAAAAACAAAGAATATGATAAAAATATATGTAATATTTGTAAGTTTGAAAAAGGGGAGGGCCACTTCTCCAAGAAGTGGAGCACATGAATAAGCACTTTAGAGTTTAAAAATAGAGAAAGTCTTTTAAAAACATATGTAAGCTGATGTGAAAGCAAACAGCTGTTTTTGGAAAAAATAAAAGAATGCTCATAACCATCAATGCAGATAAAATTCATCACATTAATCTTTCAGCAACTGGTGTTATCTTCAGTATTTGAAAATAAACTATTTATCCAAATATGACTCGAGTAAAAGAGAATCCTATCTAGCACTTCAAATTAGCAAAAGAAAAAAAGGTTTTTCGCCACGAACATCCAGAATATCACAATATAACTAGAAAATATAAAAATGTAGAGTAAACATTTAATCACCATATATCCTCTATAAAACTACTTGGATAATACACAAAATGAAAGAGTTAATCATCAAGGAATCAACTACTCCTAGCCTCAATGAAGCCGCCCCTCATCTATACCATTTTCACCTAACCAAGAGATAATTAGTTCTTCTGTCATACATACAGTTTCATTTGGAAGTTGTTCTTAAACTTCAATGTCTTCTTAATGGGAGAATATCATAAATGTTGATGATTGATTATCATGACTGAAAATTTAAGGAGCTTATCTCATCTTACAACATCACACCTCATAGAAGAAAAACAGATTCCTTACCGGATCTCTTAGGAAGCCAAGGATTCCCTCAACAATATGAGGCAGCATTGTCTCCATCTGCTTGTGGCAGCCCTCCCCAACCGATGAGATGGCCATTAGAGCTGCATGCCGGTGCTTCCAATCTGGACTGGTCAGCATGTTTGGTACGTTAGACATTATCTGGGGAAGCACCGTCTTTCCTCCCAAACCACATGCCAATCGATCCAAAGCAGATTCTGCTACGGCTGGATTGCTGCATCATAAGATAAGGATCATAACTGATCATAACATCATCATATTCCAATTCATGTAAATATTAACTGACTAACCTGGGGAAAAATTGGGGGCAACGTGACTTCCACATATACCGGCATATAATCCAATGAACCTTTGAAATGTATCTTCAAAACTAAGGGTACTCCTTCAAAACTGTGAAATGTGACCTCTCTCCCTTCTCCATCTCAACATCCATCATTTGCATACTGTATCCATTGCATATACATAGATGATTTTGGTTTTTCTTTACCTTTCTTATGCTCTAAGTGCATTTAATAATCATTTTTCTAGTAAATGATGAGTATTTGATACCAATTAAATCTCATCACATTTGGGCATTGATCAAACATAACCACAAATCTGAACTAAACAGAAGCTTTCTATTCCCTGAAACAATCTAACTCAAAATCTTTGAGCAATTTAAGGATTAAAATTGCCCTTTAAATAACCAAATATAGTGTAACAATAGGCTTCCTAAATATAAATAGTATATGTGCTTCAACTTCACTTCAGAACATCTTATGAGGAATGGCTGAAATGTAATGAGCTCATTTCTCTTGTTAACTTCTTTTCATGTGGCCGATGGGTCAACCTGCCATTGCCAGTGGAATTTACTACAAATGATACACAGTTGTTTGCTGATTGATCATTTGTTTATTGTATTGATTACTTAAATGAAATACTCAAACTATAAATAGATTACGTTCCTTGTAAAAATAATGCATAAAGTGAAATAATTTCCATCAAGTGAAGGATGAGGTAGTCAGTCTTAATTTCCAGTTTAATTGCCTGTTAAAAGCCATGGCACTTTCACTCAAATAATCTTTATATTAAAGGAATATAGAGTTAAAAAGTTGAAATATGTGACCACCAACCTGTCCCCATCTTCCTCAATTATTTCGTCGCAAACACCCCAATCTGGATCATCCTCTAGGTCCGTCATCATGAGAAGCATTTGAGGCACCAAAGCAGGGATATATTTGCCACACACTTTGCGTACCATTGCAGGAGCAGTTTCAGCCAGAGTGACCATGACTTCAAGGGACAACTGACGCCAAGAGTCTGGCACTTCCGTATTAGAAAACACCTACAATAAACAAATTCACATCTTCAACATTCTTGTGAAAAGAAAGTAAAGCAGCTAATATAACCCAACACTAATAAAATCAGGTTTTCAACATCTTGAGAGTTTGACAAGTTACATAAGTACTCCAGTGTGTTCCTTCTGAGGAAAATAAACAAGTAATCAAAAGGATATCCATAACTAAAAATCCAAGTTGTGTGTGCCAAGATGTATGTGTAACATAACATTTGTATTTTCTTTATACTATGTATATATATATATATTTTTCTATATACTTTATACTATATTTATACTAAGTATGAAGTTTCAAGATGCTAGGTTATTTAGTATTTGATTACAGCAATCAATAGTGAACACTCAGTGATTTTGTAATCGGGAAATATTGGTCCTTGTTATGTGATGCAATACTTCCATTTGAAAGGTCTCAATCCAACTAATGTCAAAGCCAAGCTAGATTCTACTGTGGGGAGTGTGCTCCTTTGTTTACAACAATAAAATATTGTGTGGCAGAGTTTAAACCAGGCCATACAAGCTGCCAAGAAGAACATAACAGTGGTTGACTAAATGATATAACCACGCCAGATATGAAACTTCACATGGATGGTGATGGATGATCGTCGACTGAAAGTTCACAAGGCATGTTAGACATTTCAAAAAGTGCTACATATTGCACATTAACTGAAGATTTGGATGAGAGAAAGCTGTGCACAAGACGGGTGCCGCGTTTACTTACAATGAAACAAACAGCATTGTGAGGATGTTTCAATCGAATGTTTGGGGATGGTTCACAGCAATACAACTGAGTTTTTGCATCATCATCATGAATGAAACATGGATCCATCATTTCACACCTAAGACGAAGGAACAGACAAAACAATGGACTGCAAGGGGAGAATTGGCTCAAGGCAAAGTCGGTTCCATCTGCTGGCAAGTTTATGGCATGTTTTTTTTGGGATGCGCAGGGATAAATTTCATCTCCATAAAGGAAAACAATCAACAGCAAGAATTATGCAAACTTATTACAATGTTTGAGTGATAAGGTCAAGATCAAACTGCCATATTTGGCAAAAAAGAAAGTGTTGTTCCATCAAGAAAATACACACATCTGTTATTGCGATGGCCAAAATTAATAAGTTGAAGTTTGAATTGCTTCCTCACACACACTATTTGCCAGATTTAGCCTCCTTGGATGATTTTCCCTTTCCAAACTTGAAAAAATGATTCAGTGATAAAAGATTTGCCAACAATGAATAGGTGGAGTCTGTGGTTAATGGCTATTTTAAGGAGTTTGACTGTTCTCACTATAAACAGGGCATTGAAGCAATTGAACATCGCTGAGAAAAGTGTAAAGGGTAACTATGTTGAGAAATAAAGATTTTCTCCCATTTCATTTTTGTTCTTTCTTTGTTAGGTTGGGTACTTCTGGGACTACCCTTGTATTTCTGCAGAAACAAAACAACTATTCCCTAACCAAAAAATCTAATAAGCCATGATTTGAACCCAAGACTTAGGGGCTGGAGAGCTTGCATTCTAACCACTCTGAGTTTCGAAAACCAATGTAATAATTTAAAATAAAAACATGGAAAGGGGAGATGCTGCAATGTGAGAATCTAATGGGAATAACACAAAGAAGAGCAAATCTAATAAAGTATAAACAGGTGAATCAGCCAAGCAACAGCCTCATCCTTTGCAAGCAAAGGCCATAATCCAATTGTGGAGAGATTAAAATTTTGTTTAGGTGGTGGTAAATGTCAAGGATTTGAGTCATTTATCACTCAGATTCTGCAGTTTTACTTTGCGACCAAACAGACTAAAGATAAATATCCTACCTGAAAATATACATAATAAGGGTACAACATTGTTTTTTCTTTTACTTGAGAATTAAAGAGAGCATCTCTGAAACATATCCTGCAGCTAATTTTCTTCTTGTAACACAGCACAGCACATTTGCAGCATCTACACTTGGCTGGCATTCACTGTGGATGCAGCATTCAGCATTTATTCTCTTATTCCAGAAAAACAAACTCAGATATTGTCCTCACTCATAAATGGTAATACTGTACATTTCAAATTATACTTAACAGATTATTAGGAATCCTCGACTTAGTAAACATGGTAACCTGAAATGGAGGTAGGTTTGGCCACACCACCTCAAAGAGGCAAACAATTAATGCAAGGAATCACTCCTTCAAGATAACATAAGGAGGGAAGATTTTTTATTACTCTCATAATGACAAATAGCATGAATATGCAAAAGATAAACAGAGGTGAAAAGTCTGAAGAAATGAAGACTCTAACCTACTTTCCACATAGATGCCTTAAAGGGTCTATTTTCTCTCCTTAATTCATCTCCAGGGGCTTCCATGCCTTTATTGGCTTCTGCTAATGGCCTGGTTGGGTGACAACTGCCTGGAAAGAGGCAGCTGGCCAAAATACCCAGATTTTACACTCATACAATTTAACTTAATTAAATTTAAGGACCTGGAAGCAGAGCAAGTGCTAAGACATTGAGTCACTTCTAACTTGGTCAACAAAGTATTTCCAAAATCCGGGTGTGTCTGTGAGATAGCTCAAATAGATAGAGCATTGCCTGGAAAGTGGAGTCCTCATCTCCTTTCAGCTTTATGAGCTAAGTAAATCTTCTTTCTCAGTAAAGTACACCTAACATCACCAATAAAGGGTCTAAATATCTTTCTTAATTGATTGAGACAATTGATGTAAAGAGAGCAATTGTAGTGGGTATAATTGGAAATATTAAAAAGAACTATCTTGGTAGAGGACTTAAAAATAGTTGACTGTTTCAATTAAAATTTGGTGGAACTAACACAAGAATCAACTCCAAATGCTAGATTATGTCAGTCAAACATTTTATTCATATGCTCCTTAATGATTCTCTCAAATGACTGTATACCTTACCTTAAAGATCTTATCCACAGCTTACAGACAAGTTCTTAATTTAGAATTGATTTTACTTATTAACTAACCTTCATGCACAGCTCCATGATGTTTTCTAACTGGGTTCTGAGAAATTTGGGTGCAGTTTCTGCGATGTCAATTAAACTTTTCAGCAAAGCGTCATCATCTTGTTTCTCAATACTTTCAGCTATGACCTAAAAGGATGAAAATGTGCTGGGTTAATAACTTCACAAATACCAATAATTTAATGCCCAAGCTACTCAAAATCATAAGTACTGAAAGGAAAGACTTCACTATTTTAAGTTCTACTATAATTTTTATTGCATACAATACTGTTAGTAAAGAAAATGAGTGAAAGTTAATTCTATCAATAAACAGAGGTCTTTTCATTAATAAAGCAATTCAAAAACAAAAAATATGCAAAAAAACATACCGACTACAATGCTAACTGAAGCCAGGGGTTCCACATGGTACACAATTATTTTCAAACAATTCACCAAGAAAGAGGTACACCTATTCCCTAAAGTCATATAAAAACCCTTGTATGTATCAGCATTGTAGAAACACAATGCAGTTTGTTTCAGATCTATAAGTCAAGCCGTTTCTGAGATAAATAGGGGGATGGACAGAGACATGTACTTTTTATATATATGATATGAATGTCTGGATATATATCTATTATATACACATGTATATATGATACAAAAGCAGAGGCTAAACAAAAAAATGCTCGTCAGAGCAGGCGATTTTTTAGTAAACACCCCAACCATCTCACAAGATAAAAAGTGAGATATCGATCCTAGATATGATGGGTTCGATCCTATTTCCCACATAAATACATTGCGTAGATTTTCAAAAATTCATTTGGGGAATTTTCCGTTAAGGTAGAAGGTTGTAGTTTACAATATCATTAGAAGATACAGATTTCTATAGCATGTTGTAAAGAAGTTTGCCCTAGTGGCTCTAGGTTTGATGCTACGACACATCAAATTTTGCCCATTTACATGGGATGGCTTTTAAATTTGTTGGGGCACTATTCAATAAGCAAAATAATGGTATTTGTGGCTATATTGCCAGGGCAACTTAAATATTACTCCATAAGAAATGTACAGGAAATTCAAAACCTAGTTTACCAAAAGTACTTTCAGATTTGTTTTTGCCTGAGGGATAGTTACTGGAGGAGCTGCTAAGCTGTAATAAGAAATGACATCTACAGCAAATATCCTTGGTTCAAAGCTAGGATGGTTCAAATTTCGCCCATTTACAACACACAGGGTTGTTGTTTAAGAATTTCATTGAGGCACTTTTCTAAAAGTCAGATAGCTGCAATGTTGCACATGATAACATTGGCGACTATTCAATTTATACCACTTCCATAGTGGAATTATATTCCTCTGTTAAGAAAAATACAGGAAAATTGATCATATTGTTAGATTCTTCCCAATATGACTTTGAAACCTTAGGGATAGTCAACAGAAGAACTTCTGAACCATAATATCTAACTTGGCATTGACCTTAATGATACTGGGTTTGATGCTAGGACAGTTCAAATTCTGCCTGTTTAAAGTACCGTATTTTCCGGCGTATAAGACGACTTTCTANAAACAGAACAACATAAAAATGTCATCTTAAAGAAAACAACTGAATAGTAACAAAAGAATGCATCATTGAGAAATTTCAGTCACTGAAACAAATCATTAGATGTTCACTCAAGTAGGGTTCTATAATTTTAATTTAAAAAAATACACTATTTGACAGCTATATGATGCTCTGGCATAATAGATTTATTAACCCTTGTTTCAGTAAGGCACACACAAAGTTTTCAGTCTGTGCAAAAGCATGGCACTGTAAGCACTTAAGTTATAATTCATTTTAGATCTTACATTTACAAAAGTCAAACAGATCTAACACATGAAGGTTGAACTTTCACATATAAGATGCAGGGTGATTTTATGAGCCATAATTTAGAAAAAAAAAAGGTTCATCTTCTATACTGTCAAATACAGTACATACAAAATTCAAATCAACATGATTTATGGACTAAGAGACATGATCCATCAACCTAAAATATTAACTTTGCACTTAAAACATACAAAAGAAACAGGTGACAAACAAAGCCCAGATATATACCTAATATCAGACCAACATGGAAATTAAGGTAAAAATCAAACCAACCAACCACTCTTTTAAGAGAGACAAATAATCATTAAATTAATTTAAATCGTTTAAAACATTAAAATCATTCATAAGACAAAAAATCAGACAGACCTGAATTATATTTGGAAGAAGTGGAGAGAAATGCCTCTGAATATTGGTTTCCTTCTCATGAAGAAGAATAAAAGCAGCTGTGGCACGAACTGCTTGAAACCGCACCTGCAAACAAGAATAATATTTCAGCACTTACCTATAAGTAATTGTTAGCAGAATGAGATAACTTAGTATTACGTTTCTGAAAAACAAACACCTGTAGTGTTATTAGCACTAAAATCAATGTTTTCCGCTTCACAGTCTCAGACCACAAAACTCAATCACAAATTCAGACTTGTTTGATTTTCCAACGGTGTGTCAGTTGAATATAATTATGAATGGTACATCAATAGAACAAATAATGAAAAGGAACAGAAATCCAATGTGGTACTTATCAATAGAGGTATAAGGGAATAGAACACTTTACCAGCAGAACTTCTCATTCGATTCAGAGAAATGACAACATTTAAAAAAAGAGGCTTACAAGCTTATAAAAGTGAAATTGTTTGTATACAGTTTCTTGATTGCTTTTATTATCCTAAGTATATATCTATATTTTTAGATCTTTAATGTCCTATGTATAAAATTATACAATTTGTAATTGGTTGTAACTGTTTGTAGATGCTGTATATAATTATCCCAGTCGTCTTATACGCCGGAAAATACGGTACATGGGGAATATTTTTTCCACTTCCAAAATAGATATACTTGGCCGGTACACAGGATTCATGGCTATGTATCATATTTAAGGTTGACAACTTCACAATGAATGCTTCCATGCCAAGGCAGATCAAATTTTTGTTTCCAAGGAATAGATAGGAAACTATAAATTCATTTCTTTGTTACTTACAAAATTGATTTCAACTTGAAACCTTAGGGTATTATAAAAGACTGAACTCTATAATGTAATAAGTAATAATACTGCTGTGAATGGTCCTTAGTTTGACACCACAACAGTATAGTTTCCTCACAAGGTACTATAGGAAAATGGAATATATTCTTTAAGCCAGAACTTTGCAATACTAAAGGAAGAGAAGTTTAACAACTCTGAAGCATGCAAGCAACTTTTACTCATATCACTTACAACTACTTTTGCACTGACGTAATATTTTGATAAGCACAAATTGGAAGAGCAGGGCAATTTGCATTCCTAATATGGTTTAAAATATTTGCAAACTAACTAATAAGCATATTATTAGACAAAACAGGTGATTTAAAGTTGAGAGATCACTATATGTAATTAGAGAATTAAACAGACAACCAAGTGATCATAGCAAACTCAATGAGGGAAATGCTGGTAATAGTCAAAATAAGCAAGAAAGGGAAGAGATAACGATAGAAATAATTAAATGAAAGTGAGGAAAATAAGAATGCTAAAAATGAGTTGGATT
Organism: Ladona fulva; assembly: GCA_000376725.2. Lineage (NCBI taxonomy): Eukaryota > Metazoa > Arthropoda > Insecta > Odonata > Libellulidae > Ladona > Ladona fulva. The sequence continues at coordinate 952,216 of KZ309125.1, read as the reverse complement.
AGAAGTACGAATTCAAAATCTAGGTAGAGGATTGGAAACTAGCAGTACCCAGAATGAAACTTACAAATGATTGGATCAAAACAAAAGACAAATGAGTAAACAATACAATGAAATTTAAGAATTAGGTAAAAACTCAGGGAGAAGCTAAAAATGATGGTGGAAAGCTATGGATTACCTTGAATGGAGCAGAGAGATGCGCTCTATAGATTTAAAATACCCATTACCTCGAGTATTGAGATGTGGATGTAGACAAAGGTGAGGGAGTGAGAACGGATGGCATAAGTCACTAACAAAAGAGGATGATTATAGAGCCAAGAACATATTTCATCAATGGATGAATGGCAATAAATACACACTTTTCCAAAATATTGTGGTTGAAATTCTGTGTGTATACTACTTTTTTATTAAAACTCAATCCATCAAAATTCATTTTTCTTATATATTTGCTCTTTCTTCAGTATTGCAGATTTTAAATGCTATATGGACTCTATACTCTCTAAATATTGATAGACTTAATCATCGATTCAAATAAAAGTTATCTTATCTGAAGTTATCTCCTACTACAGTTATTTAAATACTACTTTCCTGAGAAATCACTTTCAATTAGTTCAAGAAATTTCAAAGTTAACAATAGTTCAAGTCATCTTGAGGGGGAAAGTTAAACATAAGAAAATATTTTGAATCTCGAGAAGTTGAGAAATCACATCCTCTCACAACAAACAGAACAACATAAAAATGTCATCTTAAAGAAAACAACTGAATAGTAACAAAAGAATGCATCATTGAGAAATTTCAGTCACTGAAACAAATCATTAGATGTTCACTCAAGTAGGGTTCTATAATTTTAATTTAAAAAAATACACTATTTGACAGCTATATGATGCTCTGGCATAATAGATTTATTAACCCTTGTTTCAGTAAGGCACACACAAAGTTTTCAGTCTGTGCAAAAGCATGGCACTGTAAGCACTTAAGTTATAATTCATTTTAGATCTTACATTTACAAAAGTCAAACAGATCTAACACATGAAGGTTGAACTTTCACATATAAGATGCAGGGTGATTTTATGAGCCATAATTTAGAAAAAAAAAAGGTTCATCTTCTATACTGTCAAATACAGTACATAAAAAATTCAAATCAACATGATTTATGGACTAAGAGACATGATCCATCAACCTAAAATATTAACTTTGCACTTAAAACATACAAAAGAAACAGGTGACAAACAAAGCCCAGATATATACCTAATATCAGACCAACATGGAAATTAAGGTAAAAATCAAACCAACCAACCACTCTTTTAAGAGAGACAAATAATCATTAAATTAATTTAAATCGTTTAAAACATTAAAATCATTCATAAGACAAAAAATCAGACAGACCTGAATTATATTTGGAAGAAGTGGAGAGAAATGCCTCTGAATATTGGTTTCCTTCTCATGAAGAAGAATAAAAGCAGCTGTGGCACGAACTGCTTGAAACCGCACCTGCAAACAAGAATAATATTTCAGCACTTACCTATAAGTAATTGTTAGCAGAATGAGATAACTTAGTATTACGTTTCTGAAAAACAAACACCTGTAGTGTTATTAGCACTAAAATCAATGTTTTCCGCTTCACAGTCTCAGACCACAAAACTCAATCACAAATTCAGACTTGTTTGATTTTCCAACGGTGTGTCAGTTGAATATAATTATGAATGGTACATCAATAGAACAAATAATGAAAAGGAACAGAAATCCAATGTGGTACTTATCAATAGAGGTATAAGGGAATAGAACACTTTACCAGCAGAACTTCTCATTCGATTCAGAGAAATGACAACATTTAAAAAAAGAGGCTTACAAGCTTATAAAAGTGAAATTGTTTGTATACAGTTTCTTGATTGCTTTTATTATCCTAAGTATATATCTATATTTTTAGATCTTTAATGTCCTATGTATAAAATTATACAATTTGTAATTGGTTGTAACTGTTTGTAGATGCTGTATATAATTATCATACAAAAGATTTGTATTGTCCACAAGAGGTTTATAAACCTTGAAAGGCAACTTGATATTTTATTGAAACAGTTCTATTATCTAGTCCTATTAAATATAATTAGGCATTAAAATTATGAAGCACAGATGATAACATAAGCACCCTAACATTATTAATTATAATTAATGTCAACGAAAGACCAAGAATTAAGTCTACAGAGAGAAAAAAAAAACAACTTTTCACAAAAATAAAATTGTATTTTACAAAATGTTAAACACAAATATTTGACAGAATCTTTAGCTTTAATTATAGATTAAGAAACAACAACAATGAATCCACTGTAATTACCTCGTAATTTGCTTGGTCAAGTAAAGACTGTTGCAGCATTTGCTTGATTAAATCAAGGTAGTTGCTCTGTTGGTTCCCAAAAACCACAGGTGCAGCTCTGCAATACAAATTAAAATGTTACCTAACACTGAGGTGAAGTCATCAACCCATTAGAACAGATAGAAAATGTTATTTGTGAAGATTCAACAACTAGTCTCAATTAAAACGTATTCAATAAGATATTTAATTATACTATATTTTCGTTAAATAGATACCATGCACTCTACAATAACAACAATTAAAGATTTGGCAGCAGGAGATTTATACTTTAATTATTATAAAATGTTTTCTACCTTAAAAATTAACTTAGTGACAAATTGAATAAATCTAAACTTAGCGAAAAAATATGATTTTTCAATTTCAGAAGCTCTCCACAAAAAAAATAAGTAATCTCTTAGAGCTCAATTACTCTTCTTGTGATTTTTAAGTTTAAAAAGTACACAACTGCCACAATTGAAAATAACATTATATTCTGAGGATAAAAATCATGAAGCAAAAACATTCTACAAAGCAACAAACTTAACCTCCTACACAGGCAATGATAGCAAATAAGTAATGATATTTATTAAGTTTCCTAATAATTACCTCACAAGAAATTCTTAAAACTACAAAGATACAATTAAGTGAAAAAGCAGCACAGCCAAAAAAAAAAGAAAATGAAGTTACACCAAACATACATGCAATACATTTACAATGTTACAATTACATTTTTACTATATTTACACATCCCTTTCTGAATGTTCTTTCATTTTCTACTTTTTGAATCTATTCTGGAAGACTACTAAGTAATTTAGGTTAAGTAACCAATCATTATTGGATTTCTTGATAATGTTGTTTTGAACATAAGTATTCTTAGATTGAAAGTTTGTCTAGTGAAATATGGATGATAGTCACTATTATCTCTTTACCTAAGCAGTCTGGTACTATTTTATGCACTAATTGTAATACTCGTTAACAAATTCTTTCCTCCATTTTCATCCACTGAAGGGCATTTAGCACGAATTTAATTTGGGGTGTATTTTCCACAATAACTCTCACTGCCTTATTTTGCAACATTTGTAGTTTGTTCATATCATTATTACAGACATTATCAAAGAACTAATGTGCAATAATCAAAATGGAGAGAAATGATTGCCTTCTATGTGATGATCTATACAATTGATGATGACTGAATCCTATTTTAAATGTAAAGAGGAAGTGGAAAATACGAAAAATTCTTACGTGAACATTCGCAGGGCACTTTCCTTGAGGACAGGAACAGGAGAATTGGCACACTGAAACAGAAACCTTAAAAATTCAGGCCATTGGTTGTTACCATCGTCGTCTATGAGGCATCGAGCCACTTCTGCTGCAACATCACACACTTTGCGGCGCAGCGCATCTGGCTGCTCCCTCTGCACCGCCATCAGAACCTGCTCCTTGAGTTGACATTGAGCCTCTGGAGGCAGCTGCAGAATCAAATTGTAACGGTGGTTATCTGGGGCAGTATTTCCCAACTAATGGGACATATCACACTAGCGACACTTTAACTACATCCCATGGGGTGTTTCGGTCCCACAACCATTTTATTCACAATGTTTTGGTGCTGCAATGATTTAGTACTTATCGGCAATAAATTGGTTGTTGAACATGGCTGAGATTTGTCATATTTGTTATTTATGTAAGTAATTGTGATTGCAGTAATTTTGGTAGTATAACAATACTACAATCATATATATAAAAAGCAAATGTCTGTCCGTCCCCCTATTTATCTCAGAATCGGCTTGACTTAGAGGTCTGAAACAAACTGCATTGTGTTTCTACGATGCTGAAACCCCCAGGAAAACTATTTCCATCTCTGTAAAGACCTGGGTTCGAATCCAGAAGCACAAAATATGTTTCCATAAGAGATGTACGTAAATTGCATTTCAATACTTGCAAAGGTCATTTCTTTTATAAAATTAAATTAGAAACAATGGTCCTACGAAACTGAGACAAGTGTCACGAGAAAGGAAAATAAGCACAGAATCTTATTTTAGTCGTGAATCATTCATATAAATTCGAATTTGCGAGAACTTTGATTAAATAGACGTAAAATTCGTAAAACCTTCTGGAAATAAACAGCCGATCCCTTTGATGACTAAGGCCATTGTTGAATGTTGATTTCATACATTATCCGATATAAATGCACGGGGATAATCAGTTAGTATAGTTTCCCATAAGAAATATATACGTAAAATAGATTTTCGTTACCTGCAGAGGTTGTTTCTTTTACTAAATTAAATTAGAAATAATGGTCCTACAAAATCAAGAGAAGTATCTAAAGAAAGGAAAATGATCATAGATTCTTATTTTAGTCGTGAAACATTGGTACAGATCCGAAATTTCGAAGATTTTGATAAGACACTGAAATTTCGTAAAATATTTGGGAAATAAACAACCGATCCCTTTGATGACTAAGGCCATTGTTGAATGTTGATTTCATTAATTATCCCATATAAGTGCACGGGGATAATCAGTTCTTATAACTTTTATGAGAAATTTACGTAAAACAAGACTTTCACCACTTGAAAACAGTAGAATAAATATTATAAATAATGTTAAGAAATATATTGAGTTATTATGATCTTACCGCAGAACGTTTTTGTGCTTAGGACTAGATATATACGACAATAGATATATTTTTAAACTAAATCAAGTCCCGTCATGCTTGATGGGGGTGTTTACTAGTAATAGTATAATCACCTACAGGTCCGATTCACCCCCACTACCCTAATCTTAAGGTAACAGTCATGAGATTTATAGCAAATGTCAGCATCCTCAATCTGCCTACCCTACATCTCTTCTCCCAAGGATTTTGATATGAAATTAAACCTTTTAGGATCATAAATTTATTACTGTCAATTTCTATGCTTAATTACAGTCTCGTTATCTAGATTACAATTTACATTAGTGACCTATTTTGATTTCTTTCATCGATTTCTATCCCTGAAAAACCACTAAATTATTTTGGGATGTGTAGTCATAAAAGACTCAATATTAAACATAAACACTTTTGCCATACTTTTACGCCAGGAGAACTTTTTCTCCCCTATTGCACACTCCAATTCCAGTAGTGCATACTTCAATTTTTCTTTAACGAAAGATTTAGTAATACCAAAATTACTGCATAATATCCAGCAATAACAATTAAATATGACAAATCTCAGCCTCACCAAACAACCAATTTATCATGGGTAGTTAATAAATCATTGTAGCACCACATTGCCATGGACCACAACAACAGTTGTCTAGTACACTTTCTCATTCTAAACATACTTCGTCAAGCTAAGAGAAGAATGGTGACCAGTTTGCAATCAAACCCAACATACAATCCCATATTGAACCCTTTCTGGTATTTTTTGTTGGTTATGGGTCCTGAACTCAAACCTGCATCTTTAATTGACAAAAACTGGTGGAGTTCAATTGGAAAATTGAATGAGGGAAATTTGCTGGGACTCACCAAACACTACTAAACTGGTGCACTACCAAACACACACGTGGAATTTCCTGCCTAAGGCAGGGCAGATAGGCACTTTACCAAAGGTTAAATTTAAAATGGAGTTTCATTATATTTGTAGCAATGTATTTAACTAAAAATAGTTCAACAATGACATCATTTACTTTAACAACCAATTTTCTAAATGAAATAGAACAAAAAACTGGAGGATGAGCTAAATTCTTATTTAATGATTAGAGAAGCAGTGCAACTGAAGGAATAAATTATGACATCTGCTTGAAGAGTCTCTGTACTGACACAAAGTCTAAGATTTAAAACCATCAAGAAGCATTTGAGGGTGTGACCAGAATAGTTTGAAGTATGACATTTATAAATATGAAGAGATTAACATTTCACCTTCAATAACCCTTGATAATGTTTCATGGAACACATCAATGCTACGTGACACCAGTCATCTTGTAAATCCCTTTTGAATGCTGATCATGACCATTTTCAGTTACTTTATTTCCATTTGCCTTTAACTATTACTACAAAACATTTTCTCTCAGGAGTGAAATGACTTCTACCTGCATTTAGCAATAATGCTAACGATACCATATCGATTAAGAAAGGGTAAATATAAAGTAAGCCTTCACAGAGTCAGGCGAGATATGGTGGAATTCCATCATGTAGAAAGAGAAGACAGGATGGGGTGATTTCCACAAGATATTTTGTGGAAATCACCAAGTCTTTTTCTTTATTTCATAAAGTAAGCCATCAATTTCTCACTTTCAATCCAAATAAGAGCACAATGAGTAGCAACATGGGTTTGGCTAATATTAAAAAATGTTGAGTTTGATTCATCATGATGGACCTTTCCAACCCCATGTATTTAGTTGAACTGAAGCTGTTTAAATGAAGAAATGAAAGAGATAAAGTCTACCATAGTCAGGAATAACCTGGGTCCCCCACTTTCCGGACAGGTACTCTCACCTCTAAGCTACCATGACAGAACAATTTCTCCTTCAATTTCTTGGGCTATGATGGTACTCTGTGTGCCACGGGGGATCCATCAAAGATGGCACCACCCCTTTGCACATGCCGGACATCAAGGATGCCACCACACCATCACAGTTACTCCCAGTATGCCAGAAAGCAGTTTAGCATACTGAATCAAGATTAGAGGCAAACTAATCCATGAGTTTGTGGTTCTACTTAAGGGTTAATTGAAAAGAAAATATGGAATAGAATGTCTAAGTTTTTTCAAGAAAAACTACATTTAAATAAAAGAAAAAACATCTTGCTTAACCAAACAAAGTTGAAGAGAAATCTGAGCATTAGCTAACTGTAGAACAGGGATGAACAGCATTTAAGCCAAATAACTTGTTTCTAGATCTCTAAACCAACCATCCCTACATTTATTTTCAATTTTCAGGGCAAAAGACAGTCATTTCTTCATCCAGTCACTTTTGCATTATTTTCAGACACAAATCGAACTGCTAAGTTTGGTTTCTGTTTCAGATAGTTGTGCGCATGCTTCTTGAACGCAACCAAACTGGATGAATGGACAAACAAGTTCAAAAGGGTATACAACTGGATTTGATTGGTATGGTGCTTAGTGAGGAGTTATGAACTCTAAATCTTATTATTAAATTAGAGCATAATCCATAACTGACGTCAACAATTCGCATATAATGAATAATAAATAACACAAAAAGTGAAGATATACATAACCTTTTCTCTTAATTTCTCTGATCTTCCAAGGATAAACAACAAATTTCCACTAGGAATTACTCAAAAACTGGTAGTTAGCCATTAAAGAGTAGAAAAAATATTCCTACTAATATATCCAAGTAGTGAGTAAAGGAAAATATCAAACAAATACATCAGTGAATACTAGATGATTGACTAATACTTGAAAATACAGAAATGTATACTAACAGCAGCTCATTGGGAGATGTCTATGAAGTTACTATAGGCAAATAATCATCACATCCACTTTGAAGTGAATTAAGGATTTTGTAACATTTATAGAATATACCTTAAATTGTTTGCAAATTTCACAATGGAAGTACATGAGAACACAAAAAACTCTAGAGTAGGATAATTATATAATTAGTTAATAATACTCAGGACACTACTGTGTGACAATGAAGAAGAATGTCACTGCTAAGTCATAATTAAAGAAATATCTGTTCCGTACGATGTTCAACTTGAGAAGGGTAACACTATCTAACAAATGTCAACTTCAATTCTCAAAGAAAAACTTCCCAAACAGGTAAGTGTAAGTACAAATCGAAAAGCACTTTATAAGTAACTGTAACTGATTGAGATGTCAGTTTGGCAAGTTTTTGCAGAATGATGATGATAAAGTAAACTAAAATAACTTTCAATTTCCATCCCTCAGATATCGCGAGGCAGAATTATCTGCTGTCATTTCAGCAATTTATAGAATTTAGATCATTTTTGCAAAAGATTGACACATTGATGTCATTAAAAACATAAGAAAATGTTAGAAATGTTCATACAAAACATCTGATTCTAATGAAAAAATTACGCTACTAAATTAAATTACAGAACCATATATGTACTATTGATCCTAAAAATAATACAGGAAACATAGTGGCTCCAAATAAATAGAAATGAAAGTTATGTTAGCAATGGGACAGAGTAGCAGTACTGGTGAGTCAGTGATGGAACAAAAATAATGAAAAATAATATGTTGATAACTTTCACCACACACCAACGATATCATTATAAATGAACTTAACGTTCCAATAATTTTTTACTCTGATCATCCACTTAAATAATCGAACTCAAGGCAAGTTAACATTTAAACCTCCAAAGGCTCGGCAGACAACAACTGCTGTCTCAGAACACATTCATTAGCAGCAAAGCTAATTAGTACAGAAGCAGAACTTTAAGAACGTCTTGGACTAGAGATTCTTAAATTTACGGAAATATTTCCGGTATTCATGGAACCCTTCACTATTACATCACAATTCGCGATGGATACATAACAATCGGTTACACTAAAAATTCATTCGCTAAATAATTCGAACAAATTGATGTAAAATGCATAATACATCGGAAACAATTATATCAGTAATGTAAGTTACTATATTCACGTTATATTACTTCAATGTTACAAGTCCAATGCAAGTCGATCCTAAGAAAAGAAACTCTGTGAAAGAAAACGGATATAAACAATTATGTTCCTCATCGGCGAGAGCTGGATGTTTCCACTCACCATCCAATAGGTTAACCACGCAGTGTTATGTTAACAGTAGTTAACGATAAGTTTATAGAGTTCATGTACATAATATCTAGAACATCACCCACAGCCCTATATTTTACATGCAAGATAAATCATAGAGGGCTTTTTTCATACGTACTTTTGGGTAAAACTCAGTGAATTCCGCAGAAAATAGCCGGCGAAGCAGGACTGCAGCCATCTGCCGTAGGTCTTCTCCAAGAGCATCATTGTGAATTGAGGTGATTAAATAAGTTACCTTGGATTCGACTGGCAGCCCATTATACGCTTCCTATAGAAGAAACAGCCAATTACACAATCTGAAGTAAGACTCAATGTACATTTCTATAGATCAGCAATTCATAAACAATGTAAACTAACTGATAATCTTGTTGAAAGTGGTGCCAAGAACCCGATAGTAAAAATTATATCTTCCACGAACACAACTGACAGAATGAAAATAAAGTCAATCGAAATAATTTAACCCCAAAATGGCGTTTGAGCTATTTTATAGACCAGTGATAAATTCCTACTTCCATAACAGTGAAATCAATCGAGTTGAAAACCATTAGAAAGTCCGGTCAATGGCAATCAAGAGAAAAAATTGAAATTTTCGGAAAAATATTTTCTCGAGGGCATGCGGTCGAGCCGTCAGATCTGCGCGGGCGATTGCCAACGTGTACGGCACTCGTGATATAACGAACCATTAAGTCATTTACAAGTTACATGCAAAAATTTGATATGTAATCGAAGCAGCAAGAATGTAAATTCAATATTCACCTCAGCTTGAGTCCTAGAATCATTATCTGTGCTCAGCAAAGTTCCTAAAAGCTGCTGGAACTGTTCCTGATCAGCCGCCATCTTTCTTCGGAGTGGCCGGAAGAAGGCAGGTGTGCGTCATGTGTTTCCCGCGTATTTTGCCCCTTTCAGACGATGTCGCGAGGTGGGGAAATCCTGTACTATTTATTAGCAGAACTTCGCAGAAGTGTACCTTATACTCGTTAGGAGCGCTGTGAAATACATAACAGGAGGGCCTTTCGAATCTTTCTAAGCACTATGTTGTGCATATATTCATCTTATGTCGTTTATCTATGTCAAAAGGAAAGAAATTCAATATTCTTCACCTTTTACTGTGCTCTTCCACCTCATTGAAAGGGTCAAACATTTCCTAACTCCCAGAGAGCGAAGCTGGTTTAAGCTATGCTTCATACAGTCCTGCAAGTCAGAAAAGAAAAAGGTTATGATCACCTACAAATTACTCCTTATGTGGCAGGGAGCCAAGACTTATAGCATTATAATTTATAATGAGGACTTGAGAGAAGCAGTGAGATATGTGAAGATGAATATGAAGAGTGTCATTGTATGTATAAGCTAGCACTTATAGCTGTTGCCCTGTAAGTATGTGACCAAATGTGCAGAAGTTAGGGAAAGAAGAAAGTGGAAAGGGTAAGTAAGGGGAGCCAAAGTACTAAGCTATAGTCAGGATTCACAGACTTAAGTTGATCCCCCTCAGCTCTATCAACTCCCCTATTTCTACATTATAGGGAAAAAGATGGACCTTTGGATGAAAAACAGGGAAATAGTCATGTGCATCCTTGGAGCAAAACACTTATACCAATCTTGGGTACATGATTTGCTGAGTCCCAATATCCTTTCTATCAATATAATACTGTTTTTCTCACTAAAATAAAAAATAAAACAGACAAAAAATTATTAAGTAATAATACTTGGATAATTACAGTATTGATAGCAAGAGGTAGGAATACATAGAATTAATTTTACTAAAGTAATATGATAAGTAGTTTTGTCTAATAATATAAGTAAGGAAATGAAGATAAAGGGTGAAGTACACTGTTAGATTATATAATCTGCTAATGTTAAAATTTTTCATAGTGTCTGACTTGCACATGTGCACTATCGTTTGTATTTTGTTCTGTGGAGCTCTAGTAAGAGAAATAAAAATCTTCCTCGTTGACTACTATGTGTGATGCACGTTATTAAGATACCAGGATTTATATCTCTAAGCATCTGGTAAAATACTTAGACTACAACAAAATAACCACATATACCTATAATATAGTATTCATTGTGGTTGTTTAAGCAATCCGTGCCTTGATAACAATGAATTATATTAAGTATATGACCACATATAAAAGTTATAATAAAATCTACAGAGGTGGCCGTGATATTGTGGAAATTCATGATATTACACAGATACATACTTTTTCTACAGCAATATTTGTACCTATTGCTGTGGAAAAAGTACATATCTGTGCAATAAAAGTTATAATAATAGCAAAATGGGAAAAGTGATCACTATGCAGTGTTAGATGAATTTGAGCTTTCAACACAGGAACTTATTTTTTTTAAGGAAACTTCGACTTGATTTATTTAGTGGGAAAATAAAATTCACTACGTAAAATTCCACAGGAGTATATTTAAAAAAACATGACCGGTTTCGAACAAGGTTAGTTCATCATCAGGTGAAAAGTTCCAACTAGTTCCACATAGTTAAGGCTTCTACCATAGATTATATTGATTTATTTAATTATTTAACAAGCCAAGAGTCCATTTTAGAATATAATATAATCACAAGATACAAAAATACAATATATAAACAGTGATATCACNTAGGGCAATTTTATTTCAACCAACATATTGTAAATGTTAACGTAATCAAATAATTCCATTCAAAATACAAGAGTAATTATCATAAATATTACAGTAGTGAAAAAACATTCTCGTCAACATAATAACAATTTTGAAATGCACATTATCAATGCATTTATCACAGAATAAATGTCTAAAATGCGTGTTATCTATACATTATCACAGTGGAGAGATTTTTAAAATGCGTGTTATCTGGTAGGTGCATGTTATTTACCAGAAAATGTGGTACAAGGAGGAACATTGAAATTTACTGTTTGCAAAATATAGGGACAATCAATGACAGAATGGACTAACCTATAAAAAAATAAAAGTTCATGAAGGTGTCTGTGTTGTTGAAGTGTTGGAAGACCTAATTGATACTTCATGTCAGAATGGGGAAAACTATCAGAAGGGTAATGTAGTATGACAGTAACCAAATGGATGAACTTTCTTTGGATATTTTCAAGTTTAGCTTGATATGTTGCCTGGCGTGAGGACCATATATGTGAAGCATATTCCAAGGAGGACCATACAAGAGAATAATACAGATGCTTATATGGGATAAAAGTATTTTTAGTCTGATTAGTGAAAGATGTTATTATTTATGATTTGAGTGACATGTCTACAAAATCTCTTTCATGAATCATAACTGAGGATGCATTTAAATTGAAATAATAGTATAATATATGTTCAGCATTTGGACTACTGCAATTTGTAATCAGTGGCAAATTAACAAATGCAAAAAAAACAGGACTATTCTACCAAATCAAAGCCCCACCAAGAGACAATTCAACTTAAAAAATGAAAAAGCTCCTTATTTTGGGCTTCATTAACCATGAGGTCCTCAGCTAGCACCTAATACCCTTACAGCAAATCCCTGGAGTAATTTAATACTCTTTTGCAAGGGTCAACAGAAATGAAGGATCTGCACTGAACAGAAGGTTGCTCAGAAAAGAATGGCCATTTTAGCCAATATCAAACACATTTCCTAAAATATTTTGAATTGCTAGTCACATATCAGAGTATCACCTCCAATAAACTTCTAAAAGTACATGAAAAATAGAACTCAATTTAATCTTACAAGTTTAGTGACAACGCAATTTTTCATTTAATGAAAAATTACTATAATTATAATCTTTTCTTGCTCTCATTTCAGTAAGACCCAAAAGTTATTGTACATTACAGAGAATGGTAATCATATAAAATATGCTATGCATAGGATGCTTTGCATATTTTACCTTAATAACTCAATCCCAAGCACTACCACTGTCACAACTTTTATATAATTATCACATAAATCTTTTATGGAATTGTTTTTAGGAAATAAGTTTTCCTCCACACATTTCTTCCATTCTTTTACTCAGGGGGATAAAATGACAACACATTCTGCAAGCAAATAGTCTTGTTCAGTTTTATTACAAATAACCACTTGGTGAAATCTCCATCATTATAAAATAACTAAGTAATTCACAATACACAACACCCAATATCAATTCTTTTCCTTAGCCAATGATTATGATTCAAACTTCAGTAAATACCCAGTTTACATACTTCATGCTTTCTTCAAAACCTATGAAGCAAGCAGCATTAGCAGCAAATGCTCTGATGAATGTCGGTGAACTTCCTCTATACAATCCCTTGAGTCCTTCCTTCTTCATCAGCTCTAAGTAGACATCACGAATTCCTCTTGAGTAAGTCCCATCTGAAGATGTTTGCAACCTGCTCTTCAAAACATCAAAGGGCATTGCTACTAGCCAGCTGCATATCCCAGCTGTTCCTCCAGCCATTATAGTTCGCAATAGTCTAGTCTGTGGCATCTCTTGATCAGCTTGCTTTAACAATCCTTGTAGCAACTCGTAAGTCATGAAATATACCCCATTACCTGGTATATCTCTGAGCAAAGTAGCACATGTACCTTTATACAAGTTACTGATTCCACCTTCTTTGTATAACTTTCTGAAGCAGTCAATGGAGCCATTATATATGTGTGGCCCTTCACTGCCTTGCTGCAACTGCAGCAGACATTTTACTCTATCACCAGGCACCACTAAGACAGATGTTAGAAGACCAGAAAAAGCACCAGCAAGAAATAGTTCGGATGAAATATGCTTATGGTCAGCAGACTTCCTTTGAATGTTCTTTCCCAATCTATAGCCAAAGAAACTTATAGCATAAACAGGAGAAACAATTAATAATGGGGTTGCCATTCCTTTGTATAAGCCTTTGGCACCATTCTGCAGAATTATCTTTTTTGCACAGTCCCAGGTGCCTCTATACAAAGGAGCTTCTCCAGGATTTGGTACAGGCATGCATTGCAAACGTACCTTAATAGTATCTAAAGGATGCCCAGTAACAACTGAGCACATGCCCCCAAATCCACCAGAAAACAAATGTTTGAAGGGAATTGCTTCATCATTTGACATTTTCTACTTGTCATATATACACTGTTTACATGCTAATATAATAATTTTCATAGCAGCAAATACTGATAAATTACATTTGGCATGCTTCAGTCAGTAAATCTCTGCTCTTGTACTCACTAAAATTGAAAAGAAAAAGAGCTTTAAAAGTGCTGTGTAGTATCTGGAGTTGATGACTAACTTGATGAAAACAAAATAGATAACATAAAGTACATGTCAGGTGACCGAAAAAGTTCAGATGTTTTTAGGCCTGTTTCTTTATTTTTGTTGCAATTGTTATTTTTGTTGCTATGTTGTTGCTATGTTATTGTTTATTTATTATTTAGTATAGATGTGTGTCAGTTGATTAGAGCATGTTGTTGCTGCATCGTCTTCTTTTGTGTGAATTCTATTTAAAATATTTTTTATATTTTATTCTATTTATTTTCTCTTTAAAATGGCAATAGAACCAAGTGAGTATTGAGTATGTTTGCTTTAAGAGTTCAATCTTGGGTGGAAAGCTGCTGAAGCTCGTTGTAAGATATGCAGAGCATTTGGAGAAGATGCACTGAAAGCAGAATTGCTAAGACGTGATCTAAGAAATATTCCTCTGACAATGAGTCATTCAAAGATTCATCACCTTCAGAAAGACCAATAGGAATGTATGATGAAAAATTGCAAAAAATTTTAAAATGTCACATAAAGAACCTTCCGCTATCTTTTAAGTAAATTATGAAAAAAAATCTTACGCCAACATCAATTGGGGAAGTTTAGCAATAAATTAGAATAGATTACCTACAAACTAAAAATGATACCAAGCTTCAAAGATTGCCATTTTGTTCAACCATATTTCATACTGAATAAAAGCACACATTTTTGATAATTTACATACTTTTGATGAAATAGGGTTCTGATGATTAAGTGGAGGTTATACTCTGGACACTCTGAGAGACATGTTCCTATTTCGATATTGAGAATCATATTCATTGAACTTAAATTCTTTTTATTGCATGTGAGGACTACTTCACTAATTCCTTTCTAAGAATCATATAAATAACTTGAAGAAAAATAAATAATGGCCATGGAGATCTGACCCGCACAGCATTTTTCATTCATATATATGTCCTGCCTGTCAAAACATTTGGAGACATCTGCTCTATGTTAGGATGAGCGAACTTAATTTGGTTATAATTGAATGATCCAGAATCATACACTTCAAAGAAACTGCTACAACCACCAAAGAATATAATTTATCTATGAACTACTGCTGGTATTTTGCACTACAAGTTTCTTAATAGAGGCCATACAATTACAGCTGAGATCTACTCTGCACAACTTGAACATATAAACATTGCATTACATAACAAAAAGCCAAGGCTGGTTAATCAGAATAGAGTTGAATACTTGTCAGATAATGCAAGACCTCAAACTGCAAGATTGACTCAAAAAATATGTCTTAGAATGGGAAGTTCTACCTCACTCTCTATTTACACTAACACTTCACCATCCTATTATTTAAATTTATACATTTATCAAAAAATGTCTGCATTTTTTTATTTTTAACATTTAAACAACACTGGCTTTCTTGGTAACCTGTTACATACAAATATATTTTAAAAAAATGCTACTCCCTTATGAGGCAAGCAAGCTACCGGTATCCTTGATTCACAATGTACTTTCATGTCCCTACATCTTTGGTTGTGCCACACTCATCCAAATCTATCTTTAAATATATTCATTTTCTTTTATGTAAACTGTCAATCTGTATTTACCATTGATAATGTTCTATTTCCTCCATATCGTCATTTAATTGTATTTTAATTGTTAATAACCTTTTGTTTTTATTTAATTTTGAAGGAGGAGAGGGATGTTGTGGTTTTCCCAGATCTGTGACTGCTGCTACATTGTATAATCATGATTTACAATGTACCTTTTTTGTGTATTAAAGAGGAAGCAAAAACTGCCACTAAGGATCTGGCAGGCAGTTTTACTTCCAGCTTCAAACAGGAAAGATGTGCAATTACTACAGTCCTTTTTGTCACCTACTGAAACATATACTCATATTCAAATAATCTTATTTCCTAATCTTGCTATTGCTGTCAAGTGAAAGACAAAACGGAAAAATTCTTTTAGCTCACTCAGTGAATTAATTCTCATTCTCAACAATTTCAAAGTTTAACTACCTATAAGCAGGGAATGTGTGATTAAAAAGTGGTCTAATTGTTTCACCTGTGGCCTTTCTTATGCCACCAAATGCTAAATGTGGTCTTCCAATGGATAAAGGTCCTCACCCATAGTCCAAGACATAATTATGAAATCAAGCCTAGGAAACTTCATCCATGTTTTTAAGCAAGTCATCTATTTCCCATGTAGACTAACACCTGAAGTCTGGCTATAATACTGTAAACATTTTTCCTTTTTACCAAAAAAGGACATAAATTTCCAAATACTATGGAATCCTTTCTTGTTACATTTCACAAATTTCATTTTAAGAGTAATCACCTTTTCTATTCATTACCCATTTTCTCCTATCATTCTCTGACAGCACTTTTGCACTCACCCATTCAAAATCCTCCCTTTCCCTTTCCTCTTTTCATTCCTTCCCTTCCACTCTTTTTCCTTTCCTCTAGGCATACTGCATCATCTCCAGATGTAATATTTGCTTCTACATTTTTGCTACAATGTTAATGTTGATATCATACAAGTATATCCAAAACTATCTCATTTTGTGCAAAATAATAATCTATTATTTGAGAATGCATATGTGGGATGTGTACAGTAATCTTGTTTAAAGATGCCTTTATTTTGAAATGCGTGGATTTTACAAATACATAATAAAATTGGTGAAAGGCCACACAGGCTCATACTATATGGCAGAGAAAGAAAATCTGTCAAAACTTCTATTCACTTGGAAAGAAACTTTTTAATTTTTTCAATGAATATTTAACCACTTAAATTGACAGCGAAAACTTCACAAAATCAACTTTCTGATCAGACCAGTGGAGGCTGCTATATCCTCTGCAACATATTAGCTTGCTTTTAAAGTAAATAGTATGATTCATAACTTAATGCAATTCCATCTGAAATTTGGCATAAGGAATTCAATCACACAACCTTTGCCTTCGTTAAAACTCTGGGTGAAGCCTCTCTTGTTTTCTTTGGTGCTAAAAATCTTAAGGAATAACAAGTGTGAAAAATAGCGACGTGACTGGGACTTGAACCCAGGTCTCCCACTTGCTGGGCAGGTATTGTTATTCCTTGGGATTTAGCCGCATAATTTCAATGTACAAAATTTAACACCTTTACCTCAATCCTTGCTAAAAATCTTTTTCCTTTTGTCTCTGTAAAGAGTACTTTCAGTATCTTAAAACAGGCATCAACAACCTTTTGCTTGAGGCATACCAAATCCAGCTTCTCCCACACATGTGTGTGTGTGCCATTAAAAATTGATCTTCATGCTAAGTCTGGTATACATGACATAGGTTGCAACCTCTGTCATAAGAGATTTGTTTTATTCAAGCAGAGAGGTCCTTAACTTTGTCAAATGTTTCAGAGTTAGCCTATCACTATTATCATTACATCAACATTAATTGTGGTTTTGTGTGTTATACACACATCTTCTCTAGAAAAGATCATAATGTTAAATCAATGATTGAAAAACGTTTAGAGGAAAGAATTATGGATAACTCAAGATGAGAAAGTGGGGTGTCCTTGAGTATCGGTATCAAAAATATTGATGATTGATATAACATGAATAATTAGAGAATGCTAAATTGATGTATGATGTAAATGTTATAGTCTAATAAATTAAAATTAATCATATAAAATAATTAATTAATATTTATACGGGATATAAGTATTTAATTCTTTCACTTTGCCAAGCATCATTATTTTAATTCACCTATTTTCCCTCTCAGCTCATATTTTCATTATCTATCTTCCAACATGCCCTTCATTTTATATTTCTTCTTTGTGAGCAGCATCCATTGCATGGTGAACTACAAGTCATAGCATATTTGTTTGCCTATCAGTCACAGAGGTACACATTTCATCTGCAACATACACAGGTTGAGTCTTGAAGAGATATTAGAAAAGGCATAAAATGTTCCTCACACACAGGCCCATAAAAAGTACGATTATCAAGTACATCAAATACCTCAACTTTTTCTAATTATGATTATAATAATTGTTGGAATGCTAATCTAAAGCATGTATTGAAAAGTGTGAGTTTCGCTTTTCATTTGTCTTGTGACCCACTGCATCGCACTGCATGATGGGATGTTTCCTTTCTTGTTGTGGTTTTCAGGTTGTGTTCTTGGTCTAGAATAAAGTATGGCCTCTGAATGTGTTGCATTCATGTTTTAAGTAGAATCCAAGAACATCCCAACAGGTTATGGGCCCAAGATTGCTACAACAAGCATCATTGCTAATAAAATCTAAATGGTCAGGCGTAACTTTGTGGAAAGCCATGGTAGTTGAAAAAAGAAGAGAAAGACTTTGTTGATTATCCACAGTATATTTTTAACATGACCAGTTTCGCTACCGAAGTAGCATCATCAGGTACAGAAGTATCATAGGACAGGGTTTAAATAGCAAGGAGGGGAAGGAGAGTGGGTGGAGATTCATGGGTTAGGGAAAACTTTTTTTTGGAGGGAGATGAGAGGAGAGGTATGGGGGAAGATATGCTCATTCGTGAGGAATCCTTGTTTCGCGGGAAAATTTGCTATCTCTATCCTTTCTAAGACATCTAAACGACGTCCTTTTCTTTCTTGGTGGAGGAGCTTGGGAACAAAGTCACTTTTGTGCACAGATTCCAAGAGATGAAGGGCGAAGGAAGAAGTGGGGGGCCATTGTTTCCTCTGAAGGCAGGCTCTGTGCTCAGCGGCGCTGGTAGATAGGTCACGGCCACTTTGTCCACAGTATTTGGCATCGCAGTCGCTGCAAGAGAGGATTTAAAATCCGCTGGTGATCACAGGGTCCCTGTGGTGTTTGGTGCTTGGAAGAAGATATTTGATTGTGAGTGGGTTGTGGAATGCGGGTCCGATGGTTCATGAGAATAGGTTGGTAATGGCGTTGGAAATGGGTCCGTGGAAAGGAATCGTTCGCCATGAGGTGGGTTCTTTTTTGAGGGGGGTGAGGGAAGGTGTTATATTTTGGGAAGTAAGCTTTTTAAGTTTCTTGTTCAGTAAATTGTGGATGAGATTGGGGTTATAATTATTTATTTGAGCTATGTATTTTATAGTATTGAGTTCTTTTTGGAAGTTTTGGGTGGAAAAGGGATTGTGTAGGAGCCTATGGATGAGGGAATGGAAGAGGGCATGTTTGTGGGAATAATGATGAGAGGAAAAGTTAGGGATAGCATGATTGGTGTAGGTGGGTTTGTGGAAGATGACGAAATGGAGTTTTCCAGAGACGAGGGAGATGGAGAGGTCGAGGAAATTTAGGGTGCCATTGGTGCTGGTTTCAAGGGCAAAGGAAATAGAAGGATGGATGGAGTTGAGGAAAACGAGGAATGAATTGAGGAGTTGAAAATCACTGTGCGAGGTGCAAATGATGTCATCAACGTAGCGTCTCCAGAAGAGGATATGGTGTGGTAGCTGGTTGCCGGAGTGGAATAATTTTTCTTCGAAGTTGTCCAAAAAGATTTCAGCAAGAGGTGGGGAGAGGGGGGATCCCGCAGAAAAGACTGCTTCAGCATGGGAGTGCGTCTCTCTGATCAGAATTGAAGTGAATAAGTCTTTGATATCAAAGGAATCAAACACAGTATTGGAAGGAAACGCATATCTTGAGAGTTGGTCGGCGAGCTCGGTGGAGTTTTTTATCCCAAATGTAGAGGAGAAGGAGGAGATGCTGCAGAACATACTGTTTAGCTTAAAAGATAGTTTGTGAGTGGGGGTGGAGATGCTGGAGACAATTGGTCGGATGGGTTATTTGGGTTTATGGAGTTTAGGGAGCCTGAAAAATCAGGGAGGGAGAGGATTCATGGGTAACAAGGAGTAGGATTCCTTTTGGGAGAAGATGTGGATGTTTTGAAGTGCTTTCTTCAAGCAGGATAAGAAGGAGTTAGTGAGATCACTTCTCCTTCTCTCTAAGCATCTCTTCCTCCACTCTAAGCATCATTGCATCTTTAATTCTCGTGAATCGAAATAATAGAATATTTCTGAATAACAGATAATGGTACTGAGTACTGCAGTAAAGAGTTCAGGCAGTATTTATTGCAGTGTGGAGTTAAACATCAAAGGACAGTACCATACACACCTCAGCAAAATGGCATTGCTGAACATGCAAATAGGACAATTATAGAGAAAGCTCGCATCCTCTTGCAATGTGCTGGACCAAACAGGAGATTTTGGGCAGAGGCTGTAAATACAGCTATTTATTTGAAAAATCCATCTCCAAGTAAGGTGATCCCAGGCAAGATCCCAGAGGAGATATGGTCTGGGAAGAAGGTGGCTCTTAGTCACCTTCGTGTGAGGCTTATGTGCACATACCCAAGGAATTACGAAAGATATTGGACCCAAAGGCAAAGAAGATGATCTCCATTGGGTACAGCAAAGAAGGAAATGGGCATAGGCTGCTGGATTTCAACAATCCTACTAAGTTGACAAATGCACGAGATGCTGTTTTCATTGAAGATAAGTTTGCAACCTATCCAGATGGAGAAGGAGAAAAGAATCTTCAGCAGGTTCCAGATGAGGTAGAGTGTAATAATTACACGTCTATCCTGTTTGAAGCTGGAAGTAAGACTGCCTGCCAGATCCCTAGCAGCAGTTTTTGCTTCCTCTTTAATACACAAAAAAGGTACATTGTAAATTGTGATTATATAATGTAGTAGCAGTCACATCTGGCAAAACCACAACATACAGCTTCCATTATTATTTAATGGGGAAATGGAAGAGAAAAGTGAGGAGCAGCAGGATCATCCATCTGAGGCAGTCAGTTCCTGAGGAAGGAGTGATGGAGAATCCAGATGATGAACAGGAGAGGAGGAATCCTTTACAAGATAGGCATCCCAAGGACTTCTCTGATTTTTTTCCGTTTGGTACAATTTGCTCTGATGTACCTCATGCTGTGTTACCTTCATCCTCAGAAAAGGTAAAGTGGCAGGAAGCAATGCAATCAGAATATGATTCCATTGTTTATGTAACTAGTGTTTTGAGTCAATTTAACAATTGTTATGACCAAGACTATTGGTCTTGTACCAAGAAAGTATTAAGGTATCTCAAGGGAACTGAAGACTTGAGTCTGTTTTTAAAAGTAATAGTGAAGGGTTGGTAGGCTTTGCTGATGCAGATTGAGGAAATAACTGTGTTGACAGAAAGTCTTATTTATACTGGTTTTGTGTTTAAACTAAGTGGTTTAAACTAAGTGGCTCGAAAGCAACAGACAGTTGCTCTATCTAGTACTGAAGCAGAATACATGTCTCTCACTCAAGCTTCAAAGGAAATGAGAAATTGAGAAATTTCTTGCGTGAGTTGATGAGTGAATAGTTGACTGTGACCCTGATCAATGACAATCAGCCAGCTCAAAGAATAGCCAACGAGCCTATGATCCATTCTAGGTCTAGGCACACTAACATTAGAAATCACTTTGTGAGGGATTTGGTTTTGTCCAGAGAGGTAATATTGGAGTATATGCCAACTGAGGATATAGTGGCAGATATTTTAATGAAGGCCTTGAATGGACAGAAGTTTTACAAATGTGTTTAGGGTTTGTGTTTAGTTCAGAAGCCTTGAACTTCTAAGTGTTTGAATGCATTTAGATTGAGGAGGAGTGTTGGAATGCTAATCTAATGCATGTATTGAAAGAAAAGTGTGAAGTTTTGCTTTTCATTTGTCTTATGACCCACTGCATGATGGGATGTTTTCAATTTAATGCCCCCATTTTCTCTGTGTCCTTCTGGCTTTTAGGTTGTGTTCTCGGTCTAGAATAAAGTATATGGCCTCTGAACGCGTTG
This sequence comes from Ladona fulva, assembly GCA_000376725.2. NCBI lineage: Eukaryota > Metazoa > Arthropoda > Insecta > Odonata > Libellulidae > Ladona > Ladona fulva. Next base: position 930,133 of record KZ309125.1, on the reverse strand, counting down.
CATTCATGTTTTAAGTAGATTCCAAGAACATCCTAACAATAATGGATATTTCTGAAGTCAGTATGAAAAAGTACTGTGAAGAAGGAAATATGATTTATCATCAATTTTCTAAGTACACTCATGTAAATATACATCTAATTACCCTTAATGAGAGAATTCTAATGTTTTAGCCTATCCCCTCATACACTCTATTTAGAGTATTTTTTTATCTAAATGCATTCAGAATGCAGGAATACAGGACATGATGCCTTTAGGCAGGTTTTTTTCTTTTCAAAGAACTGACACTTGTAACTTCTATTTAGAAGGATAGTTTATGATCTACAAGAGCCAAAATATAAAAATAAACAATTGGCACTTTTGGATAATCTGCGAAAGACAAAATAAACTGAAATACATAATTCTCAAGATGAGAAGTATTATTTTATTCATTAATTTGGCAAATATGTACATCTTGCAAAAACTATACAGTACAGTACAAGCGTATTTGTTTCAATTCATTACTAACTAGCTATTTATTTTGTATTTCATAGAATATTTTCTTTGGAACAATATATTGTTAACTATAGTTAGAAAGTGAAACTAAGAGAAAAATAGCAGAAAGTTACCTTATGCAACTTTTATATCTTCATCATTACATTAACATCCCAACCTCATACTTTGTGATCATTTCTTGAAAATTCCAAAGCTTTGTTTTTGGAAGTAAATACCAAGAAACATTTGTAAACATTTTGTAGGTAACCGTCATATGAGGTTGGATCAAGAATAATTATACAATTTATGGAACGCAATACTTTTCATTTAATGCAGGACTGTATGTTTTCTTTTTAATCGTTTCATCCTAAAAATGTAATTAATCTTCATCTTTCAGAAATCCTCCTCGCTGAGAATAAATTACGTAAACACCTTTGAATTCCTTCGATAAATGTAAGTTATTAAAATTCGAGAAGGGCCGTCAGACGTGACTTAATCACGAGCCAGATTTAAAGTGAATTCTAAAACACAACCCCGCCGAAACTTATCGTCAAGTCATTGGAATCCCGTAATTTGAATGATTTGATTGTTTCTTTAAACCCGAGTTAGAAGTAATCATATTCTTATTCTGCGATAAAAATGAAAATTAAGCAGCTGCATTCGCCAACAGTGCAATTTACGTGATTATCAGTTGCGCATTGAATCTAAGGAAGTATTAAAAATGGATATTTTACACGAAATAATAGACGCATGAATTATGAAAGGTAGGTCAACGATCTACATAGGCTTCAGAAAAATGTAAGCATCAGTTATCATTGTCGATAACAAATGGTTTTCAAGATATAGGAAACGAGTATTTGAGAATTTTTCGAAGAATTCATCCAACATGTAGAGAATTAGCTCAATGTCAATGCATATCACATTTTCTAAACATGGAGCTTTTACCGCAAAATCTCAACAAAGCTTTCAACTGCTTCCGCATCTTCACTAAAGAGCGCGCCTCTTCCTAGTTCTGCCGCCTACGTCGTAACCATAGAAGCGGAAAGCTGGCGGCGTTGGCGGTCTTCCACGTTCAGGCGGCGGTTTAGTATTTTCTTGCACCTGAGCGGGTGAGTTTCAGGAAAGGAAAGCGGCTGTTCAAAAGCTTTAGAGGAACCTATTGGCGAATGAGGTGGAAGCTTATAAGGCGCGGGCGTTTGGGATTTTAACGCTGCATTCGGCGAGGGAAATAAAAGTTTTTGCCGAGGTTAACTGCTACACGAATTGTTTAAACATTGATCTATTGTGCGGCCTTTGGAGCGTCCAATGGGGGCAAGAAGAGTGTGAGGGGTCGCAGACCGAAACGAAGCAAAGGGGAAGAGTTTTCCAAACAACGGCGAATTTCGAGGTAAGAAATTATTATCATTTTACCACCCGATTTAATCAGAAAATGCACACTCACAATTTCTGAAAATTGTTAACTCCCAGCAACTTAATTATTATTAATTTAGATGGAAGATCACTAAAATTTCCGTCGTCAGTACGATTATCAATATGCTTAGTGTAGGTACCCGATCCAGCAGTTCTTACTGGGGCTTGTATCACAACACGGAAAGGTACAGAAATGTCATCTAAGAATATCAAAATAAATTATTGTCATCAGCTGATAATTTGAGTATTAAAAAAAATAAAACTCATCATGCCCATGGTAATATGCGTGTGAAAATCAGTAGAAGAAACGGAAATGTACCAATACTATAGACGGCTATAGAAAATGCAGATTCAAATAAATTGATTACTTTTTTGAGGAAGATTTGTTAACAACAAAAAATATAACAAATCCGGTTAATCCATTAGCAACAGATTTATTTAGAATGATACTTAATATATACTAAATTATACTTAATATAATTATTTTCCGTCTTATTTATAAGGTTTAATATTAAAATCTTTCATACTTAAACGCTCTTTGCTTTTAAGAAAGGTACAAATTGGAGTTACTTGTTTTGGAGTCGTAGGCTAATGATTTTAAGTCGTAGGATGGGTACTTATGAAGCACCTTGTGCCCACCGTCATTAGCAGTTGTCTAATAACTTGTTGATCCATTGGTGAATGATGAATATTTATGCCGTAGTACAGCGTGTGCGTGTTGACCTAAAACAGAAGTAAAATAGTCATCGAGAATTTGATGAATGGATACAACGAAACAATACTTGGTGGAACATCTCCATAACTTATTAAAGATTATGATGCAAAATTTGACTAAGCCCACAAATTAATATAATAATTATGTAATAATATAATTATTTGTGGAAGTCAAATTTTGTTTCATCGCCAATATTGTGAAAGATAATCAAACACACTAGCGGCAGTGAGCGACTTTCAGAAAGGTAATTGCCAACTCAAGTGGGCTTGGAATTGAAGTGAAATTTCTTTTATGAAATTTCTAGTATTTCTTCCAAAATACTAGATTTTGGTAGGTATAATGAGTATTTGAGGCGATTTTTATGGTTGGCTTAAGGTATGTACATTTAATTTTCGTTAAAAAATTACAGAAATCTGCGTTTGTAAATGCCGTAGATGAAGGATACGATATGCACACACAGAAATGAACCGCATTTCTATACACATTTATTTCTTACTAGTTGAAATTTCTGTTAAAATTTCGATGAGTTGTTTGTAAAATTAACTGAATTTCATATAGAATTCCGCGAAGTAATTTATAATTAGAATACTGAAAAAATCAAAGCCACGCTGAAAATAGAAACATTATAAAAGTGTCTATAATGGAATAGCTCACATTGAAAATTCGAGTTTCCCGCATAAAATCGCCGAATTCAGATAAAACAATGAAATGAGTTGAAATTTAAAAGCATTGCCCTCCGAAAAAGAATGGAAAAGGGAACCTCGTTGCGAGTTTTAATTCCAATAGTTTTCCACACAATGTTGATTCCCAAGTTCGATGGGTTTGGAAAATGCATTAAATCCATTCCACTTCGTTCGGTTTCAAACAGAGCTCTTGAAATATTAACCAATTCATTCCTTAAACAGAGAAAAAATAAGATGTAAGCCCGCTTATGAAACCGGTCCCCAATTAAAAGTTCCTGTGGAAAAATACAGTGTTTTCATTTTGCAACGGATTTCCACGCCTTCCAATATCGAATTTAATAGAAAACGGGTGATCTAGCGCTAGATGGTTCACATCCAGGAAAAATCCCAACGTAGAATGGACCTGAAAAAAGTCTGACGGGACCCCGGGAAAAGGGACCGGGAATCGAGCCCGGGTCTCCCAATGCCGGTAGGGTGCTCTGCATTTCTCAATTAATTCATTCCGTATTTAGTAGTCGCGAAAAATGGTTTTTGAGATACTTTCCTTCCATATTTTTTACAATATTTGCAGTATCAGCGGCTTCTCCATAAAGAAATGGGCCTTTTTGTCCTTCCCGGGAAAAAGTACTATTACAGCTCAATCTCTGTAATCCGGCCTTGCGCTAATCCGACACGGCCAGTAATCCGGCTCATTCAGTGTGGTAGTAAAAAGTGACGATATTAATAAATGTCTGAAAGAAATGAACCTCAAATGTCATTTCCCTAATTCATTCATTCCCCGTGCGAGTGAACCGTTCTTTGCAGACTCGACTCTGAAGAAGGAGAAGGCTCACAACATTTGAACAACAGCGAAAATAAAATGGAAGGTTCTTCGTAGGTTTACTCAGCTGGATTTTAGCTTAGTTGGATTTATTTTCTCTCGTACTATACCTATGTTAAACTGACAAAACCAGAACTTGAACCTGGAATCTTCCGCTTTCCGGGCGGACGCTTTAGCCAATTTAGCTATCGAACCAGAAAATTATCTCAAACAGTTTTCCGAGTGACTTTGTAGGCAAGGGCAAAGTGGTTTCTTCCGACTGTGCGGTGGCCACCGTCCTCGTTGACGAATCGACCTTTCAAAGTGGGAAAAAGGAGGGTAACTTAAGGATAACACTCGAGGAAAAGTGATTTAGCACGTTAAGGCGTGCACAGAGGAAAATTCCCAAGGAAAAACGGATATAAAAAAGTCTCACATGACCAGGACTCGAACCTGGAATCCTGTCTTCTGCACTCTTTTACTTTGAAAGTTAAGCTATTCGAATGTAGTCAGCGCACCACTCAAGCGATGATTTAGAATGAGGTTTAATGCTTTCTCACGAAGCAAAGCGGTGTTTCCAATGAAAAGGGATTCCCCAGCCCAGGCCTAAATTCAAACGCGGAGTATTTTATAAAAATGTCGAGGGTGATCATTAGACAATTAGGAATCTCATAAAATGTATAATCACACCCTGTGCGGGTGAAACTCGCTCTTTTCAAATAAAACAAGTAACATGTGGGCATGACATGGATTTGGGAGTATTTTATGCGATCTTTGAAATCCCATCCGCGGATTATGTCATTAATTAAATCCCGACGTAAATGACGGAATCGATGACGCAAAATGGCTTTCTCTTCTTCAGACGGTTCGTGTGTTGCAGTGGTTAGCAAAAACAATAGTGGCATCTGAGAAGGAGGACACGGAGGGCGGTTGATCACAATCGGCTAAACAAAGGCGAGCGGGTCTCCGAATGAAACGATGATAGTGCGCTGCTCTTTTGTTTCTATTATTGTGCTACTCTAGTTAGATCAATTCGGAGTTTGCTACTGCGCTGTTGTTAGTTGACCCACGAAGCCCTTGTCAGTAGCTCAATGTCTGCTGTTTAAACCAGTATAGTATATTCTTCGGTTTCCCATCCTGAACTTTATTCTTCTCTCCATGCTTTGGAAACGTGAAGAAATAACAACTCTTTAGTTATTAAACGTTTCGCCCTATCGTTTACTTGTCATTTATTTGTCACATTATGAATGATTGCGTGGAATGTTAATTATTACGTAGAAACTACATTCATAACTAGCTTCAGAACTTTTTCATATCTATCTTACATTCATACCTAGCCTCCCTTTCAGGTTAACCGTTGTTTATTCACGGCATTCTTTCGTACTTTCGTGTCCAAACAAACGTCTTTCACTTAAAAAATTCATAAAATCTCCACTTAGGGTCCGTTTCTTAAATTCAACTACCACATTCAAGTAGTGTTTTCTCTATCTTCCGTTACTTTTGCAGCACTCCAACCTTCAGCGTGCAATTTTGTGTTTCTGTTCTAATCCATCTTTTGGCGGCCCGAGTTGTGACAGAACTGACGTATTTCTCCCTTATCCATATTGGTCCAAAGGCTCACATACAATCATTTAACAGATTTACTGATTTCCCAGTCTATAAAGTGAATGCAATAAATGAAAGACACTCCCCCCAATTCGATCCTAGTATAGTCCGTAAAATGGCAGATTTTCCAACAAAAATCTTAGCTCAGCTCAAAAACGTCAATTCATTTGCAACAGAGCCACAGTATTAAAAAAAGATAAAGTAATAGATGAGCAAAGGGAAGATCCGGAATGGAGTCGTACCTCGTGCGTTTATCTCTTGGGTTTCTTTCCCTTCTTGCACCTCAAATCCTTCCCTTCGAAGCTTTCAGTAAATAAAACACTAACGCAATACAGCTGTCGCATGTTCTGGACAAGAATATCCTTCCTTCAACTTCTTCCGGTGTAGTATTCGAAGGGGCAACTTCTTGCAGAAAACAGCTTCCTCCACCAGGTGTCCTCACCTCACAAAGGTCAGCGTTGAATAAAGTGGCGTTCCTCGACTTTATCTGTTTTCCACGCTTCACCTATTCGGGATATTCCTGCGTTGTATTATTCTATAATTATTTCGTTCCTTTTGTACGTCCCATGTTTCCTTTACCAGCTCTGCTTGAAAAGTTTAACTCTACACAATAAATCTTTGATTCTGAGGTTGAAAGAGTACGCTTAGGTTCGATTAAAACGAGTAACTCGTATGATCGATCGTTGTTGCTGTCGTTATATATATATATGAAGTTGACCTTAAGTATTTCGATTACTTTACTAATCTGGTGTTAGAAGAAGAATACGGTGACTCTTAGTTTCTTTAGTCGTAGGATTTGTTTTCTTGTAGAGTATCGATGTTATATTATTTAAGTGTGCAATATGCAAGTGATGAGTGGCGTTCTGTCATTTACTGAGTAAACATGCTAGCTTATGATGATAAAAGGTCGCCCATCCCTTGATCCCATCCGTAAGCAGCCCAAATTCCTCAGAAGAATAAATTTTAACTTTACCATCGCATCTGGCTGTAAATATGCAGAGAAATTCATTCAACTGCTGAATTAAATATACATTATGCAATAAATTCCTGTAAAAACAGCAACCAATGAAGTTTGCGTTTCAGACAAAACATACTAGCGGTGCTTTATGGTAGAAATTGTGGGATGATTCCATTCTATTCCTTCACTTGGATTTGGTATTGGATAAGTATGTAAATCCTCATTCTTTGTTGCACGAATTCATTCCAATTGGTATAGTAAAATTCCTACTTGCTACCAAAGGAGGAAGTTACCAAAAAAGGCTCATGAACTTCAGCAATGACGTATATGAATTTCCATGAAAGAGCTCTTAGAATCCATAGAATATCACTCGAGATAGAATTTACAATAAAATTATTCACCTACATCCCCAAACTGTATCATCATCGATTACTTTTTCCTACTTAAATGGTGTCATATCTTAAGATATTTGCCATCACATGAATTAAAGGTATTAAAAACAATTTGTTTTCGAGCAACAGATAGCAGTCCATGTGTTCCAGTCGACGTATATATAACTAAATAAAATTAAACTGAAATATTATTTTATTATATACTAGCTGAAGTGCCCCTTGATTCTCAACGGGGAAAATAGATGTCGGATTAAATGTAGTATACCTATTTGTGCATAAGAGAGAATAAAATCTCGCATCTTAGTTTAGTCCAATGGAAAAGGTTATTAAAAACAAAAATTTTCTAATCAAAGTTCGAGGCCGAAATCTACAATCAAGAATGTGAATTATTGTGGAATATCCATCGTATTATTAGCATGTCTTAAAGTAATGTGGAAGTTTGCAAGATTTAATCGTAAAATATGTCAAGAGTCCGAATGATAAACAAAAAGTTACTCCTCCGTCTCCACTAATTTATTACGGTGTTACGCATTCTTGTTGCCCTGTAATTCATCGTTCGTGACTGATATAATTAAAATCTCTGAAAATTTTCATCCTCTTCATATCGTAAATTACTTATAAATGGGCCAAAATACAAATGCATTCTTATGGGAAAATGCCTGAACTCGGAATCAACAATCGCACTGGTCGTCAGGGACGGGTTGTTTAAAAACCTCAAAATTTCACAAAATATTCGCATATTTTATCTAAATTCTCGCAATTTCGAAACAAAAGCTTTATTCTACGGCAATAATAAGAATCTGTATTCAATTTCCCTTCTTTTGGTACTTATCTTGATTTTATACGACTATTCCTTCCAATTTTATTTTTCAAAAGAAATAAAGTCTGTAACCAATAAAATCGAACTTTACATGTATTTCGTATGGAAATCTATTTGAACGATCTTGGTTCAAACCCAGCAAATTTTGCGAATGAAAAATTGACAGTGCTTCCTTCCGGCTCACGGAGAACACGTACGCAAAATTTGATGCAAATCGGACAAACGGTGTGGACTCCAATCGCGGACAAACAAACAAACACAATTTTAGGAGAAATTTTTAAGAGTGTACTTAGGGGGACAACAAGAGGAAGCCACAAATAGAGTGATGGAAGGGCTGCATACAAAATTTTTGGCAGAGCATCGGGGCTATCCATCGTAGCCAGGGTAAAAATTGCCAACAGATTAATAGCTCCTAAGCTATGGCATTGCCTGCAAAGTGTTGAACTGCCCAATGACTTCTTGGTAAACCCCCAAAAAAAATTAACTGACTTTGTCTGGAAAAATGGCAAGTACTGGACTACGGCTGATGTAACTGTCACACCCATGAAGGAAGGAGGGCTAGGTCTAGTAGACATACGAAGAAAAGTTCTCAGTTTTAGATTTCAAAAGCTTCAAAAACTAGTTTTCACGGAAGAAAAAGGAGAACCTTGGAAGAGATCAACTCATTTCCTCGCAGCAAATTCAATAGAAGATATAGGAACCAGACTTTTCTCTGCAATACGTGGCTCAACTGATAACCAAAGCGAAGATGTATACGGAGCTGCCAAAAAGGTGTGAAGGATAATGCAGATTAAGAAGGCGCCGGAAGAGAACGGATCTCATGTCTACTTGTGGAGTACGAGGGCGAGAAGGAAGATAAGACTCCCGATTCCAAAAAGAAATATTTATAAGGAAATATCATACACCGAAAGAGGAAGAAAATGGCCATTACAAACAGCTCAAGAAAACATAAACATAAATTGGATGACTCTCTGGAAACATCCAACCTTAGGAATAGAGGCGGACACCTACCTCTTGGTAGGTGAGAACAGTTCCGCTACCTATGGAATCTCATTCCATCCAGTGTCGGAATTCTGAGATTTAAATTCGTTAAAGCGATTACATGAGAAAAATGTGCCAAGATGGCTGACAATTCCGCTCAAAACTGAATTCCATACGTAACGGAATAATTTGAAATCGCGGCCCAGTTCTTTTCGACTGGCAAGATTTCCGGAGCCCCTCGATTGAAAGTCATATATGCAGAATAATCTCCTGCATCTACACTACATATCTACCCTGCAAGCTGACTTTCGGCGTGTGGCAGAGGGTGCACGAACCATGGCTCTACTTCCCTAATGTATTACTATCGCGTATTGTTCTCAGAAAAAATTAATTCTTGAAATGACTAGCATCCATTTTCTGATTTTTCTCGCAGTTGCATAATGGTCTATTATTTTGCGATATTATTCGATATTATGCGTCCTCCCTAAACACGGAGGATGCGTAATATTGACTACATCTTCTAAAAATGTACTTTTTTAAGCTTATTGAAAAATTAGGCGTTTGTTTAAATATTCAATCTTGTAGAGATTTCCATCCTGCGTCCTGAATCATTTCAGTGACGTTCACTGATTTTTCGTAGCAATTCATTGCGAAACGCATCGCTTTTCACTGTACTTCTTCTAATTTTCGAATGCAACACTTTACGACCCATACACTACACGTACACTCGAGGAGAGGCCTGACTAACGCGAAATAACATCGCTCACGGACTATTTCTTCGCTTCGACCGACTATTTTCTTAGCGATTCCGAGTTTATTTTTAAGTGTTCGTCCGCATATATTACGGGTGTGGGTTCCCCATGTTAAGTTTTTCCTGACCTTACGCTAAAACGTTGTATTCTGTTTCTTCAGCCATCCGCAAACGAAAGGTTACGCCTTGTCGGTGAAATCATTCCCATGGTCTTGGATTAGGATAGCCCAATGCTAATGGAGTGCTTTCCCATTTACCTCTCTATGCCGTCCACCAGGTCCTCCACCTTCAGGGGCAGTTTCCTGCTATTAGGGCAAAAGGGTTCCCTCCATCTCTTCCACCCTTCTATGGCACTTGGAGGTTTAATGGGAGGATCCTTGTCCCGGGAGCTATTCTATGAGATTTTAAACCTATTACTGATATTAGTAATGAATAGATGAAAATATTCTGCTAATGAATTACATTAATTATGTGATTTTGAAAATAAAAATGTTGAGTAATTTTCCATTAACACGTGTTCTATGGTATTGCGTGATTACTTCGAGAAGAGCGATTTATGGCGGAACAGTTACATCGGAAATGGTGACAAAAATACTCCGAAAAGGTCCATTCAATGAGGTGACTGCATCCAGAGCAGTGCGCTCCCTCCTCATCGTTGAAGATGAAGAAAAGTGAAATGATTCATCAATTGTTATTAGATTAAGAGAGATGAAATGCAGGAGTGACCATTTATGCAATAAATATGCCGAATACAGTTATTCACGCATTAAATATATTACACACCCTTCGGAATTCATATAATTTCCCCAATCATAAGCTAAACGCCGAAAAGAATTCTTTTCGTCTTAATTTCTCGTTTTGAATAAAACTCGAGCTTCTGAATTAGCTGTTCGTTAGAGGATTTGAAGTTCGCTAATTATGTTTATATTTGCAGTAAAAGTCATAAAAAGCCAACGGCAGCCCCTCAGCCAATAGGTACCAACAAATTTGGAAAGGGAATGAGGCAAAATGAGGAGTGAGATCACTCGATTTCTTTAGAATGCTATAGGATTAAAGAAGGTTGAGTTATGACATTAGAAAAGAAAATATGCGACGTTTTTGAAATAATATAGGTTTCTGAGAAATGGAGGCTATGGTTCTACTAGAACATGTAGATTCGAAAGAGATGCTACATTGAACAGCTACTAAATGCGTAAAAGGAGGAAAAAGGGCGACATTGAAAAGACTAATGAGAGATAGAGAAGGAAGGAATTAAGGCTTTGATTGGAGTGAACGATGTCGTTTGGTAAAATATTTGAATTGGACGTCTAAAGGAAAGGAATGTGCGGTGGTGGGAATCGAGGCGGGAGATAGACCCTGAAAGTCTGTGCGCCAGGAACAGTCCTTTTGGTGATCGGCGGTAGCAACAGAACCGTAGCCAACCATCATTATTATCATTACATCGACGTCATTTGTTGTTCTCAGTGTGACAGACATTAGTTATCTAGGAAAGATTTTGATGTGAAATTAAACATTGGCAAACGTTTACACGAAATAATTGCGGATAAGTGAAGACGAAAAAGGAATATTCGTGCTGTGGATTTAATAGAAAAATTGGAATAAATCGAACAGTTTCTGTCACCAAGAATAAATCCTCTTCAGGTTTTGGAATATATCTTTGCTAAAGATTTGATCGGAATCTTCCTTAATTTGCAAATAGCTCTGCGTGTTTTATTGAGACTTACGGAGACCATTGCTGCTAATGATAATCAAAAGTAATGTGAACTATTAACTCATAATGACTATCCACTATTCAGGATACGGAATATGCATGATTGATTGTTACTGATGTTTTGTGATCAATGTAAGCTGGGGAACGGAGTCATAAAACACTGGTTTTTCAAAATATTAAGAAATCATTTTTTCCTGCAAATCAGGAAATGTTTTGCATATAAATTCAAGGGTTTTGGTGTTTATTTTTAAGAGCCGGCAATTGATGTTCACACCCGGGTGGCAGATAGGGAAGGAAGATGGATTCTCAAATGGCCAACACGTAAACTAAAGCAGACAAGTAACGAGTGAAATAGGATCGGTTCTTCCGATATACACCAAACTGTTGCCTTAGTTACATTTCAAAACAATCTCTCAAATCGGAATACTTTGAGGTGACATAATCGTATACAACGAACAATTCCTTCGCTGTTTCTTCAGAGACGACAAGAAGCATGTCAGCAGAATTTTTTGACGTTAGAAATGTTAGACAATAGTGAACCGGGGATATGGTGGGGCAAATGCCTATCCTCCGAGGAGATGTGTTCATTACAAGTTCACGAAGGCTAAATAATGATTTGCATTTAAATTTACACATAAACCGTGCAAGCCGCCAGTGGCGCGTGGCAGGGCGTCAACACACCAATAATCCTATCACACCTTAACTGCTAGTAGCTACTTTAATACTACGAGGGAAAGAGCGCTATTCCAAAAAAAAACAACTTTTTTTCGGTTTTTGCTCAATATCTCCTAAGCGTCCCACAGAAAAAGTTAATTAATTGCGTATTAACGTACATAAAATGTTCTACATTTTAAGTCCAAATTCTAATCCAAGAAATGAAAAATTTTCGTTTTAGTCGCGTATCTTGCCAAATAACTTGAGAAATACTCATTTCACGAGGAAATTTATAAAAAATTAATTTGTAGCATATTTATTAGGCTTTCATTTAAATTCAAAATGACGCTCTTAGACCCAATAGTTCCTTCGAAAATGGTATGAAAGTAAAATTTTGCAAAAATGGATTTCTGAATAATTTGCAATGCAAAACCTTATGATTGTAAAATTCGATCATTTCATCGATGTTTGCTGCGATTTTTAGCGCCGATGCAACCAATATAATGCCTCATTGCGTCCACATACTATCATCGTATTCTCACGTTCAAGTTTTACTCCGCTAATATGTGAGACCAAAATTTCCTAGTAGGGTCAAAATTACTGTGGAATAAGTTTATAACATTTAAAGCCGGAATATAACATGATAACCGCTAAAAGAACATAAGACTGCCGAATAGGCAACGCGACAGAATTCTTACAATTCTTGTTAGTGACCTCAGCCGGGCCATGCCGCGGGATCGAAAAAGCCATCGCAATCCCAGGGTAGCAGGTGAATCGAAACAGTTTCTTCACATTCTATATTTAGAACCCTTAGAAATTGACGTGGTAGAAGAGACTTGGTAGTTTAGCGCCGTTTTTCTAGTTGCTTTCCTCACTTTATCTCAAAAATTGGCCGAAAAATGTGTCCGCCATTTTGTTTCGTAAAATAAGCAGAGGTCCATATTTGAGCACAAAACTATAACGAATCAAAAGATCAGAAACCATACTAAAATATGGCATAATCGGTTTTTCCATCAGTTTCTTTTAATCACGTCTGCATCGCAGTAAACTTGAATGTTTTTCAGAAAAATCCGAGAACATTATTTTCTGTGAAAATTTCCCAAGTTTGACACCCTGTATCTTTTGGACGCGCCCAAATAACGAAAAATAAAATGCGGAACAACAAAATCCAATTTTTTTGATTACCTATGCGAAGTTTCACGTTCGTCACTCTAAAAAACCATTTTTGGCCATTTGGCCAGCTTTTTTCGATTCTATTCCACTGTGCGCCGTTCCCTTCAGACCTCATCCCACCCGCGGGGCGGAAACACTGCCATACAAAATTTATAGATTACAATGAAACTTCGAGTTGATTTACGGAGTTATTACTATGATTAAATCGAAAAATCATAAATGAAAGGGGGATTCAATGCGGGAACGCGCTGTCGCGGATTTACTGACGGAATTAAAATCGCGAGAAAAGAATTCTCAAGCAAACTCACGTTTCTCGTAAGAAAGACTCATTGTAAGAGGAGCGACTCACTTATTGAAGGAGTGACTTAAGAATCGGTGGTCAGGCGCAATGAAAGCTGAAGTTTCTTGAAATATCCGCGGGGCGATCCGAAAGTCTATCTTTTCACTCCCAGCGGCGGTCGCAAAGGCGCACTCTCTCACGCACTCCGCTTTGATTGAAGCCGTCATTACTACTCGGATTCCCTTTTGCTCACTTTTGAATCTTCCGTCTGCGGAGGCGACCGATTTTGATAGTCTTCACAATATTCACTCAGAATCCGTCTGCCCCAAGGCCGGTCATCCCCAAATAAACAGGTTTACTTTGCAAGGTGAGGAGTGAGATACTTTGCACTTTCTTTCCTCATCGAATACTGTAAATAGAACTCCAAATGAAGCACAACGAGTTATTTATTTTATCAAAAAATTGTCTTTTGTTTAATGCGAACGAAATAATTTAGTGAGTAAAGTTTGATCTATTCAATAGAATAATTTATCATTAATTCTTTTGAAAAACATATATTGTCTTATTTACGAAAAGAGTGAGAACTTCCTAACAAACACTCCTCCATACGACGACTTAAAGAGAACTGATTTGTTATATGTTATCATCTGTCTGTATGCAAAGTATTCAGCCCGAAGGCCGGTTGGGACCTCATCCACTCTACCTTCAGCTACGAAGTAAGTAGGTCCTACTCGGCGAGGTGAGGTGGTTAAGCCCTTCCTTTCGAGTCAGATTGCTAAAAGTCACGTAAGTGGAGTATCTCTTTCTCCATTGGAGGAAACCAAAGCCACTCAGCCACAGCCATGAACGAGGCGGAGATTTAAGCCAATGAAAGAGCCAAGTGGGTAGTGCGGTCGTCTTTAGTGAAAGCGGTTGGATTGGCGGTGGGAGCTCTTATGTGCGAAGTGACGTCGGCTGTCGATAAAATAATAAATGAAAGATACGTTTTTTTCAATGCACTACCAAAAGACAAATGAAAATATATTTCATTCATCATGATATGGTGGCGTCACCTCATTCATTATATCTGAATGTGTATAAATAACAGAAATTCGCTACGGAGTGAATATAAACATTCTCTTAGGCTTTTCCAGTCTCTAAATGAGTCTCGACATTGGCTCGTAAGTATCTATTTCTTCTATCCGGAATATTTCTTCCTCAATCTTCCGAAGTGCGCAGGAATGTCCTCCCTCAATTTGCCCTGCTTTTGATACCCTCATTTGGCAACCTCAATATTTCTTTTACTTTTCTATTCTTGCATATTTCTTTCCTTTCAGCGCAATCCACACATTTAATGATTTCTCTCTTATGCGAATAATACCTCAAATACTCGCTTCTTTATTTAGAATATCGGTAACTAGTATTATATTTAGAAGTACCTGATACTTAATTAGAACTCGTAAAACTCTCCATAAGGATGTTCTAACACAAACATTGTCTTCTGATAATTAAATGGGCAAATGGTCCTTTAAGTCTCATCGTACTAATTGATTTAGCTTTTACTTTTCAATGATCATGCTACTATATATGAAGAGGCCAACTTGGCCTAACTTCGCCCTTTTGAAGAGTTAATCCAATCGTTATTACTTATCTGAGTCATCTTCATTTTGTACGATAAGGCGATATTCTATCTTCATTCGGAGGACATATTTTATTATTGAACTAGCTGAAGTTACCGTTGAATCACAACGGGGAAAATAGAAGTCGGATTAAATAAAGTATACCTATTTTTACATAAGAGAAAATAACATCTCACATCTTAGTTTAGTCCAATTCATTACGACATTTGTTGCTCCTGCGATTCATCATTACAAATTGTTCGTGACTGTAATAGTTAAAATCTCTGAATAATTTCCTCCTCTTCATATCCTTAATTGCTTTTAAATGGGCCTAAATTCACATGTAATCTTATGGGAAAATGCATGAACTCGGATTCAACAATCGGATCCGTTGTCAGGGACAGGGTCAAGGGACAGCTTGTTTACTGGATCCGGAAGATTCTCTACTGTAGTTTCGCAACATACACATTTTCACGACATATACAGATTCGCTCCCTAAGTTTTTGCTGCAAATTTTTTTTTCGACAAAAGTTTTTCGCTAAATAGTGTATTCGCGGCGGAAATTTACAGTTTCGCTACGAATTGATCATATTCCGCTGCATATTCTTGGGTGAGAAAATCGAGAAATTTCCCCAAACATCTCTTGGAATTAACGCTTTTCCCCTATTTCAGGATGAACTCTTTTGAATTGCAATATTAAGTACATGTATTGTTTTTTCGAATATACGTTATAGTAAGTAATACATTCCTAAAAGTGATTTTGCCGTGACATTTAAATGGCTGAGGCTCGTACCCTTGTATAGCAATTGGATCCACCCTCCTTGTGTCGCCTTGAAATGACTGCCTTTCTTCTGAGGCCGGCCCTGATAAAAACAAATTGAACGTTCGTGCATCGAAATTTGGCCCCAATCTCCAATAAATGCAGAAAAATTACTGAATATTGTTTGATTTTTCCCAGTTTGAATAAGTTTCCTTAATACTGGATGAAGTCATTGCAGTAATATAAGTTACTTTATCTCCCCGAAAGGTTGCCTAAGATATGCTTAGATAACCTTTGGATTGCCGTGTTTTACAAAATGCAGAACATTTCTACGGAATAATAGTTTATATAAAATTGAAAACTTCAAATTACAATAATTAATTATAATTTAAAATCATACTCATAAATAAAATTATATAAAAGTGCTTTTAATTATAATAAATTCTAATATAGATTGAGTGTTATGCGTTTGCAAATGCGTAGTGAATAGAATACAATTCATCGTTCTTACTTGATTTTGCTCTTGCTTTCGGCATAAAATGCTCTCGGCATACATAAATGAGATAGAAGTGACATTCTATGCGATTCTTAAAATTGTAAAAATTAAAATTCTTGCTTTAACTAAAAGTTTTGCTTATAATTAGAGAGCAGCAGCAAATACAATGATATCGGCGATAAAAATTACCGAGTATATTTTTAAGGAAAACTGGGAATTCGAAGCAATTTTGTTTACACCCGAGTTCGTGCTTCTTTCGCTTAACAAGGGAACCTTTACCACTTCGTCAAACGAATCTTAATGATGCCCTCAAGGATAGAATAAATTATAAGGATCGGTTGTAACTAACATTTCCTAGTTTCTCAATAAAACGAGTATAAAAATGAGCACACATCTGTTGTGCTGTTGATATCGTTGTGAAGTGGTTGGCTTGCCGTGGTCGTTAGAAATTAGGATTCCAAACAGAGGCGTGCAATGATTCATCGACGGATATATATTTACCGGACAGATTAGAAGTGTTATTCAGCTACAAATAGAATAGAATACGTGTTCATTGAGAGCGAGATTGAGACTAAAAAGTCTCCTCTTACAACTAACCCTCGTCGTTTTAAAAGTGGGCAAAAATATAGAAAAAACTATAGCAACAAAAAAGAGAAATAATAGATAAAGAAATCAATTAGATCAAGCGCAAAACAGCAAAGAGTTGTTCCTAAATAAAACGTTAAAACTGATAAAATAGTCACGAAAAGGAAAGAAACGAATCGTATATATGTCTTTAGTGAATCGAAACATACAAAATATTTAAACACTGAAGTAGTAAATTTCAGACGAAATGTAAGTATTGAAGTCTTTACTTTCTATTCATTGACTATAATATTTCTACAAAATCTTACAAAATATTCCTATACTTTATCTGATTTCTCGCGATTCCGAATCGAAAACAATATTAAACGACCAAAATAAGCGTATTTTTCTTTTGGTACTTATTTCGAATTCCAAGTACAGTTATTTCTAATTCTGTAAAAGAAGAAAATGCAACAATCAGTCGAAATGAACGCTATATTCACTTCTAATGGAATTGTTTAAGTCTTCTGGAGTCGAACCAAAGATCTTTTGGGTAAAAATTTTATATTTAACTGTTTATTAGGCCTTAATAACTTTCTAAATTACATATTTCTATATNACACCGATTTTACGATTTCATTATTTCATTTCTATCTGTGTTTTCGCGGGTTTTTTTCGCTCCCCTTCTTATGTGAGCGTTTTCCCGCACCGTGGGTTTTTCTCTGAAGGCCTTCAGCCGAAGAGTTTTTTCCCCGCAATCTTATCCTTTACTTTTAAATGTATTTTTTTATTTTATATCATTTTTTAACACTGAAATTCTATGTAAATGTATGACTGCAGAGGTTAAGTGTAAGAGAGGCCCACATGGGCCTAACCTCGCCGAATAAAGTGTTTTATAATAATATACATAGGACGGTGATCATTATGAGAAAGAGTGACTTTTTTAAAAAAGTAGAGCATTTTAGATTAACAAGATGAGTTTAAAATAACCTCAACGGGCAACTAAGAGGAACATTAATCATTTTCGGCTTTTCCTTTAACTTTGAATTACCTATCGCAATTCCATTTATTTTAATGTTCCCTATTTTGCAAAGGTGCTGCCTATCGTATAGACTTTAAAAATGAAAAATCAAAATTAAATGAAAATCGCTGATTTAACTTATAAAAATGTTTTGGAAGTTATGTCTACCTGAAGTGAGTCATCTGTACAGGAAAAAAACAGGGAGTTCTCTGTACCTAGGTACAGGTGACTCCCAACCTGTGAGGGGGGGGGGGTAGTCCTGGATAAGACAGGTCACCGCTTAGTTTATGTCCTACTTGAGAGAGATTTCACTGTATTTAGTAATCCAAAGTCAGTTTGTAGCAAAAATACTCCGCAAACACAACCATTATTGCGAACATTCATTTTCAAATATATCTCATTTAACAAGTTGCAGAGCCACCTTTAAGAAATTTTTACAGGAAAACAGCTGTTAACGAATGAAAATAATAGCGAAATATGCTCTGTAGCGAAAAATTTCAGATGCGAAAAGTTTGATAGCGAACTGTTTTGTAGCGAAAATCTTTAGCGAAATGAATTCTTATGGGAAAATGCATGAGCTTGGATTCAACGATGCAATTAGTCGTCATGGGGACCGGTTTTTAACAACCACAAAATATCACAAAATGTTGGCGTATTTTATCAATTTCGAATCGAAAGCAATGTTCCGCAGTCAAAGTAAAAACTTTCATTCAATATCCCTTCTTCTGGTGCTTGTCTCGATTTCATACGGCTATTCTTTCCTGTTTTATTTTGCAAATGAAATAAACCCTGCAAGCGATAAAAGTGAACTTTACATACATTTCTTATGGAAACAGTTTTAAACGTCTGAAGTCGAACCGGGGACAGTTAGGTGAATAAAAAGTAGTCTATATTCTGTCCGGGGAAGACATTTAACTGTCTTCTGAGTTGTGCGACATCAGGCTCTCGAGCTTCAGGCGAACATATGTACTCGCAAACAAACTTTCTACTTATATNATGCACCCCCTGCCACACGCCGAAAGGCGGATTGCAGGGTACGTATGTAGATGTAGAAAACATTTCTAACCCATACTAAGAGCTAATTCTCTTTCGTAAAACTAATGAAAAGAGGATTTGACAACAGAAAGAGGAAACGTAAATTTATTGTTAAAAACACAATAAAATTGACAAACTTGTACAATTCCACAGTATAAAGGAGACACGACCGGTTTCGGCGTACTACGCCATCATCAGGTGCAAAATTCGTCTTCCGCCTTAACGATACCCTCATTACCCCCTTCTCCTCCCTTACATAACTATCCTGTTTCAACCTCTTAACCCTTCCTTTCCCCCTGCTTTATTCTGTCTCTAACATTACCCCTTACCTCCCTTTTCCTTCCCCTACTTTAAATAGCGCTGAAAGAAATGTCCATGCACCTGATGATGGCGTAGTACGCCGAAACCGGTCGTGTCTCCTTTATACGGGCCAGAATCCAAAATGGTTCCTTAAATTACGGCGGATTTTAATTTTCAGTTAACTTAGTATTAAAAATAATCATGTAGCGAATACAATTTTCTGCCATAACTTTAATGTAATATCATGCGCTATGTTTGCTTTATCTTTTTGCCCAATATAAATGACGTGATCATTATTTACTGGTATTACGAGTTGGCGAAATAAAATAATGCCTATAATCCGTAGTATTTAATGGGAAGTAATTTTTCTCCTTATCTCTAAACCATGGAAAATACTGAACTTAGGAGGTAGACTTTTTCGAAGCCGCATAATGAGTCCCGCTGATAGATGTTGAGGAGGCAGACGGATACTTTGACCGCCGTATATTCCTAAAAGGGTCCTTCATTTGCTAATGAAGTTCAAAAGAAGCAATAAACGGGATCGTTGGCAGGGCTGTATCGAGGTGTAGGCAGTGCGGGAATCCGGTCGAAAATCAACGAGTATCTTCAAAGAAGATTGATAATTTTCCTATTGAATCTGTTGTATCAAAAACGACGATGTCCACAACAGGTTTGGCTAATGCGTGTTTATTTAACTCCCAAAAGTGGAATTTCAGAATATCTTACTCGCAATACCCGTTGAACTTCGTAGTGAAATTTCACACTAATTTATAATTCATGCTCTTAATTGTGGTACAATAAGAGGTATAATTAATTATTACGTATCAATGCCTTTATTAACAATACGTATTGAATAAAAAGACAAATATTAAACACATGTATGTACATAGATAGAATATGAACGTGACGCTTCATTATGAATAATACAGGTAAATGTGGATTCAGTTACAGAACCGAAGAGATCGGATGACAGAATTCGAAAGATGTAAACAAATCTTTTCCAGCTTCACGCTAAGGGGAGTTTTTTTGTTTTTTTACTAACTCATTATAAATTTATGGTCTGAAGAGCTTCAACAATCCCGCCTTCGGATTTTAAACGCATGCCTTTGATATTTCCTTTAAATTTCTCATAACCTTTCTTTCAGATTGAAGTAATCGTAAATAAATTATTATACCGAAGACGCCAGAACACTCGAGCGAATCGCATTTTCACAAATTTCCGGAGATTTAAATCTCTGAAGTTTTCGCTTCGACTTGTTTGATCTTCCTGAATTTATTTCGATGCATTCCGCTATTGTCGTATTGCCGAAAAGTGATATTGAAAATATTTCGTCCCAACCGCAAGTTGGGCCACACTAAGCCACTGAATGCTGCTCGGGAAGCACGTCCATAAACGAATACAGAGTTGAAGAAGGTTATACAAGATAGAATGCAAATACGGTTATAGAATGCAAATACGGTTATAGAAGATGCAAATACGGCCGACCGCATCAGCACGTCGAAGAGGAGTCTTGTACGAGAACAGCCCGGTTTCACCTTTGGAACACGAACTTGGGGACTTATTAAGAGTTGCGGTTTTCAGGCGTTTCTTTGCGATCTCCGTTCAGATTTATTTTGGCAAATAAATTTTCTTTCCTAAACAGAGCATGACGCTCAAATTTTGAAAAGGTTGAGGTGAATTTTCTCGTAAATTAGCGCATAAACAGTTGATAGTCAGCAGGTCCACAAAGCGATGAGCGTCCATCATCATCATATATATAAAAAGCAAATGTCTGTCCGTCCGTCTGTCCATCTCCGTCTGTCCGTCCCCCTATTTATCTCAGAATCGGATTGACTTAGAGGTCTGAAACAAACTGCATTGTGTTTCTACGATGCTGAAGTCCCAAGGAAAACTATTTCCATCTCTGTAAAAGCCTGGGTTCGAACCCAGGAGCACAAAATATGTTTCCATAAGAGATGTACGTAAATTGCATTTCAATACTTGCAGAGGTCGTTTCTTTTACAAAATTAAATTAGAAACAATGGCCCTACGAAATTGAGACAAGTGTCACGAGAAAGGAAAATAAGCATAGAATCTTATGTTAGTCGTGAATCATTCATATTAATTCGAGATTGCGAGAACTTTGATTAAATAGACGTAAAATTCGTAAAACTTTCTGGAAATAAACAACCGATCCCTTTGATGACTAAGGCCATTTTTGAATGTTGATTTCATGAATTATCCCATATAAGTGCACGGGGATAATCAGTTCTTATAATTTTATTAAATTTTATTACGGAAGATTTACGTACAGTAGGCTTTCATGACTTGAAAACAGTAGAATAAATATTATAAATAATGGTAAGAAATATATTGAGTTATTATGATCTTACGGCGGAATTTTTTGTCCTTAGGAGGACCACATTTACACGATAATAGATATATTTTTAAAGTAAATTATGTTCCGTCATACTTGACGGGGGGTCTTCTATATAAAGCAGTAATTCTGGGGGTGTGTTTGTGTGTTGGTCTGAGATTGGAGTCCACACCGTTCGTCCGATTTGCGTCAAACTTTGCATTCGTGTTCTTTGAGATCCGGAAGGAAGTACTGTCACCTTTTTATTCGATAACTTTGCTGGGTTTGAACCAAGATCGTTCAGATAGATTTCCATAAGAAATACATTATAGACTTATATACTAATAGACACTATAAGTATACATTATAATACCGGCCATATTTGGCCGGTATTATAATGTATACTTATAGTGGACTTTAAGTGAAATCTTCATCTTAACTCTAACAAACCGTATTATAATCGATACTTAAGTCCTATCTGGTACTTAAAGTGATGTTTAACTTGAGTACCAGATTGAGTGAGCTTTAAATGATAAAGTGATGTTTAACCGCAATGCATCACGGATGTAAACAAACAATATGGTGGACTAATGTCGGGCAAACTTCTCGCCTCAGTTGGTTTGTTGTCAGAAATAGACTTCGTTCTGCGGAATTTCTACGAAAAATTCATTTGAATATTTAAAATAAAGTGGTATGTTTCCTATACATAGATATTTCTCGTTGCATTGGCTTTTTCCTCTTCATAAATCATCACATTCACGTTGGGTGTTGTGAAGTTTATTTGTAAGTTGTAAGATATTTTATAAATGTGATAAGTACTTACGCTTTGGCAGTGAAATAAGTTATTTAGTATAAAGCCGCATATTAATGACATGCATTAAATCACAACAAAGACACAAGTGCTTCGACAGAGGTGAATTAACGAAAGACTGCATGTACGTTTACGTAGCCACTGTGTGGAATGTAATTGAACTTATCTTTTCTTTAAGTTATTTGTGTATCAGACTCCACGTTATAATTATTGCACGATTATTTAATATTTTGTTTGCGGTTGGACGTAAAAAATGCTGTTCAAGTCGGAACCGGTAAGGAACGACAAATGTTGTGAAAATTATAAGCGTTCTCATTGACCGAAGCAGTAATATTTTGATATGCTTGAAATTATTCGTAAGTTGAGCTAAGTTGGAAGAAAGGGAAATATTTCATAATGAAATAAAGCATAACTTCAGTATAAGTTAAAATCTTACATATTTACTTATGAAATTTTGCTAACGTGCAAAGGTAATTATTACAGAAAGTACTGACGGATGACATGAAGGTAGTGAGTTTTTTTGAAGATGTTGAGGATGAAGAAGAGGAATTAAAGTTAAAATTTATTTTAGATAACCGTATTAATAAGCAACTAAGAAATATTCTCATTTTAACAAACATGATATTGACGGCAATTCACTTTCACGCGACTGGCTCCATGCTCAACGCAGTGGTGTTCACAAAGCGACTTCCACTAGAGTCATTAAAAATATTACCCTTGCAATGACGGGATTAAAATCCCTTTATGTGAAAACACCATCTTTAATCATAGAACTGAGTGATGCTCACGAAAAATTTTATGAATTGGCTCATTTCTAAAGTCTTTAGATGCATAGACTGTACCCACGTGAAAATAATATCACAAGGTATCAGCTCTTCAGTCAAATTTGCTACACAATGTAATTAAGTTATGGATGGGCGTCTTAATGCAAACCTTAATTGTGAAAATACTGTCGGTTTTCTTCTCCTTTGACCGCTTCACTGCGGCGCGTGCACGTTCGCGCTTGAACACACTCACTATCGGGCTCGATTCACGTCTCAATCACAAATTTTAAGGGTCACCACTTAGGTAAAGATGAGTTGGTTGGGGTTAATGAACCTCTTTATTTACCAATATATACAATTTTGGTGATCGCAATGAGCATTGCGGCAGAGATATACACTTCACAGGGCAAGCGTCGACGAGAGACTGTCTCTCACCACATTCCGTTCACCCAGAGAAAAAGTCATAATCCAAATCAATGAGGAACACTACAATGTAAGTGATTACAAATGCCTACAAAGTAATCGTAAGCTGCGCCTAATGACCTGCGAGATTCTGATGACGGCGCGTCCGCGCGATCGGATCACTTGTGTGCAATCCGCGTACATTTAAACCAATTAACCCAAGACATTTTTCGTAAACAGGGTTTTTAATATTTAAATTCATAGCACCAACCACTGTTCTCATTAAATTTTGGCGTTTAATCGCCAATTTTCGTTACCAATTTGATTGAGTAATACTTGGCTCGAAGTTTATTCCAAGACCTCCAAGTACTTACCTGAGCATTAAATCTTGTGCTAATAGATTTCCATCATATACACGACAGGCATTTACAAGCACTTTCTCATTAACATAAATATCAGCAAGAGCAATCCAACTAAACATACCTTCTGCTTCCAAGTGATTGCATCGTTTTTTTTATTCTCTAGAATGCTTTTATTTTCCTCTATCAAATTTAATAGGGTCAACTGCTCATCAGTTGTAAATTACAACTTCTTTTACTATGCATATCAGTTCAAAAAATATATTTTAGGTCTTTTTAAAAGCTATCAAACCTTAAAAATAAACGGGCTACGCGGTTTTACAGTATTACGATGCGATGTTTTTCAAACTAACCTCACGGCAACGGGTATGAAAATTATTCTCAGTCAAAGCATCTAATATTTAAAGTGGTATCTAAGTAAACAGGACTCTAAAAAGTTTTATAATACACTCCTTATATTTAAACACCACTTTAGCTTAAAGTCCACTTTAGTTGAGAGGCAGATTTGAGAATACATTATAATACCGGGCCTAAATCTTTTGCAAAATTAAAATAGAAGGAATAGTAGTATAAATTTGAGATATGTATCAAAAGAAAGGAAATTAAATACAAATTCTTATTATTGTCGTGGAACGCTTTTGATTCGAAGTCGCGAGAATTGAGATAAAATATACGTATATTTTGTGAAATTTTGAGTTTGTAAACAACCCGTTCCCTTGACGACCAATGCGATTGTTGAATCCGAGTCATGCATTTTCCCATAAGAATACATTGTGTATTTAGGACCATTTAAAAGCAATTAAGGATATGAGGAGGAGGAAATTATTCAGAGATTTTAACTATTACAGTCACGAACAATTAGTAATGATGAATCGCAGGAGCAACAAATGTCGTAATGAATTGGACTAAACTAAGATGTGAGATGTTATTTTCTCTTATGTAAAAATAGGTATGCTTTATTTAATCCGACTTCTATTTTCCCCGTTGAGATTCAACGGGGAAATTCAACGCAGGGGCAACAAATATACGTAGCACCGTAATGAACTAATGGAAATAAATGAGTAACTTTTTCTTTATCAATTCGAACTCTTGGCATATTTTACGATTAGAACCAGAAGTTGAAAACCTTGCAAACTTGCACATTAACTTGAGACAAGTTTCATAATAAGGAAATTCCATAAAGATTCGCATTCTTATTGTTGATAATAGATTTCGACTTTCGATAACCTGTCCCTTGGACTGAACTAAGATGCGAGATTTTATTTCTCTTACGTAAAAATAGGTATACTACATTTAATCCGACTTCTATCCTCCCCGTTGAGACTCAACGGGCACTTTACCTAGTTTTTACCATTAAGGAATCTGCTTCCAAACAGAGGCTTTATAAGACTGTTACGCATACTTCATTGGAAAGAGTCGATTTATCGGAAGACTTATTTTTCCGGTTGAGTTTTAACTTTAGCTCTAATTATATTCGCTGAAAGAATGTAGGACAATCATCAATAAACGAGGCCTCTCCGAGCAGAAAGAACTGCCTTATATCAATGTCCGTATTCTTCATGATTTGCTCTTCTAAACGTTGCTAACTGCTACATTTACTATTTCTTTTGCTTTTCTCGGTCAAGTGCAGTACGTATTAATTGTTCAGCTGAAAGTCCATTGCTTAATATTTCAGAACTTCGACAGCCTCCTTCGACCTCCTTTTGCCTTCGATTTTACCAATAAGAATCCAGCGAATGCTCTTTTATGCTCGCATTATATAAATATTCCCTCTTTCGATTATTCTAAAGAGTCTTCTCTTCATTGCTCACTCGGCCGCTCGTTATGATTCTCTTCGTGTTTCGCTTTGTCCACATCTCAAAAGCTGTTCGTCGAAAGTTGTCCGTATGTCTGTGTGAAACATCAACTGCCCGTCTAAAGTGAAGTTGTTTGCAATGCCCAGCTTTAGATCTTCACACATCATCTATTATAGTTATCGTGAATTACACGTACCATTTCGAAAAAATATTTAGATGTACTATTCTAAATGTGCTTCTGATTTTTCTAGTATACACATGCAATAGATTTCTAAAAAGTTTTAAATCGATTCTAAGTAAAGACGGCGTCACTTGAATAGCCTGTATCTTTAGTTAGAAGTGCTGCTTGTTTGCAATGTTTGGCCGCACTCCGATTGTAAAGCACTTTCTTGTTTGTTTTTAAAGGATTTCTCTTCTTTTGCTCTATTTTGATTCGCAATAAATAACGTGGAAATCGCCGAAAGGCATAAAAGACGAAATGCAATCGCTCGCGCTTTCGTTTTAATTCGATTGCTTTTGATAAAATTCCACACACAAATTAAAGAACCAGCAAAATCTCATCGAAAGCTTTGACTGCCGCCATTTAAGATTTTAAGACATTTAATTTCACGGAGTACTCTGATTCGCTTTTCATTCGGACTTTTGTTCCACATGAAGTTCCCTTGGGAGTCACTTTCATTATTTGGGGAAAATGTGTCACAATTGATGTCATCTCGTAAATGAGGAAACTTGAATTTCGAATGAAAGAAGTTGAGGAAGATAGAGTTGGCGATGGAAAGTGGAAAATAGTGAATTTGAAACTTCTTCTGTCAATGCCAAAACCAATGCTTTCAAAATCAGGGTGTGCTTTTTATTTTAAAGCAATTCAAAAGGCAGGAAATTATGTTCTCTCGAGTATTTACACATTCTTAATATTTAAAATTCATTGATAATAACTTCTCTGGAAGATCACTACCGTTCTGATACTGTGAGAAAAATCAGAGAAATAGATTCTGGAATTAGTCGTTTCAGGAATTATTTTTGCCGCGAACGATACGCGAAAGTAATCGATTAGTGAAGTAGAGTCTTGGTGCATGCACCCCCTGCCACACGCCGAAAGGCGGATTGCAGGGTACGTATGTAGATGTAGAAAACATTTCTAACCCATACTAAGAGCTAATTCTCTTTCGTAAAACTAATGAAAAGAGGATTTGACAACAGAAAGAGGAAACGTAAATTTATTGTTAAAAACACAATAAAATTGACAAACTTGTACAATTCCACAGTATAAAGGAGACACGACCGGTTTCGGCGTACTACGCCATCATCAGGTGCAAAATTCGTCTTCCGCCTTAACGATACCCTCATTACCCCCTTCTCCTCCCTTACATAACTATCCTGTTTCAACCTCTTAACCCTTCCTTTCCCCCTGCTTTATTCTGTCTCTAACATTACCCCTTACCTCCCTTTTCCTTCCCCCACTTTTCCCCTACTTTAAATAGCGCTGAAAGAAATGTCCATGCACCTGATGATGGCGTAGTACGCCGAAACCGGTCGTGCCTCCTTTATACTGTGGAATTGTACAAGTTTGTCAATTTTATTGTGTTTTTAACAATAAATTTACGTTATTACCAAGTATCATTTAGCAAGTTTGATTTTATTTTAGAAATGTGCTGTCTTATATCTCTATGTAAGAACCCTGCCTTTCTGCGTGTGCCAGGGAATGGCTCTGTATCTCTGATCAATCACTTTCGCGTATCCTTCGTGGTAAAAATGAGTTCTTGGATCGATTCGTTCTAGCGTCTATTTCCCTGATCTTTCTCGCACTATCAGAATGGCCTTTGTGACATAGACGACGCATTATATCGGCTGCATGCTCTCTGAAGGTGCTTTATGTAATTTTATCCGGTAAATTCTAAATCCGTCGCTGAAATCTTCTTACTTCTAAAGATTCCCTTCCTGCATCTGAGTGACACTCACTGATTTATCGTAGCAATTCTTCGTATCGTCTTTCGCTGCACCTTTTCTAATTCTCGAATACAACACTTATTGGCCCATGCACTACGCGCATACTCATCGTTTTCGTGGCATTAT
This sequence comes from Ladona fulva, assembly GCA_000376725.2. Taxonomy (NCBI): domain Eukaryota; kingdom Metazoa; phylum Arthropoda; class Insecta; order Odonata; family Libellulidae; genus Ladona; species Ladona fulva. The sequence goes on along the minus strand of KZ309125.1, from coordinate 902,415 downwards.
TTAGGAAATGGTAGAAACCTCCTGGAGTCTACAGGCATTTTTTTGCGTAAACTTTTACAAATCTTCTTTAATAGATATATGTTGATAAAGCTCCATCCTGGTAACAAGTCACATTGAACAAAATTAATATATTACAAAAAAGGATCTACTCCCACCGTAGAAGAATTCGAAATGTAGTTGTGGAGGATTCTTCTTTTTGGATAACAATTGACGACTGTGAAGCGGAATCGCAAATATCGTAAGAATGGCATGCAAAGCATCCGCCGATGGGCGTAATAACGGCGGCTTCTTTTGAAACACGTTGAGAAATTCGAAGGGCGTCTCCGACAAGCTGTTTACAAATAAAATGCGAGCTAACAGTTGCGCAACGGAAATATGTCTGCGCAATCATCATTTTCGGCCATACGGCACGCGTAAGCGCGTCGGTGAGGCCCTCACACGGAAGTGTTGGAGGAGCGATTAGCGTGACCTGAAGATGGTTTCTAGAGCGTGCCGTTGAGATGTGGGTGAACGAGATGAAGAACCGTACGGCGTCGAGGGCGAGCAATGCCCCGAACCGAAAGCCCTCTTCAGTATTTTACTCTTAGGGCGCATTCCCAAGTAGTCAGTCGCAAATGACGTAAATTGGAACCGAGACTAAAACACACATCGATTCAAATTCAAACGACACATTAATCGGAATTCATTTCAGTTTACACGCTTTCCCTCTCCGAAATAAGCAATCATTTATCGATATTGTGGCGATTTTATCCTTCATTTAGCCATTTATTTCTGTTTTAATGACATCTGAAGTACTGATGAATCAGAATGGCTCGACGCAAAGTTGACTAGAATCAAAGAAAGCAAACACAAAACACGAAAATACGAATGCGGACTTCGATACTTCGCGTAATCACTCTTGAATACATTTCGTATACAAATATGCGAATCATTCATGTTGATTTCTGCAATTTAAAAATATACAGGAGGCCAAAATTTACGAAAGAAAACTGGTTTTCCATTTTTGGCGCATTTCTTTCTTTTAAAACCAATGCCGAGCCCAAATGAGAAAAATGTAAATATTTGCTATAAACGTGTTCTTTATGTTCCATAGTACTCGATATAAATTATCACAGTTAAATATTTGCATAATATATATAACGAAATTGCGGACCCCCATTTTTAAGGTAATTCTTGACCCCCAGCTCAATTTCAATGCGCAGGAATCAACGTAGATACTTGTAAATTTGTGGGGAGAATTCAATCTCGAGTAGCCATGCTATATAACTATCATACACTCATAAAAACCGTCTTCACATTTTTGTCAGCTTTCTTTCGATTCTGAATCATTGTGGGATCTTTAACGGATGGAAGATTAAAGGTGACATATTTGAGTTGTTATTATTTCTAAATCCCATTTCGTTTCATATAATTCATAGCGACATTTTAGCTAATTTCCAAGGGGAATTGAGTAATATTTCGATGAATAAGTAGGCATGTCTGTGAGAAAAGTGTCGTTGATTAACTGAAAACTCAGCCGGAAAAACCAACGAATGTAATTAGGGCTAAATTTAAAACTCAACCGGAAAAATACGTCTGCTTCCGACAAAACAGGAATTTTATTCTGCTATAATAAAGGCTATTTTTCGATTGTACATCTTGGTATGGTGGATGCCAATTAAAAGTTAATCATGGTTGACGTAGGGTCTTACTGTAGGGAAAGGGATCTTTAATACGAGCAATCGTAAATCCGAAATGGGACGTTTGGTCAAAAATGAGTCCATATTTCCAGCAGCACAGTTTTTGCTGCACACAAACATTTTGTTGCCCTCCGTTATATTAGGCGATTCAGAATGGATATCATGAAACCATACTGCAAAAAACAAATTTTGGAAAATTCGCAGAAAATAAATTTTAATTATCAACTAAGCTAAGCAAGGGGAGTATCTGAGAATGCATTTTGCATTACGTGTTCTACGTTCAGAGTGTTTTTTTTCAAGCCAATAATTGTAAAACCTGTAATGGTTGATTTGATAATCGTAGTCTGTTGCTGTTTACTCGTGAGGAAATAATATCAAAATAAAAAGCCAAGTAATGCCGAAGGAATGAAACAAACGGGTAACATTATTCCTTTGGCAGCGGTAGAAGATTCGCTATATCACGAGGATTTGAAGTGAGAAGCCGAGATTCACAGATTATTTTAATAGCAAATATTTTAATGGTCATAAAAGTAACACGTTGAATTGATTAAACAATAATCAACGAATACGCAGTTAAATGTCTGTTAAAATATAGTAATTTAGTTCTCATACGATTATGTAACAATATTATATTAGGAATAAACCATTAAACTCAATCTACTACGATTAACCTGCTTTATTCGCCATTCTTCCGATCTCAGTCCATATCAATTCCTTCAGCGTCCCCCTCAGAAGTCCTTTCCATCAGCTGCTCGTCATCTGCTGCTGAAAAACGATCCTCCGCCACGATTTAAATGAAAAGGGAGTAAAAAAACGGGAAGCGCAATTAGCACCGAAGCAATCGAATGCGCACGTCGTCGTGATAGCTGTCGAGCGGAAGACGGCCGTCGATCGCCGTCCACGGAAACATTTCGGTTCTTTGCATTGAAGAAGTTTCAACGATTTCTGTGGCGGACAAATCCCGTCGCTTGGAAAACCCGCCTTAAGTTTTACTTTCGATGATATCTTATTTTAGTAATTTAACCATTAGCGGCCAAATTACTCGTTATTTCATCAATCAACTTTTCACATTACTTTAGACTATCACTGTAATCGCAATGCACATAAATTAAAATAATATGATTAGTATGAAATCAATCTTTCGCTACTAGATATGAGCGATTCTGATAAAATTTGTAATGCAGCATAAGTAATCACGGATCAAGGGAATGGAGGCAAATAAGAACATTTAACTTGAAAATGTACATATCTCAACTGCGAATTCTGTACAATATCATCAAAAGCAAGTCCATCTCAAATTTCATTCTCTGTGCTGATGAGAGCCAAATTGTTTGTCTCGGCTCAGCAATGGTTGCAAACGTTTCCTGAATAATTCGCATTTTGAAAAAGATTGTTAGCAGCTTCAGCCACTGGGAGTCTCAATAAAACACGGCTATTTGAAAATTAGGAAAGTCTCCGATCAAATCAAAGGGTGAAGATACATTCCAGAGCATAAGGAGGATTTATTCTCTGAACCAGAAAACCTTTTATTGATTCCAATTCTTCGATTAACTCCACTGCACAAATATTCCTTTCTCGTCTTCAGTTATCCGTAATTCTTTCCACTAAATGTTCGCCAATCTTTAATTTCACATCAAAACTCTTCCTATATAAGTATTGTCTGAAAGCACCAAATGATGTTGCTGTAATAATAATAATGGTTGGCCACGCTTCTCTTACCGCACTTAAGATGCCGCCGCCGACGCCCGGGTGTGGTGCACCCATCGGACGGCTCTGCGTCGTTTACTATTTATACATTTTCTTCTCCATTTTAAGATTCCACTTTAGTGCGATCGAAAAGCGATAGATTCTTGATCTTCCATTCCTAACCAACCGAATGAAATCATCAAAGCAGTGTCCTTTCTGACGAAGAAGCACAATTAACGGCGCTTTGGAGTGGAACAACACGGCGTTCTGGTCCGCTGTCTTAATTCCACACAATGCCTTTTTAGGGGGCGGTTGCTCTTCGGGCTTAGCAATCTACTTTCTCTTCCACTCCACGGAATACTTGAGGAAGCCGGAAATGGAGAAAATGTTATGAGGCGAATCCCCAGAAATAATATCACTCCGTAAATGAGAAGAGTCGATGCAGAGAAGCTGTGAGGGAATTCGGAAAAGAATGATTTTGCGCTGAGTATTAGTTGCATATATGAGTTGTAAAGCAATGTTGGGTAAGAGAGGCGAAGAACCACTTTGCTTTAAAAACGAAGAGGTGAAAATATGAGCGAGCTGTCGGAACGGGAAATTAAAGCGGAGTCATTTAAAAATAGAAAATTAGAAGGGAAAAATTCGATGAGAGAGAAGATAGCGCTACTTCTATTTAAACTGCTCCACTAATCTAAACATTAGGATAAAGGAAAGGAAGGTAACTTAGTAGGTTGAAAACCTACGAAAATCCCAAAGGAATAACAAGTGTGAAAAATAGCGACACGACTGGGACTCGAACCCAGGTCTCCCACTTTCCGGGCAGGTATTCTAACCTTTGAACTACCGTGCCGCGTCATTCCCTTAACAGTGTGAGAGATACGCGGCACGGTAGTTCAGTGGTTAGAATACATGCCCGGAAAGTGGGAGACCTGGGTTCGAGTCCCAGTCGTGTCGCTATTTTTCAAACTTGTTAATCTTAACATTGTTCTTAAAAGTAAGTTTGGAGTATTCGATCTGTTTTGAAAATGGTCAATCATTTTAGACTTCAAAACTAGCATTTTGTTACACAAAATTTACAGTAATAAATAGTCTTTCTTTACAAGGACTTATGCATATGTCAAATGAAAGGACATTTTATTTTCCACAAAATTCTTTTGACCGGTTTCGGCCTCGTGGCCATCTTCTGGTGCAGAACTGGGAATACGAGAGAATTCTTTCTGTTGCACATAATTGTGAGGAGGAGAGTTGCTGAAAGTCATTTGTCAGATCTAAAGATTCCGCCACAATTTCATTTTTGCATATTTGAATATTATGTTAGTCGGTATAACACTTTAAAAACACCCAAACGGGTGTTTCTTTACCAATCTCGAAGAATAAATGTCTCGGGCCACTTCTGATTGCCACGCTATTGAATGGTAGCCACATAAGTTTCGATACGCTTGTCATAAATAGGAAAGGATCAGAAAGCCTTTAGCGAAAGACAGTTCCACTCGTTGGCTCCATTTCTTGCGCCAATGGTGCGATGCGCATTCTCCGCCCCCTGGGCTGAGATGGCACGAAAAAGGCCCCAAAAAACAGTCTCGGATAACGTAAAACTAAACGATCCATCAAGTTTTTCTGTTCATGAGAAAGAAAAACCATTTCCACTTATATCTTGATCTCGGTCGAATCTAAGTTTAATTCATTTTTGTAAAATAGCTTAGAAGGCTCAAGGCTTTTGCATGCAAACGATCGTAAGTACTCCTGTTGTGATGTCTACTTTATGAATTTACATCTTTCAGTTTTAACTATCGGTAGGTTTGCACAAGTTTTTCTTGCCCCTGTTTTCCTGCTGTGTACATTTTCCCCCTAGCATAAGCTACCATGGGATTTTTTTAACATCCAAAAGTGGAAGGAGAGACTTTTCAGTCTCAATCTTGACTTTATAACATCTTCCACAATGAGGGAGTTTTGCATTTATTTAAAAATGTTGATTACGTTTAGTTTCAAAATTTGGTTTGGTTGTTTTAAAAAGTACTAAATACGGCAGGAAGCAGAATGAGTGCTGAATGAGGTGATTGAAATATTAAAGGGATGGAATTAGCATAAGAATGCAAATGAATGTAATCGTATAGGTTTGTTTGAAGCAATATTGTAAGCATGGATAGGAAAGATGCAAGTCTGAAGTGGAAGGAAGGATTATCAGTTTTTGCCGATAAATTGTTTTGTTCCATAGAACAAACGAACTGCAGTTCGCACATAAATGGAGAGAAGTGCTGGATATTCTTTTTATTTGAGTGTTTTCTAAAAATGAAATTATTGAGTTATACAATGACACGCGACATTTCTTCGATTACTCTCGACAGAAAGTTCACCAGAAAATACAGAACACGACAATTCCGCTTGTGTTGTGTTCCTATTCTTCCATTACACCTTTTCTTCGATTTGCAATAGAAGTGGAGCGATCCAAATGAGACGCCGTCGAATCATTCATTTACGTTTGGCTTTTTTCCTCGCATCCGTTCCCACGCTCTCGCAACTTCCTCTTCAAAGAGACTTCCACAGAGAATCGGAATTCGCCAACGGATTTCTTCCTTAAATTTGCAGACATTTTGGGTAAAAATATTTAATTTAACTGTACATTGCCTTCTGGAACATAATCGTTAACTTCCAACGAATAGTGGAACGGAAAGGTTGTCTGAAAATATCAATTCGGGAAGTAGCGAGTTAGGAACTATATGTATATGCATACATATGAAACCATATTCCTTTGAGGTGAATGAAGTTTGAACGAACAAACGGCAAAGTAATTCCGTGATACTTTCAAAGGTATTTATATCAATATATTTACTGGGGAAATGGGAATGCTAAATTATTAACTGTGTAGAACTTGAACAATCTGGGAATGAAGAAGAAATATTAATAATTGTGAAGAAGTTAGGAAGCTACTTTTCATTCCGAGTGCGTGTTGTTGGTCGATTTCAATTATTCAGATTCTTGGATTGATTTTCTGTAGAATTTATCATTATTTAAACTTACCAGGGGCACCAATATTCCCCTCCATTGCGTATATATGCCCCGGGCCGACCAGCGTTCTGAGCTTCGTACTGAGACACTGGGTAATATCGGCGTTTCCATAAAGTGTCAATCCTACAGCTCTAAACTGCATTTTATATACGAAATAGAGTATATTCCTGCATTTGGTTTGGTGAGCAATTGTTAAACTAATTCCTAACTAAATCTATTACAATATACTAAAACGCATTTTTCGGGATTTTGTTTATTTTTCTACTTTCATGTTTTCAGTTCTGATTGAGAATAAACTGTTATTTTAACATTCTGTTGCTCAGGAGGGCGTAGAATGACCTGAGGACTGCCCTCCGATGGACCTCTGGATGCTGCCTCTGCTCCTCACCCTACCGCACCTCGCCGCACCGCAAGGTGAGGATTCCTCTTTGCGTTTTAATTAATCCAATTTAGATCCCGAATGAAATGTGGAGAGGACTTTTAGATGTTCTTGAATGGTGGAATCTTGTTATATACAAATATGTATACCCTCTGCTGGCCCATATACCTCTTGAGACATTGCTGGTCGTAGCGTATTTCGAGGATAGATACAATATTGATACCATCGAGATGTTTTTTAAGTTACATCATATTTCATATCAATTCTACATATTATATCGTTGTAGCCATTTTTATTCAGAAAAGAATGTAGTTCTTTATTCCGAATATTTCTGCAGTATCTGAATGTACCGGAATCCACCTGAAATGTATTGGAAATGTGTCAAGTTATTTAGTAGATAAAACTCATAATTATCAATTATCTGAGTATGAACTATCTAGAAATAGTTCAAATGACGCATAGCTATTATAAATTAATATTATTGTGACCAATGCTAATGAGAAATCAACTTTCCAAGTTCTCGCGCAGACAGTCGTGATGTATGTACGGTGTCTCACAGATATCATAGACTGAAACTTCTGACTTTATTGTAAACTGTAGGATGACAGATTTTTGACGAACTGGGTAGTGTAAGTGCAGCGGAATTTGGATCTTATCCGACAAATTACAACAAAGCAATGCTACAAAAAGTGCTGTTTATCCCAACAAATAGTATTCCATCTTGTGGAGTGCTAATCCCAAATTCGCCGCTCCTTCAAACTTCAAGCTTTCCTCTTCCTTTCGCTCGATTTCCCATGCTTATCACGTGACACCCGATCGTTTTATTTCCTCTACTTTGGACGCCCTCCATATTTACAGTGGGGTATTTAATTCGTAACTTTTGCGATTCCACTCATTGCAAATAATAATCATGCTGCAGACACACTTAGATGATCAGAATGTCAACAGATGATCGAAATCTTAGTTGCACTTTCGCATTGCGTTGAAAATAATCAATTCCCTAACTTTGTATCTTAATGAAGCCCCGTCTTACTTCAAGTTTAGAATTCGAACGTAATAAATTCAATTCCTTCAGGAATAATTTAAAAAGACTTCTTTTAGCCATTTCAATTTCCTTAAACTTTTTAAAAGATATGAGAAGCGATTACTACACCTACTACTAGATAGTCTTCCAGCCGATGACGCACTGCTCATCTGCAAGAAATCTCTTTGCTCACCGTAAAATAACTCATTCTGCAAGTGTAAACCCATGGAGCTCGATACATATTTTGTTACCATGGTGAATCGTGCTGAAAACAATTAGAAAGGTTAAAACCGTTTTTCTTCCCTTCTATCATTCTTATTTTGCGCCGATTCGTCCGAAATAGCTGGAATGTTGCACTACGTCATCCCTTTCGTCATGCCTAGATGTTGTTTCGATAACTTTGTTAAGCAACCGCAACGTAGTATTTAATTTCTTTTCTGGCAAATATTTGTTGCATTACATCAAACATTCGCTGAAATTTAAATATAGAGTAAATTAATACAAAACTTCTTTAGCTAGAATTCGTCATGATATTGCTAAACTTTTTGTTTCGACATTAACTGCAGTCTTCTAAGTTAATTTAATTTCTTATTATNTATATATTATACATTATACATTATAATGTCGGACGTTTGTTTCTGCGTTGACAATATCTTCCCAGGTTTTTGAGCCTTCATTCCTTTGGCTTAGTATAATTACTCTCCTCTCTGTGTGGAATTTTTAATCAGGGAAACGAGAAAATTATCGACGAATAAATTATTAAGTGTATTTAAAAAGATATCTTTGCTGTTAATAGCTCATTATTTTGGGATTCAGCAATTGCGCGGATTTTGAGGTTTGAGTGCAGCGGAGGAGCAATTTGATGAAATGAAGTCCCAAATGGAAAGAGAATAGAGCTGCTGCCACAACATGAATCCGACAAAAAGCCACACATTCATGGCGAACCGTTTCACGCTTCCATACCGCTTAATAGGCTTCGAAGCATTCTCTTCAAATTGCTCCACTTTTCAAAAAGAGATGAATTCCTCTAGAGCGAGGAATTGCACCGCCAGCGAATTGAATGCTTTCAATCACGCGTACATCAATTTAAGTTATGCGAGAAACTTTAATTTGTAGTTGGAAAAAAGAGAAAATGTTTTTTTGAGCTCGGTTCCGCTTTAGCGTTCTTGGGTGGTCTTTCTTGTGATGAGAGCAGTCAAGTGAAATGTCTGCGAATCTTACATTCTCTTTTCCTCTTCCTTTCATTGTCTTACGAAATATCATCAATAGTTTCGGCCTTCACTTGGTGGTATAATTCAATAAAGAGAATTAGTAAATATCGACCAATTAAATACACAGAGTACGCATGACCAGGGTTTTGATGCATTGCATCATCATCACCAAACCCGGGTCGTGTGAAATTGTGAACATTAAATTTGCTTTTTTCTAAGGAAGGAGATTTGAGGCTGTGAATGATGAACTGTAAGCTTTTAAATATACAAACGCCGCTGTCTACTCGCTATGTAAATATAAACCTGAGCGTTTGTTTCTTTCGCAAAAAAAGAAAGAATAGTCGCATGAAATCGAGGCAAGCACCAAGAAAGGAAAAACGAATAAAGATTCCTATCTTTATCGTCGAATATTGTTTAACGTTCAAAATTGCGAGAAATTTGATAAAATGAAAGAAAATGTTCAAAAATTCAGAGGTTGTAAAAAACCGCCCCCTGACGACTAATTCGTCTTCCCCTTTTTTCGCCCTACCCTTCCGCGCACTTTGAAATATGCCATACGTCGTCGCCTGTAGGGCCCCGACGTACGCCGTACGTCGCCCTGCAATTCTTCCGATTTGATTTTTTTTCTGCTGCGTCGTTGCGATCTCCGAGTAGCTCTTACTTTTGCTGCAAACATTGCTCTTCAAAATCATATACGGAATCCCACTATCTAAGCAAAACAAAAATCTCTTTCAATCCTTGGGTCGATTGTGTGGATCTTTATTATTAAGGAGATTCATTTCCTGTGCATTTGTTTACGTTTGGCATCTGTTTTGTGTTACTCCTTATTACTTCTCAAGTCTCATGTGCCTTTAACTGCTTTGGCTTGGTTTTGTTTTGACTTTTGGAATGGGTGAGCAGTGCGCCTTACTCTCAGATTGATGGTTTCTTTCGTGACGAGTGGAAGTGCAACCATCTTTCGCAAAATCACCCGTTTTCCTGTGAAAATAAGATAGATTATACTAGCCTTCTGCTAATTCAACAACTGCTCGCAAAGTATGAGGTTCTCTCAAACACTCCAATCGCCAGGCAACCACCCAGTACTCCGGTTAGTACACGCCGCTTAGTTGAAAGGCACTTCATTGAATAAATCTCACCGACTGGGAAGAAGGCTAGTCGTCAACGAAGATGCGGATTGTGTCAGCTATGGACTCTGTCTACTGGTGTCCCATTGGTGTAATGTAGATCTCTGTTTGGTAGAATGTTTTAAACTTTATGAAACAAAAGATTAGATTTAAAGTCAACTTTTGCAGATTAGAAGAGAATGTGAACGGAAACATTTGGAATAAGACATCAGTACATTTTTTCTTTAAAGAATTAACAATTTACTGTAACATACGAATTTTTCAGAATTTTATCGGTAAAATTAATGATGATATAAATTATTTTTGTGAGAAGGCAAAATATCCAAGTTTAAAAAAATTTAAATACCGCAACAAGGCCTAAGCGTGCAAACCCGTGGCTTGAAGGGTTAACAATTTTCATAAGAAAGAAATTTTGTAGATTCGCATTCTTACCCTCGATTAAGGGTTTTTCGGCTCCAAATTTTGAGCACTTTGATAAGAATTTGGCTTTTTCGTTGAAAACTTTCGATAACCTGTCCCATTGAACTAATTTAAGATGAGAGATATTACGCAGTTTCTCTTATGTACAATTGGGAATACCTTATTTAATCTCTATTTTCCCAGTTGAGGATCGACGGGCACTTCAGCCAGTATACATATGGCAAATATGTGTGTGTATATAGTCACTGATTTAACGCAAAGTCAATGGAAAGATTGTCTTTTTCACATAGGGAAAATGTCTGTACGATTTTCCACTAAGATTTTTATGCGCAATTTTACTCATTTCTACTATGAAAATTTAACGCAATTAATAAAATGGGAAGTTTGTCTCGTTTTGACGTTCCCGACCACATCGCCTACTTTTGCGCGAATGCGAGAGACAAAAGATCGCGAATTCACTCGTGAGAATGCCTTCGTTCGTGACACTGTTTTTCAACCGCTGAGACATTGATATTTAAGCCAAGCACAGTCCTGCTTTCATTTCCCAGTCTATACTCGTTCAAATATCTCTTCAAATAGTGAGATTAGTTATGAATTTAACCGTGAGAACATTCTGAAGTTGAAAAAAATGTAGATATTTAGGGATTGCATTAACTAGTGATTTGGGTTGGAGTACTCATATAGACATAATCGTATCGAAAGCGTTTAAAAATTTAAATTAAGTGATAAGAAACTTAAAGGGAAGTAGTCAGGATATAAAGCAATAGTGAGGCCAATATTATAATATGCAACAAATGTGTGAGATCCACATGATAAATATTTAAAAGAACGAGAAAGTGCAAAAATGTTAGATATTTATTACGGAGATATAAGAAGGAAGATAGCGTAAAGGAAATGCTATAAATTCTGGTTGGGAAAAATTATAAAAAAGGCAGAGTGCAAATCGATTGGTAGACATCTTTGGGGCAAGAAACGGTGGCGAATGAGTTGAACCGATTTATATCATTCGAGGATAAGCAGGAGTCAAAGCTGAGAAACCAAAGAACAGATAAGTATTCGTTCATAAAAAGAGGAATTAAAGAGTGGAGCTGCTTGCCTGGATAGGTATTCATACCCTTATCTAAGAATGAAAACGAGTTTCGAAAAATATGCAAGTTTAAAAAAATTTAAATACCGCAACAAGGCCTAAGCGTGCAAACCCGTGGCTTGAAGGGTTAACAATTTTCATAAGAAAGAAATTTTGTAGATTCGCATTCTTACCCTCGATTAAGGGTTTTTCGGCTCCAAATTTTGAGCACTTTGATAAGAATTTGGCTTTTTCGTTGAAAACTTTCGATAACCTGTCCCATTGAACTAATTTAAGATGAGAGATATTACGCAGTTTCTCTTATGTACAATTGGGAATACCTTATTTAATCTCTATTTTCCCAGTTGAGGATCGACGGGCACTTCAGCCAGTATACATATGGCAAATATGTGTGTGTATATAGTCACTGATTTAACGCAAAGTCAATGGAAAGATTGTCTTTTTCACATAGGGAAAATGTCTGTACGATTTTCCACTAAGATTTTTATGCGCAATTNCTTGTGTATTGTGTATTTTTTTAAATAAGTGTATTGTTATTTGATTAAATAGCTATCAGACTTTTGTTTAACCGCGACCAAATTTTGTAAATAAATAAATTTAGTCTTCAGCGTCAGTCATTAAAATCTCTTTGCCAAGAGATTTGAACGAGCGTCGGAAAGAGCAAGCGATCCATCGCATCTAATTATGGCTCATTATATGAATTGCTATAGCATTTACATCTACATTAATATCCTGCAAAACGCCTTTCATTTGAGAACATTTGAGTTACCTCTCGAGCTTATAAGATGCCCTAATATAGGCATTCACGTATATTTTTCGGGAAGATCTCCGTACAATGTTATGACTTTTAAAACTCTACCTGAAGAATTGTATGAATTAAGAGGAGTAAAGGATTATGTAGTATAGAAAGGAAGGAAAGTATGTGCGGAAAAATAGGATTGAGAATGGTTTGGTAGAGAATGAATGCAAATAGAAACCTTGCGTCACCAATGTAAAGGAGTGATTAGGTAAATTTGGAGAGATGAATGCAGAATGACGGATTTCACTCCCTGTGGATACACGAGTTTCCTAGCATTTCGGTATTTACTACCTAGTAACCATTGGCGCCATTTTGGGAATACATTTCGTAGACTTATAGTTATTATATTCACAAGGAATACTTTCACGGGACTATAAGTCCCGGTATGATTGACAAGGTATATTTCACGGGACTTATAGTCCCGTGAAAGTATACCTTGTGAATAAGTGAAGGTTACTCACCCAATATTTCTAAATTCCCGTTACTTTCGATTCGTTAGAATTATGTAATTAAATAAGCGGGGAATTTCACGTTCTCCATTATTTCCGTCTAATTCTGAAGAGGCGGTGCTCACACCAGCTGTGATTCCGTTACATCAGCCGACGTACTCCACTAACTCAACATACTGCACCACATTTCTCGATACCCAATTATGCACTCAATTTCATCCCATCGCTTTACGATTGGCGTCCATTCGCTCCGAGCAAATTACATCGGGCGTATTTTCGTAGCTGTCATTTATTTAGCGCTTTTTCTACTGACGGGGACGGCCTTTTGAAGGAATATTCACGTTAGAGGTACTCGAGAAATTTTCCAAGAATTGGCGATATAGAGTTATTCGGATGTAAAAATGTTTACTGAGGTTAAACACAGGAAATTCTTTCTTTCCAAAGAGTTAACATTGTAAAATTTGGAAGTATTAACACTCTTTTTAAAAGGGCACTTAACTTAAAATTATGTAGTTGTAAGGAAAGAAAATTGGACTCAGCTGTTAGTGAATTAGAGGTTTTCGGCCTATGGATTGGTTTTAAACCTCTAAAACTGTCGTAAGTGTTTGTTAAGAATAAATTGAAACTGTTAATTTTTTCTAGAGATTATTCATCATCATTGTTAAGTTATTCATTATTATTTATTTAAAGAAATTCATTGTTGGTAAATCAGAGGTTTCCGGATAGAAGAATTTTTTAAACCAATAAAACTATCGTAGCTGTTTGATAAGAACGAATTTAAAAATTAATGCGTTTGAAATTTAATTATAAATATTTTCTAGAGGCTACGCATCGTCAGGGCCTTCATTGTGACAGATTTTCCAAAATTTAAATACTTTCAGATAAATAAGACCCTTTTCATTAGGTTTGCTATTTTATACAGTATTAAAAGTATTATTTTTGATCAATATTAAATCTAAAGATAAAAAGAAAATATCTTAAAATTTTCATTAAATTGATGAAATTAATGTTCGTTTGACATAGAGAATCCGTAGACTTTTGGTATAACTTCATAAAAATAATTTAAACGTTATGTAATCATACAAATGACAAACTGTATAATTCACGCAAAATAGCATGCATGGTTTAATAGCAAGGAGTGGCAAGAACAGAAGTGCAGGAGTTAAGGCATTTAATAAGTTGTTAGCTTTCATTGAGGAATCATCTTTTAGTAAGAGAGTCTGCAAGGAATCTTTAGAATGTCTTCTAAAATTGTGAAATACTGTAGTTTACCGCAGATGAAGTTAAGGAGTATATCGTCGACTTACATTAAACGTGACTTTAAGCCGTAACAAAATCCATGGAAAAATTTCGAGTATTTTTCGAATTGTGTCCACTGGTAACACGATAGGGGCTTACTACTCTTTTCGCAATAACTCCTAAGTTTAGTTCGAAAATGCATGTCACTGTGCTTGGAGAAGTTTTGCGATTGATTGTCAACAAATAAATAAATGAGGATTCGAAAAAGAGGTCGCAATTACGAAACGAGAAAAGAATAATTTCCGTAAAAGTAGTTGGAGCTATTTTATAGTCAGTAACAACAACGAAAACAGCAATAATAATAATAATAGTTATTTACATCTTCAAGTTACAATAATAATGTTTTTATAAAAGTATCATAAACCAATAGGGTCCTGCTAAAC